>VZRQ01001903.1:0-33901 GCA_013397975.1 Machaerirhynchus nigripectus | reverse complement strand
TCCTCTCCTCTCCTCTCCTCTCCTCTCCAATAATCTTTTTCCTTTTTCTCCTCTTCACATAATCTTTTTCAAAAGATTAGAGAGGAAGTTGGGGTCCTTTAGAGGCTCTCAGAACCCATCCTTGATGAGAGGCAGGCTCCCTATCCAGACCTTTCTCTGCAGTGCTGCACTTTGTAACTCTGAGTGACATTGAAGACAGGTCTGAGGAAGAAAGGTCAGACCCCAGGATGGGAGAGGCAAGGGGAGATGCCCCTGCTTCTCGAAGAGATAACATATCCATTGCTTCTTAGACTTGCTTTTTTTAATATCTGCCTGTAGCAGCACAATTGTACCCAGGGCCTCCTTTGCAGTAACAACAGTGAGGAAAGATGTAGTTTATTACTGTCAAGAAGCAAATGTCATTAATCAGTTACCATACAGCTGGGCCTCCTGGAATCAGTGACTGCTCTCAGCCCACATCCAGCAGTTCCTGGGTCAGCCTAAGGCAACAGTCCTCCTGCATGGTCCCAACACTATTTCTTTTGCCTTTACTTCAGTTGCAGCAGTTGCAGACAGCACTTCACAGGCTGGACCACAAAGCAGCACTACCTTCAATTCTCCTCCCTGAAAAGGAAGATTGCAAGTCCATTAACACTGTAATGAAGAAGCATTTTAAAAAGAAAAGTGATCTTTTGAATCTTGGAACAGGGCTAAGCTGGTTTGCTTTTAGGAAGGAGCAAACCCTCAGCAAAGTCCCAAGAAAAGATGTGTCTCTGCCACCCCTGACATCTGAATTCATCCAGAATCAAAAGTATTTTTTCTGTTTTCATATCAAACCTAGAATTAACAGTCCCTTGTCTGCTACACTTTTCTTAGGGTTAAAGGTAAAAGAACCAGGAAGACAGAAAAATCATGGGGTTACCCTCTCCATATACTTTAAATCTAACAATCTGTTAAATTAATCTGTTTAAATCTAACAACTTTTCACTCATTGTGACAGTGGGTCTCCTTCTCTTTGGAAACTGTTTCCATCAGAGGAGCCCTGAATTTTCTTTTATGCTGCTGCAAATCAGGGTAGAACTGTTATGATAAATTTGAGACCTGGCCTAAGATAGATCTATTCCATAGACGCAGTCATTTATCCTATTACATGAGCTCTACTTCTTTGGATGATTTTCTGGGAACAGGAGAGCATGGATTTGGAGAAAGTTCTATTTCTAAAAAGCCAAAATCCTTAGGGATCAGATATTCATAAGACTGCAACCACTATATGTTTAAACAAAAGGAACATCATCTGCCCACAGTGAAATGTGTTGATGGCTCAGTCTCCCCAAATGAGGTATTTGAACTGTGGTTTAAAGTGAACCATTTCTACAGCACTCAGAAAACATTAGTCCAGTTTTCTATATCTATAAAAAAGAGGTTGTAGTGCATTGGACTATTTTCTGGAAGTGAAAGTCTGGTGAATACTTTTGTGGCTGTTTGCTCAGAAAAGGTTTTGCCTGTGAGAGTTAAAGCAGTCATCCCGAAAATGCTGAATTCTTTCCTCCCATTTATTAGCATTCCAGTCAGCAAAACTGCAGACTAGTCATACCCTACTAGTCAGACTACCTGAACACAGAGCAAATAGTTCATGACAAACTTCCAAATCTGAAATGAAGTGACTCACAATAACTGAACAAACTGAATAGCTGGCTATTCATAAATGACTTACAAGAGAACAAAGGTTAACCTTTGGAAAGTCATTTAGTACTCATAGTTGGCCATGATCGCTTTTTTGGCCTTTTAAAATAACAAGAGTGATCAAAAAAGCAAAACAAGCCTTGAAAGACAAGCAACCTAATCTCAGAGAGATGAACCTTTAGATCATGCATGAAACACCATTGCTGGCTCGGCACAGCAATTACTTTGTGCAGTTCTGTGAGAGGTGGGAGCTGTGAGCCAAAAGAAAGAAACAAGGCCAGAACCAGCACCAATTTGCCACTAGCAGTAAAAAATGGAAAGAGGCTGCTTTAACTAGGCATTTCCAAATCCACAGGGGTCTCTCCCTGCCAATTACTCCAACTTTCTTACTCCTATTCTACCTGGCTCTGTGGAGGTCTTTATGGCATATTCATCTGGGCATCTGAGCGGTTTTTGTTAGTGCAGCAAACAAAGTGTCTGGTGCCTCTCACTTGTAATCTTTCACTTCATCTATCCTTTCTTCCAGAGAGATAGTATGTGTGAATTGAATATTTGAGACACTCTTGAGCATGATTCATGATTCCAGCTGATACATAACTATCTTTCTCCTCATGTCTTGCATGCTTTTTCTGATGTTTTGCCACCCATGTGGCCTTTCCTATTTCATCTGTAACCTGGCCTGGGATTCTGAAGACTTATGGGTGAATAATGGTGTAACAGTCCTCATCTTTTCATAAGGAGTAATTTTTCAGATTGGAACTATATAATGAAGGCAAAACACTTGTGATAAGTACAATTCTGCATCTAAACTGCACATGTGTGTGCATCCCTGCCCAAGGATGGTCTGTACCTCCCTGGTGCTGTGAGGGGAGACACCATTAAAGATCTAGGCTATTGTGGGGATGGGGTTTTACCACAAGTTTTGTAAGGGTGTCCTGTCGTATTGCTACAGATACATCCATGATCAGTGAAGCAAATTATTCTGTCTATCAGCTTTTAGTACTCTCAGAGCTAGCAAAAATGAACACATCCAAAACACCATCATCTTTTGATTTCCTTTCACATATGCCTTAATAGCCTATGTCTTTGGAGTTAGATTTACATCAAAATATTGAACGGATTTTAATTATGCATTTCTTTCTCCTGCCACAGAATATAGCATTAAAAAGAACTTAATGGGTATGATATATCTATAGATAGATATATAAAGAGATATATAGCTATTTAGCTAGGCTTAGCTTTGTTCTTCTTTGCTTTCATAACATGGAATCATGGAAATTCAGTTCCCATCCCATTCAGTTTGATTCATCTCTGGGAATGGCATTGCATTTATCTATCCAACACTTCACATGTTTCGGTGTAGAGGAGATGGAATTTATCTACACTTGACCAAATATTCACTTGACCAAATGAGACTGCACACCACCTCATTTAGGTGGTTAACAATAGCTATAGATCCTTCCATGAATCCATAGCAGATCCAGTGAGGTGTGCTGTGTCAATGCACTGGATTCAGCATATTCCTGGCCTGGGCTGATGAATTATGAGGGTGATCATGAATAAATCTAAAGTCTTTCAATGTAAACCATCTTCACAACCAGTGTGAGATCAAACCCCATTGAAATTCAACAGCCAAAGTAAAGTGATTCAGTTTTATGATCCCAGACAGTTTGTGGACTGCAACATCTAACCTCTAAAATGTCTCTTAGATGTGACCTGCTAGAAAAGCCATTTCTGAAGTAATGAGATTGAATCCTGACAGATTATGAAATCTCAGTTTTTTACCATGAGCAACACCTGGATTTGTGAAAGACACTTCACATAAAATAAAACAATAAATCTTTCTTAACTCTGCTCTTCAGACCCCTGAGAATTAAGCTATGATGAGCAGCATGGGTACGGTTTAGGTAAAAGAGGAAACTTCACATGTTGTTTCTTATAGAGGACACAACAAAAATAGGATTCCATTCACATCAATTACCTGATCAAACCTTGTATTAATTAGCACCCAGATAGCAAGGTACAGGTTTACTCAATGCCCCAAGAGATTTTAGCTTAGGATCCTCAAGTGGAGGAGGGAAATTATAAACTTCCCTTAATTGTTCTGCATGTCTCTAATGAACATCACAACCTCGTAGATTTTTGGCAACACATACTGCTGGGGTATAATTTTAAATTTTGATTCCTAAATCAAAGAGCCTACTGTTTCAAAGCAATTTTTTTCTCTATCCTAAGTATTAGCTCAAGCACTAACAAAGCAGACCATGGAGGACTGTGACAGAGACGGCGTGTGGGCAGAGCTTTGCTAATTTGACCTCCCTTCACAGAAATGAGAGGAAACTGTGATCTGAAGCTGACATTTCCTTAGAACATCGCCCAGCTTTCCTAACACTGGGACCACAATTCACTGATAACAAGGCTTTGAAGTAGCTGGAGCAGAGCCAGGAAACATTGGAAGTATTCTTCAGAGAATATCTGTTTCAGATTACCCCAATTTATAGTAAGCCACACATGCTAACTTTAACATTTCTTCTGCCTTTAAGCTTTTCGTCTTCTGGATGATTGATCTTGAACCTTTTCCTTTGGCTCAGTACACTAACATTTCTTGTCCAAACACTGCATTCCTACTTGGCATCCATTTTCTTCCCCACCGTGTGTCACTAGGTTCACTTATCTTTCTCATCCTCTGACCCACATTAACTTTTGCAAATATATGATTTTGCTGGAGTTCAAGCAGAACCAGTGATAAACATGGCACTGAATGTGGCTAAGCAACTGCTTGCTGTGGTTTCTTTATTTTGTTCATTCCCACCTGCAAAACTGTCTTCCAGTGCTACACTTCCCTTCCTTTCCATCAGAGACAGCAGAAGGATAACCCACAGGCAGGAGTTTGGTTTTCTTAGTCCCACTTGAATTCAGTTCAAGTTGTACATCCAGCTTTCACAACATGTAATGCAAAACAGTAGGGGCACCTCTGTAGGACAAAAAACTTGTTGCTGAGGATCTGACATCCACAGTTTCCTCCATGCTGAGTCTAGCCTGACCCCACGTATCGAGTGTTCATTTGCAGCCACATGGTTTCATGTGCACATCTTCCAGTTTGGTTTCACACAAAAAGAAACCAGACCATGAACACCACAACTTTGTGCTGCTGCAAATCAAAGTTCAGTAAGAGGTGACGGTTGGTAACTTTCTTCTGATCCAGACTTAAGACCAGTAAAGAAGCACGATTTGATTCTTTAGAACTACTGGCTGAAAAGGGTGCCAGAGCAACCATTTTGAACAGTGAAACACAGAGCAGTCACAGCAAGGGGTGGCTCTGATGGCATCCCTCACTCATCTGGCCACTGCAGAGTATCTGTGGCTCTGGCTGAGCACCTCTGAAACAAAAGATGATGTGTTACTTGCTCTTCATCCACACCATGGGGCTGTTAGCAAGCCTGACTCTCACTGCCCAACCTGGCCACGATTTCCAGGGCATGAATGCTGATAGCCAAACAGAGCCCATTTGATAAGTTTGTCAAATAATCAATGCCGGCATGGTTTAGCATCTAACTCACGGTGTGAAAGAGTCTATAACCTGCTATGAAGTTCTGATACAACCTTTTCCTGCTTCCCCAGCTGGAACCTAACATGAATCAATGTGAGGCAGAGCGAGAGAAGTGGATAGCAGGCTCTTCTACCATCAGGCACTTGTCTTGGAAAAACAGTCAGCTTTCATACAAATTCTTAGTTTCAACACATCATATAAAAACAATGACAGGATTAATCCATATAAAAAGCTCCCCTCTTTTTCAAGTACAACCAAAAAATTCTGCTTTCTAATAAGAATATATTTCCTTTTATCACTATTGCAAATAATGCTTTGAAATCTAAACAAACTCAAAATTATGAGTTGGGTTTCCAGACTTTTACCTTTTGTATTGTTGGGTTTAGGCCTGTCATCTACTGACTTTGATAATTCACTCTGTAAGTAGTAGCATAAAAAGGTTAGCTGGAATGGTAAGAAGACCAGCTCATTCAGTGGCGAGGGAGGGACTATACACATGGCAGGTAGTTGCTTGTTGATCTTCCTCACAAGCCATGAAGAAAACATGGACAAACAAAATCACTCCTCCATTTGTGCATCCCTCTAACACCAAGGCTTGTGTACACTGCAGTCAGGAACTGCAATAGGCTGACTACTTCCTGATGCTCTCTGGAAATCTGCCAGCTGTCTGCAAATCTACAAGAATCCTTCAAAAGGAGAAAATCTGTGTAGAGTTTTGGGGAAAAGAATGGCAAAACAAATCAAAACCAAATCAAAAACACTTAACAAAAATGTCCAGAGATCTCCAATGAAATCTGAGCTCTGCCACTAAGCAAAAGACAGCCTCACCTAATTCCCTGAACTAGGACTAACTCCCCATATTCCCTACCCTTCAGCCATCTCATTCTTACATAAAATACTGTTCCTACTGTTTGGGGGAACTTTCTTTGTAAAAAGATACTTCTGCACATGAATACAGATATTCACCCAAGTGCATAATGCCAGTGAACATTGGGAAAGCACAACTTCCCTGCTATTATAATGTTTTCATCTCATTCTCTTCTTCTTTAGACTATGATTTCACAAGACACTGCATCCTGAAATTTCTGAGTTTCCTTTACTGTCACGAGAACAGCCAAAAAAGTAATAATTTTGGAAAAGACAAAAATTAAGTGAATCCATTTTCCATACTGAAGCAACATTTTGAGACCAAATTTACCTACATTTATTTTCAGTGAACGAATGTCTGTCTTGATGCATTTTTTTTTGAATGGAATAAATATCTAATTACAAAAATGTGATGGATTAAAACTGACCTCACCAAAAAAATTGCAAGTCTTTCATTTCCAGTTGACCTGACACAATGTTTTTTCCTTCCATTTTTCGGTTCAAATGTAATTGTTCAGACAGTCATTTGGCAGTAGGCTTTACCATTTTTAAAGAAAAAAAATTCTCTTGGCTATCAAAAGCAGTTGTGGAGGTAAACACTCCTTTCGGGACAGACACCCACTGAGACAAGAAGTACCTTACAATCACGAAATGCACTCTCCAGAGTGACCTAAAAAGTTCAGAAAAAGGAGCAGACTGTCCTTCTTCCTGATTTTGATTGCCGTCAACTACATTTTCCCAATTTTATCAATTGCAGCACCTGAAAAGTTGTAATTAATGACACTCAGACACTGCTATTAGATTGCAGTCAAAATGACAATTTGGCACTGAGACACACTTTCAGGACTTCCTGTTCAAATTGCCTAAATGAAGGTGCTAGAGAAGAAATGGAAGGCTCCAGGAAACTGGCATGTGACCGCTTGATCCTGGTGGTCTTGCTTCACTGTGTGTGTGGAACGGGATAATTTCAGTGCATTACAGTCAGGGAAATTGTACCCTAACTTACAACCCAGAACTAAACTAGCCTCTAAATTGCAAAGGTACATTACTTATGATGACAAGTTTCCTGCGCCGCACTTAACTCACTCTTTTCAGAAGCTACCATCCAGCCTAGGCATATGTCATACGCTCCCCAAGTACTGTGATGTCAAGGCAGAGAGCAGTGGTTTCATTAAGGTCACACAAAGGTTACACGTGGAAGGTGAAAACAGAGTTGAGTTCTCCTGTGTCCCACTAAAGAGCTTTGACAGCAGACCATCGTCTCTCACTGATGTCAACCTGTGTAATAAACGATGTCTCCTTGGTGGGGAACTGCCCAATCTGACATCATTAGCAGATCTGGAATTGCTAAAAGGTTTACGGCTTCAGCATGTTTTGCTTTTAATTGAGCATGAAGCTGACTTGGCAATAATACCAAAAAGAGCCTTACACCCAAATAAAATCTGTTTGGATTGGCTGGTCTTCATTAAGTGATTCAGAACAACAAAGCTGCACCTTCTTTCTTCATGTCTTCACAGTTGTCAGGACTAAATATTGCGGGCTGCACGTCTTCGAATGAGATTGATTGCACAACCTTTGTGAAAGTGCAAAGTGTTTGAAATGCATCTTGTGTGGGAAGAAAACAAATGGATCAGCCCTCCTCCCCTTTGAATCTATTTGGATCATTATAAAAACAGATAAACTGCTGAGTAGGAGACATAAGTAGGGTCATTCTTGCAGGGAAGTGTGCTTATGTCATGTTCACCCTGGGTAAAACTAATATATCCTCATATGGCTTTGGAAAGATTTCTCCTTGGTTCCTGAAATGAACAGTTGACAGTCCATGAGAGCAGTCTAGAAATAAAAGCACATTTTTACATTTAGGAAAATAGCACATCAATCCCCAAATTTAAAATCGTCTGTAATATACACGTGTTTCCAGTGATCCTTTTTCTTGCTAGAGCATGCCACTCTCAATAACACATGCTTTTGAAGATCAGTATTCTACAAATACTGAAAGATGTTTTCCCCCATTCCCACCTGACTTTTGGTGCTCCAGCTCATGAAGGCATTCCCCATGCTCCATAAGCCACATGCTTCAATTCCCAGGATGGATATTATCCATAATTGATTAAATCCCTCAGCACTGGGAACTGTAACTGTAGAATAAAATAAATGGGTTGTGTCTGTTTCTTGTTCCCCTCAAAACCTTGATACATGCATTTTACATGGATGACAAAGACATTTCTATTGTAGAATCATCAGATTTATCCAGGAAGAGCCCAGTCCTGGCACACAGTAGTTTCAATGCTCATTTCAGCAAGAGCAAGATTCCAGTCTGCAACTGTTTGTGTAATGGAGCATTTTAACAGAGGTTTCAAGCTCATCTGTGAGCTGCCTTCAAAAGGCTTTGCCCCATGAGAATTCTTGTTGACATCTCTAAACAAACTGCAGCAATAGTGTGGCCCTGCAATCAGCCAGACCAATCAGCTGAGAGAAGAGAATGGGAGCTCTGCAAAAAAAAAAAAAGTATAAAAAACCGAAGTATTTTTTTTAGCCAGATCATCTTGCTGCATGATTGCTGTTGCCAAAGCAAGGGAAGGGTGTGAGCACACTGGCAAGAGTGGAATAGTCACTTCTCTTACAGCTTGAAGTCAACTAACCTTGCGGGGTCATCAGCATCTTTCAGATGTACTGGGCCACATCCTTTGCTGATAAGTCAACAAAGTTAGGTCATCACTAGAGAGGTCTGGACTTACACCAGCTAACAGTTTATCCTATTATAGCCAGTCTCCCCCTGAAGCTGAATATATTAGGTAGTTCTCCAATAAAAATGAAATATATCCTCATCACCAGTCACTCCTGTTTTCACAGAGGGTAAAGCAAGAAGATGTATTTTGAATCACATGCCTGACAAGGCAAAACACATCGTGCTTATCTGTTCATCAGCCTACAGCTGTGATTCAGCTGCAATTATGACTCTTCCCCTGGAATAGCAATTTCACCTATCATTATTATCATTATCATTACTGCACTGTTTTTTAACATGGCAAATAGCATCTATCTTTGTGGAATGTAGGAAGGATGTTTTACTTTTGATATTAAAAAGTTCTTAAGTTCTTTTGCAAAGTAAACATTGGCTGAACCTCAGAGCTGGTATACTGTTTAGGAATGCAGCCTTGCACAAAGCCAGACGCTGTTCGGGGTGTTAAAAGAAACCTCAGGCATTGAAGTCATCCCCAGGAATCAGATGAAAACGATGTGTACACGTGTCAAAATGCCAACTTCAACTGTGTGAATATGTCAACATGATTTGAGCTGGTAGGAAGGCAGGGACTGTTTGGAACAATAAAAAGCACTGTTTAAAAAGCTGTTTTCTAAGATGGATTAACTGCATTTAAAAAAATAACTTGAAAAGGTAACACACAAAAAACAAGACAAAAGGAAAGCTGAAGTAGAACTTAAGAATGAGCCCCTACTGCTGCTCTTTCAAACAAGGTTAATAATTATAAACACACACACAAAAAAGTCTGGAGTGTCATATGCTCTGCTTATTTCTAATTAAGACTTCAGTGGTATCCTCCTTTTCACTCCGTTTCCATATCTTTTGTTTACAAGTTGGAAAGTCTCACCAGCTGTCCCTAGCTGGTCTTAGAGCAGATCTTGTGGAGGAGAAGTGATCTGCTTATAGGACGCAACCTTTACACTATAAAATCTCCAGATCTAATCAATGTTTTTTTCTTTCCACAATTTAGCTACTCTCTCCTGCATTATGAGAGACTGTTCTCCTTACCTTTGACATAATGCAGAACTGTGGCAAAACCTAGCTCTGTCCTGGCAGGTCCCTGTACTGTCATGTTTGTCTGGTGCTCTGAGACTGTGTGCCTTTGCAGTGCTGGACTCTGTCCTGCTGTTCAAGAGCTGGAGAGGGAATAGAGAAGCTGGAGAGGAAGAGGAGCTAACAGCACTGACACAGTCTCAAGTCTCTTGGCCTAACTTGGCAACTCACCTAGAAAAGCCAGAAGATATGAATAGCTGGAAATAGAAGTTCCTTATTCTGAAAGGGCAATCTGTTCGGACTCCAGAGGGGTAATACCAGCAGTAGAGCCAGGCAGAAAGTGGGAAAGAAAGACATAGGAGACAGCTTTTCAATAAAACCACTAGGAGCAAGAAGTATTTTGATTCTGAGTTACTGTGCCAACCTGTTCAGGGCCATAGAGTCATAGCTGTCCATCCTCCTCCAGTATAGAGTTTAAGCCAGACTTTATCTTGCCATGATGCACTTTGGTGTCCACCTCTCAGAGGTGATGTTGGCATTGCCAGGGCATTTTCATCAGTGCTTGTCTTGATGAGATATCCCAGGTCAGAGGAGCCATTTCCAGACAATAACACGGCATTTTCCTGCACATACAAACAAAAACACATTTCTGCCTCGTATTTCTAATAAGACTGAGCAGTAATGACAATTCAAAGCTGAAATTCATAACTTAACTGGAGACTGAACCTCTCTGACTGATAACAGCAACATGAATAAGATATATCTGACAATGCTTTCTGGTTGGCAAGGAAAGGATAGACAATTTTTATGAGCCTCTCATTTGCACGGTGGTATAATGTAGTGATGAAAGGCTAGAATTTGTCTGTGTAAGTGAAAGGTAAAACACAAGATAATGCCACACCCAGACTTCAGTGAAAAGGCAGAAGGAAGTCTATCTGCACAGATGCAGTAATGAAATGGCTCAGTAGTCAATTAAAAAGAAAATCTGAAAAGCAGACACTTGTGGTTAGGAGATCAGATGGGAAAATTAGACAGATGTGAATAATCCTATCTTGAGTAGTGAGCTGGCAGAGCAGGTAAAATTAGCTAGGTAAGATGCTTAACACAAAGAAGAAAAACTTGAAAAAAAAAACTATCACAGATTGACCAAGAACTACAGATTATTGAGACTCGGCATGGTTGCAGTGATTTGGAAAGTGAGAAATCATTTGGAATGGGATTGACTAGACACCTCTACAATCACTTCTCCTGGCACAATTAGGCTAATTCCACAGGATTTTTTGTTTGGGCTTGCCAAACTTTACAAACTCTCGTTGCAGATTCCCTAAAATATTAAATGCAACTCCTAATGTGCTGTGAAGGTGTCAAACAGAGCCTGCTGTGAGTAGAACTGTATGACAAGTCACATGAAAAGTTTCTGCTTCAGCAACATAACCAGCAGAACATGCAGCCATCATGGGTTTCACATTTCATGCTTCTCTCTGAAATCAGGTAACACTGGAAGAAGAAACCTAACGGAAAAATAAGCTGTCTGATGATGCTCATGGCAGGAGTTGTTCAAAGGATTTTGTCAAATCCAGTGTATCAAAGGATTTTTAGAGCAGAATTCTTTGCACTGAGCACCAGTGAAGGACTTCTGGCTTCCCTATGTTTGATTCTCCCCAGAACAAAAAGGCCTGGAAGTCCCCCAAGGCACTCAGACCTCTCATTCCTGCAAGGCAGCCTGACAGTCAGTATAGGATGGAATAGGATGGAATTACCCAAAGTTGAGGTAAGTACATTTTGTCACAGTTTTTTCTGCTCATTCTTCCTTTTTTGTGACTCTGATCTAATAGTCAGTGCAAATTTTAAAGGAAGTAAATCAAATGTTGGAGCTGTGCCTCCTCTGCAAAAAGTAATGAACATTCACTTACTTACTTTCATGCACACTCTTAATAAAAAGCTTTTCGGTAAAAGGAGTAAGAGGAATCTGAAATAACTTATGAAATGTGTAAGTAACATCTATAGATGGCATAGGTTTAGTTACAGTCACAAAACTATCTAAATTCTAGAGTCTCAGTTCAGAAGGGCAGGGGGAATTGTACCAAGCATTAAAGAAGACAAAATCTACAATGTTTCTGTGAGACAAAATATCCAAGAGAAAAGCACTAAAATCAGGTTCACTAAAATATCTCGTTGTGAAAGCTAAAATATGAAAATATATTTTGATTTTTAAATATATTTTAATTTGCCTTTATACATATATTTTCTTTTAGAGGGAGAGATTAATTCTTTTTTAAATGCAAGAAGCCCAAAACATAAATCAAATTTCATTTTAAAAAAAGTCCAAAATAAAAATGTGTGTCTAGATAAGGAAATGTCTTTCAACCTTACTGAAGCAGAGCAATTTAATGTTGTAATTATTATTCCTTTTAATGAAACTTTACTGAAAAAAATTTTAAAATTCTACTGGACATTTTTCAATACCTTCTGTCTAATAAGATATCCACAATTCCTTCTCTGCAAAGTCACCTTAACTTTACTTCAGAGCACTTTTAGTGTTCAAGAGAGCAGGGAGTAGTTCTCAGAGCAGCCTCCTGTCTGTCAGAGTGTCTTTAGCACTGGTTGGCACGGAGGCAGATTGTGGCACTTTTTCATCTAGCAGCTATTTAGCACAGCACATTTGTTATTTTTTGCTGCCAAGGAGACAATCTGCTTTTCATTTCCTCTGAAGAAGAGCATAATAATATGAGTAAAACATCAGATATAATTAGGCAAAAAGGTTGAGTGCCTGATTGAGCAGAGAAATGGAACTGTCCTGGGTATGAAAAATAGCCACACACCTGAGAAAGAAACAAGAGAAAGGAGGAAAGTGCTGGCTGCCCAACTGGAACATGCAGAGGCTACCATGTGTTATCTTTTCCTTGTGCAAGTGGGATATTTCCTAGGGATTGTGCAAACTAATCAAGTGTCTTCTCAAAACATGTGGAAAATGAAAAAATAGAATAATAAAATAAAAGCCCACCCCCACAAAGAGCCTGCTATTTCCCAACATTACGAACTAATACGTACCTACAGATGGAAAACCTGATTCCTACACATTTATAGATTTGTACACAATATGGACACAATCCTCCAGTGCTTTATGCCAATTACATGTGTGCCTGTGTCTGAAAAATGTCCTTTAACTTACAGAATGAGGACTTTGCAAGAAGCCTTTTGTTGCTAACAGCAAATATAAGTTGATTCATTACTGTTCACAAGAATTTAATGTTTTGGAATAAGAAAGCTTGAATTCTCATATTCCCCTGAGCCACAACAGTGAGCAGGGCCACCTCATGCCTCATAGCTCTTGAGGTTATGAAGGGCTGGAGGACTCTCCTGGAAATGCAGGGACCCTTGAGAAAACAGCAGAGGAGTCAGCTATCAGGTAGCTGAAGTTCCTGCTTCATCAAAGTTGGGTGAAGGACTTAAAAGTGCAGTCAGAGGTACTACCAGTCACCTCTTATCCATCTGTCCATCAAACAGTAAATACAGCATTGTTACAGCTAGTAACAGACCACAGCTTTCTACTAACTCTGCAAGCCTTGTCTGGACTTGTCTCAGCTTGCCTAGAGCTTTTTTTTAGTTTTATCCCCTTGTAAAAGTAATTTTTAATGACCGTGTGCCAATTGCTTTGTCTGCTTTATTTCCTTATCTTTGGTTAATTATGTTGTACAGCCATCATTTTTATAGAGTCAGCTGTAACGAGCAGCTCGTCTGTACTAATGAATGAAGTAGACATCAATCATCTAGAGCAGCAAAATAATTTAGGTGTTAAGGCAAGGTATGACAGCGGAAGTCTTGAGAGCGTGGATGCAGGTCACAGTGGAGAGTAGTACAGGCATTGCATGATGAAAGGGGGCACGAGACAGCACTGGAGGCTCTGAGAATGCAACTATCTCACTGATGAAAGAACTGCAGATGTAAAGAATGTGAAAAACTGCTATTTGGGTGAATAAAGTGAACAAAAGCAAGTCGCTAATAGATGTAGACACTCCAAACATCAAATCTGGGTGTAATGTGGAGGTGCAGATTAATAAAAAACTCTCAAGTGTTAAAGAACGCTAGAAAAAAATAGTATAAAAATAGTCCCAAATGTACCCTAGAATAAGAGGGAAAGACCTTCAACACCACTTTCACAGCCCTACTTGTTTAGGACTTAGGACACTGATGACACACTAACTCTTCTTCCAGACTGAAGCCAGTGAGCCAAAGGGCAGGGGAAGGTTGTGCATAACTGCAGAGGAAGGGTAAGTGCAAAGGAGTGTGTATATACCTTATTTAACTGCATCATTATTGAGGTATTTTCCAGAATTATACTCTATTTTCCTTTTCATTATTCATTAATTATACTGATAGCAATTCAGTTACACAAATAACATTTGACATTACAGACAAGGTGTGTTTTCTTTCTGAAGAACAAAAACCACAATTTTGAGTACAACACTACCTTTCACTCATGGATGGTCTTTGTACAGGCCTTGGACCACCATGGATGTAAGAAAAAGCAGCATATCCATCTGTGTTAATGTATGACCAAGTTATAAAGTCAGCACTGCCAGTGACAGAGAGATTGTCAGAATTCCTTACCAGCACCAGGGCATATCTGCATTTTGTTTTCTGGGTTGGACTAAGGTGAGTCTGCTTGTGCCTTCCAAGTCTGACAGCTCCGAATGTGAAATCACACCATCATGGTTAGCCCAGCAATGAACACAAACCCTGCTCAGAGCCAGCTTCAGACTACCCAGGCTCAGCACTGCCCTAACACAGCCACTGCACTCCCAGTTCACATCTGGCTCATTCTGTCTGCCTGCAATCAACACAGACACATGCTTGAAGATACAGCCCAGAAATCCAAAACACTTGTGAAAACTTTTTGTATTCCCCATTTCCTTTCTATTCTTTCTTTCTCTCTCTCCCTCTTTTTATCTCTTTCTATTTTGATTTTCCATCAGATTTTTGGGTCTGGCTCCTCTCCAGGGCACTCAGATGGTTTACTAGAAAGAACCCTGCCTAAAATTTCACTAGTGGGTTAGACAGGGACAATGTTAGTAAGAAACACTATGCAGAGGTTTCTATGACAAGATGGCCAAGGTTGATCATCCCAAAGCAGCACTGGAGATGAGCAAGAAGCACATCTCAGCCCACTACAACTCAGCACAACATGGTCCTCAAGTGGATTTCCCTCTTCATCAAAAGCTCCCGTGCAGTGCAATGCCTATCAGCTACAAGAGGCAGTCAGATCTGGTGTTCCTTTCAGAAACACGTTAAATATGTTACCTGGATGAGACATGGCTAGTGAACATTTTCAGCTGCAGCCAGAGAGGATGATGTAGCTCAGCAGTACAAACTGATTCAATCTAATGATTGTCATAGCTGAGAGTTTCAGGAGGAGATTTACAGCGGTTCTCCAGTCTGGCTTTAGCCTTAAAAGTTAGGGTGGGGACTGTAAGAATTGGCAGCTGATAACAGAAATGGAATGAAATCAAAATATCTATCCTTTGTTTATTCATCATCTTGAAATATTTATAATGGTCCAAGTAGCCCTCCACCCACCTCACACTTGAGCTTTTAAATGTGTGTCCAGATTCAAGACTGGCAACATCTTGAGTCCATCTCTGGATTAACCCAAACCCTTCTACTTTGACCATTAACAGATACTTTAACAAAATAAGACCAGAATCTAAGCTAGCATCATCTTTCTATTTGCTGTCTAAATCCAAATTAATATTAGGTGTTACAAGACTAAAATAATCCCTAATGAACCTGAGAAATGGCATCCTGAATGAAGTCATGCAAGGCTTGACTGCAGCCAACAGCCCTCTGTTCTAAATATATATATATACACATATATATATAGATAAGTAAATACATACATAAAACAAATTTAGGGCCAACCGCCCTTAACAAAAAAATGTATATTACAATACCTACTTAACTGGATTTTAAGACTCTGACTTAGATTTAGCATTTCTCTCCACTCTAATTATTTTGTTTAAAAGGAACTGTACACATAGAGTCATATTAAAACTACGAATGTACATAATGCTCCTAGAATTCACATCTGCTTTTTTCTCTTTTTTTTTTTTTTGTTCTCTTTAAGGAGATGGCTGCCAGTAAGGAAGATTACATGTTGCCTTGAATTTTCCCAGAATATATCTCCTTGGATCCAGCACTATGGTTCAGCCTTTTGTACACATGGAGAGGGCAGCTGGAACATTTCAGATACAGATCTGAACCTCCCCAGAGTTAATTATTCACATTATTGTTTGCATCTTCAATTTGAGTTAACCAGCTTGTAATAAAGTCCTACATATTATGCACTAGTTTTGGTGCAACAATACCTTCTGGGAATTTCTGGCCTCAACTACTGCTTCATATCTACATTCCCAAGCACTTTTTGATTTATGCAACTGGTAGTGAGATTGTGAACACATACGTGGAAAAAAGACTTCTACTAGAAGAGCAGTTATTTAAACAATTAGCGGCACAGAGGAGACTAGGGATAACTCTTCTAAAACACTTTAGCTGCATTCCTTATTCTCCACTGCCTGAAGGCATCCCCTCCCTTTGGTGAGCTGAAATTCCTAGCCCTGCAGACAGTTGTCTTGGTGTACTATTTTTTGCTGAAACTGCAAGGCAGTTTATCAAAAGGTTTTTGAACGATGACACTTTCTCCCAGACCTGAAGGAACAGCTCACTCATTCCCTCCCATATCCTCCTTGCACTTGTTACAGAAGAGCTATGAGGTGTTTATGGTGATCTATTTCAGACTTTAACATTGGATGCTCTGGTTTCGTGGTCTGACAACTGATTGATAAGTCCTCTTTTGTGGGCTGAGAATGACTGACCTTTTCCTCTGGGATTCCCATTACAGAGCAGCCCTGTGTCCTCTTTCTTGGCCAAGTGCCATGGGAAAGACAGCTTGCAAAGACAGCTCAAAGATTGATGTATGAATTTAAAAAAAAAAGAAAAGAGGAAGAAGAAGGCTTTGAAAATCATTCAGCATGACTGTGCACACATAGTTTAATATACATGAGTCTTTTTGTCCCGTAAGGATTCTTTCTCACATTTCTCTGTTGACCTTGAATGTTAAGATGAGACTTGCTTTAAGTAGGTTTCCCCGGACATGTCTGATCTCTAGGCACTCTATTAATAGAATTATCTGCTGGGATCAATTTCCAAACAAAATCCATCACACTCAAGACATGGATTTCCAACATCACAAGCCATAAGTTAAACTGGAAGAAGAAATTGCAGCAACTACCATGGGCTTCCCTAAAAGTTACATGATCTTGTCAGTGCCTCAGAGGCCAGCAAGACCCTTACTGGGGAATAGCTAATGGGAGGATGAGAGGAAGGAAGAGCTAGCTGCTTAAGATGTGGGAAAGTCACTCATGCCCCTTGAGAAACTTCTTGGATTCCCTCTGAATTAATGAGGTGTTTTTCCTCCACCAGTTACTGCAAAGGTACAGTTTCATTAAGCAGTTGGTAGCTTATAGAGCTGCATTATCTACTTCACATCTATACCACACTTCACCCACACCTGTGTGTAAGTCAAACTATGAAACTCCGAGCTTCTTGAAAGGTCAGAGCAAAAAAAAACAAACAAAAAACCCCAACAAACAAAACAAAACAACAACAACAACAACAACAAAATGCACACACACACACCCCCAAATAAAAACAAACTAATAACAGTAGAAAAGGTACAAGAAAGACTACTGAGAAAAAGCTACTGAAATACCTTGCAGTGGGGGAATAATGGAAATGGAAATAAGACTGCAAAACTTGATGATGCAAAATATTCAGTCTAACTTCTGTACAAAAGAGGTGACTAAAGTTATTCAGACCTAAAATTTTCAGGCTGGACAATGGCTCCCAAAGCATTGTTTCTGTATCTAGTCATTAAACACTTTCAATGAAAAGCAGTTTCTCAGAATCCCTAGAAGTTGAAGACCCCCAAAACATAGTACAAATTAAGAATTTATATATGCAGACACTTTTTCAATCCCTGTTTGCACATTTCTTTCACTGGATTTTTTGCATGGATTTCCATTGGGTTTATCCTGGACTTGTTATATTTGTATTAGGTAGAAGTATTTCATTAGTTCTAGGGCTTAGGACCTGTCACAACAAGGGAGAACAGGGGGAGGTCTGGGAAAGCATTGGGATACCCATTGCCTTGGAGGATTGCTCAGGAATCTGTCAGTGTATATTTTGTCAAACATTCAAAGGAGATGGGCACAGAGGGAGGGAGATTTTTTTCTCTCTTACACGTTAACCAAATACTTCCCCAGATACAGCAAGATGCTCATCATACTATTCCTGATGAAACACGTGCAAGTGCAGTGCCCCTATTATTTACAAGTTCAAGCACCTAGGAAAGTCTGCAGAATGGAGGTCTGGAGCTAGAAACATTAATTTATCTTGTTATTTTAATGTCCAAACCTAACACCATTCAGAGGACATGAGGAGGTATGTTTGCTATCTGCTGGCCATGATCAACTGAAAACTCTTTTTTGCCATAAATACTAAGATACTAAGAGGAGGAATCATAAAAGTGAAACACCCTGTGGTATCATTGCCACAATCAGATTATTTGAATTTTATGCCTAAGTGGATAATCTGATGCTGCACATTATCATCTGTAGAAACATTTAAGTCTTCTTTTACCTCTTATGATTTTAGGTAGAAATGAGTCTGTTTAAATTTAGATTTAAATTTTTACCAAGTGTAAGGGTTTGATATACCTTCTAGAAAGATCATGACAAGGTACAGTTCTGAACTACCTGGAAGTGCTTACTCAGCTGTAGATGAAAAAAAAATATCAAATCCAGCTATTTCAGTTGTCAGAGCACCAAGCTCAGAATCACAGGCATTTGTTTGAACTCCAGTCAATACTGGCTACCAAAGTGAATCATAGAGATATAACACATTTTCTTTCTTCCGTAATTCTTTTTGAAATTAGGGGTAAAAACACTTGTACGAGTTGTGTTTTGGATTTCCAGAAAGAGAGAATGAGTAATTTCACTGAACAAACAATAACCACTGTAACAAATGCAAAATGACAACAGTGAGGGGGAAAGAGTGGAGAAAGGGGTGCTTTAAGTCTTGAATTCTTTTTTGTTGGCTTTCTCCATGCAGAGATATTGACATCTCATATTTGTTATAGTGTTTGGCAATATCACTTTAAACCAAGACACTGCTTCATCTGACTGGCCTAGGAAGTGAGCATAATGCTTCTTCCAACAAGACTGACAATGGTATCAGAGTTTCAACAGGGGTAGGGGACAGTCTCAAGGATTTGATCATGGTGTACATGGAAGAAAAAAAGAACCATCACTCATTGGTAAAGGACCCAAGTATACCTGATGAGCAGGGGCACCTTTCACCAGCATCAAAGGTAGTGGTGCAGTGTGAAATTCAAACATCTGAAAAGTCTAATGGCTGAAAATTAAAATAAGCTGTCAGTCTGTTAAAAATGATTTTTAATTCAAAATAAATCAGACTAACAATTTACAGATGTTTGGAAAGAAAATGTTTAAGTTACTCACTTTCAAAGCCTGAGCCCTCCCTACCTTCAGTATTACACTTGCATTTTAATGGTTGTGGTGGCTTCTGCCACTGCCTGCTCCTTCCTGATGCACAGCGCAAGCCTCATGAGCCGGCAGGTCTTGTACTCACCCTTGACCTTGAAATCACAACATATTTATTGCCTTCAGAGTTAAGCAGCAAAGATAGGGAGAGAAACCCAAGAGTTGATTATCCCTTAACAGAAAGAATTTATGAAGCCTATATCTATATCTACATCTATATCTATACATCTATATATATATCTATCTAGCTATATATATACATATAAATTTAGTGGAATTGTGGAAATCTAAAGCAGTAAAATAGATCCTTCAAGAAAGAAGTACAGGACACAGATCTTTTAGGATTTATGCTAGTGCTTTCTAAAAGCACATGTATGAAGCCCACCTGTATTGACAAGCCAGAAAAGGAACCTCAAATTGAGTCTTCGAAGCTCACGTGTCCAGTCTAATGTTTCCAGCTGTGAGGGAAGCTAGCAGGAAGACAGGTCAGCCCCCATCGTTGTGCCACTGGCTTTGCCTCTGCTTCATCCATCTAGCCAAACCTTAGGTGAGGAGGGATATGGCCTCCATGTCTTTCATCTACTGGTATTTCCATTAATGTTGTCCAGTTTATACTGTTCTTGCTACTCAGTTAGGTCTTTCTTTACTTTCTTTCCTCCATTATTTGAATTTATGGGAATATTTTCAATATTAAATTTTTTCTGCAAATATTTTGCCTCTCCAATTAAAATTAAAAGTGCATTAATATAATTATGCTAGTGTTGGTCTAGTGAAAATTTTTCTTCTGCTGGTTCTATGATCTGGGAGAAGACAAAGAAGAAAAAGGGAGATTTTGATATAGCCAGTTCATCATGAAGGACATGAGTGCAGCTGAGAGAAGCCAGCCTCAGATGACTAAGACTCAGTGCACTGACTTCTCCCCTGCAAACATACCACTATGGGTCTTTCTTCAAAAATGAACTTTGGAGCCTAAATCACTCTTGAAACGTGTTCAAAATTACCCTGGACGCATTTACAACATCAACAGTAAAACTGCAGAGAAAAGTTCTAAATCAATGTGTTATGCATTTGTGCCACCTAGTGAACAAAACCCAGCTGAAATGCTTTTGTGAGAGGGAAGACAGCTTGGTGCCCTCAGAAATGCTTGTTGGCTCTGAAGAGTGCTTTGATGGCTCACTGGGTTACTGCCTTTGTCCATCGCTGTTGGGCTGGCGGTTTCAAACCCTAGAAGGACTGCAAATGAGTGTGACCTGACAAACCAGAGCCACGAAAAGCTCTTCTGTGTCACAGGGAAAAAATGGCTGGATCTCACTCTCATCCTCTCACAGTCCCGTAAGTGACATTACCAGTAAGTGTGTGCAACAGAGTAATGAGTAACTCAGTCATTCTGGGTTCAGGTATATAGAGTGTAACACCCAAATTTAAACAACTGGTGTCTGCTATTCTGCAAGGGGAACCTTAATATTATTCAAATCAATATTCACTTGGACTGTAAAAACCATACTGGTATTATCCTGGGACACAGTTTTCTATAAAGCTCATTGCTATTTTGGGACCATAATACATTATGAAGACATAGCATTATTCATAGTAATAGCAGCCTTGAGGCCCCAGCCAAAAACAGGGAAACTTGAGCGTAGCTATGATTTATAGCCTAATCCAATAAGAGGGGGGAAAAGAAGAAATCCTCATTTTACAGATGAGAGTGATGAAGTTACACAGTCAGGCAGGACATGTTTATGCCGTATGCTGTAGGCCAAATCCAGGGTCTGGTGGTGATAATGAGTTGGTGTCCGAGTGTATACAGGGTATTATATGCATGTCTATGAGGTTCCCTTGTCTCTGGTGTCATGCTCCTGCACGGCTTCCAGGACTGCTCAGACAAGGGGCTAAGGAGGCTTGCAAGGGTCCAAAGCCCGAATAAGTCTCCTAAAACGTTAGTTGATTTTGGTTTAGTTGGTGTAATTTAAAGCTTTAGCTGTGGACCTTGTTTCCACATTCCAGGCCAAAATCCCCAACCAAGTGTTGTTTCAGTGTTTTGCTTTGAGCCAGTATGTATATTAAACAACAGCAATCAGATCCTGTGAAAGATATTTGTTTATCAGTATTTCAAATGTAGCAACAATTCAAGCACTGACTTTCCCTGCAGAGAAATAAACTCAGTTGCAGGACAAATGACAGCTCCACACGCTATAAAAGAGTGCCATCTAGTGCATACTGGGTGTTAGATTAAACAACCTTTTTCCTAGTGGGAAAACATCCTACACATATTCAACACAAAATTTCAGATTTCAATTGTCTGTAAAAGTTAGGTCTGGAGTATGCAAGTTAATTCTTTCTGTTCAACTTTTGAGTCCTTTCATTAAATGCTTATGCAGAGAAAACATTTTCCTACAACAAATTCATAGCCATCCCCAAAATTAGGCATATATTTATTACAGCAATATTGGTTTCACAGCCTGTGTACCGAATCTTAAGGAAGAGTAAAGCAATCAAAGAAGAATCACTAGTGAGTCTCAAGTAATGAGATTTGATTGCTCATAAAAACCTTCTGATAAGACATCTATAAGAGCTAAACACCCAAATTTACAAACCACTGTTTTGCTTCTGAGAGTAATATTGCAATGAATTCAGAAATCCTAAAGATGCTTCTTATAGAACAGAAGACCATAAAAATAAAACCTGCCAGAACAGCACCAGATGATCCTCAGCACACCTGACAGCAAGCTCATACCAGAGAATTGAGTGGATTATTTCCCCAAATTCTCCATATCTCTGCCATGATAGGACAAGCTTAGAGCTATGCAAGGCAAAGGAGATGGTCTGTTCTAAGAGTTTAATCTGTAGGAGTCTGCTGCATTGCAAAATTAAACCGCTCTTTAAGTTGGACAATAGCCAAGTTCCTGTCCATGGTACAAGATAGTTGGTGACAGTCACCAAAAAGGGAGGTATGTCCATGCCCCTATAGCCCTGTCACAGAATGGTCATTCTTCTTTCGTGCCCATAGGAAGCTTTCTGCATTCCCTGCTCCTGGATGCCTCACCAGACCCTTCAGGACACTGTTACCACTGTAATTTAAAAGGTGCTGGATGCCCTGTAAGGAAGTACAACCTGTCCAAAAAGGAGAAAGTACAAAGTTTGTCATTGCTACTCTGTTAAAAGCTGTATTATTTTTGGTCCCAGATATACATCAATATCTTCAGCCACACTTGTCTGAGATGTGATTTCAGCAATTTTCCTGTGGTGTATTTGCATTGCCAGAGGTATTATTCTAGAAGTGTACAGGCTGTAACACTGGTAATTCAATAGGCAGATGTCTTCCTCTGAACCTGCAGTGATCCAGCTTATCCACATCCACAGGAAGGAACATGGTACCACTGGAAGTCTCTGCCACTGCCCAAGGTGCAGAGTCTTGACTGTTTGTCCTGATTTAAGGGTTCTGGGGCTGTTTCAGCTGGAGCAGAAATGTCAGCTCAGGTGTCTTGGATTAAGTCCAGGTACATAATTGCATTCTTCCTGTCTACATTTCCCTTTTGCTTTTTGTTGGATAAACTATTCCTCATACTGCAGTCTAAATTGTGTTTTGCTTCTCTGTATGCTAAAAAGCTGCCATATTCCACCACAAAGTTGGCTGTATTTAAAGGGTGGATTAACTGTTCTTTATGTATGCAGTTTCAAACTCGATTGCAAGGTCCATTGTGTGTTTTAGGATCATTGTTATTTAAAATAGTGGTTTACCACTGGTATCTTCCACTTATACTCAAGTCTCAAAACCAGCATATGATAAATAGACCACTGCAGAGAGTGGGTTAATATCCACAATGAGCCAAAGTCAGTGTTTGGTTAGAGTCTGCTGCAACATTTTCTGGAGGGGGCTGGGAGAGAAATGGCCTCTTCAGAATTAAGGAAAGAATAATCCACTTACATCATAGAAAGTTGGAATCACATCAAAGGCTGTAAAAGCTCAGAAATTGGCAGCTTGAGATCCGCTAAGAACTGAAATGAATTTATACCTTTTTTTAATAAAGCTGGAACAATGATTCAAACAACTTAATCCCTTAGCAATTTCACAACCTTTTGTTACTTTTCAGAAGTCCCTCTCTTGTTTGGTGTGTCAAATCATCCGTTTAAATCTTTTGCATATTTAGGACCAAATTGTGCTCTCCTAAGTGTTTGATGCTGTTGAGTTCAGTGTGGTTGGGAGAGCTGCAGAGCTTGGCCTCTGGCCTTGACACAGAGGGGATGCCAAAGTGGGGCAGCACAGCCTGAGGACAGCACACAGCTCTGTTCTCTGCATAGCTGTGCTCTGCTGGAGCCTTTGGGAGCAAGTCAATTAACCCTCATTTTTAAAATGGAAGTAACACCAATCTGCTTCCCAAGAGAGATGAAAATCTTAAGCACATTCATGTGACAAAGCCTGTCTGGTATCAGTGTGCCACCACAGACTCATTGGCCTTTCTGAATCAATGCCTTTATATCTATATCTATATCTAGCTATCTATCTATCTATATATATATATATATATACACACACACATGCATGAGCTCTTCAGCCTGAAATTGTCAATAGAGCATCAAGTAGATGCAGGATGACCAATGAGATGTAGCATCTGAGTCCCTGTCTGAAGTGTAGGGCATGGTTTCCTTGGTGCTAGAACAGACCTTCTGGCTGGTCCTGTGGGGCAAAAATTGCCCATGCCAAGCCCCAGGTAGGGAACGGGCACTATGGCACAGGCCTGGGAACCATTCAGCCCAAGAGCGGAGTGAATCCATGGCATCCCCTCTCCCAAGCTGTACCTCAGCACAGAGCATTAATAAACCAGATGCGATCCCAGTTTATTCCCCCTTTTGAAGACACCTCAGTGGATAGCCAAGAAGGTAAAACTCATGTGAGGAAGTAAAGGGAGCCTGATCCTGTAGTTAAGCAGTTCAGGTGCTCAGCTGCAAAGAGGATCACCTGGGCTGTTTCCTCCCTTTCGGGGCCTGGTGAGGTGTTGCTTTTTCCACTGAAGATAAAGAAAGGAAATAACACAGGCAGCCCCAAATAACCCCTTTCAGATCAAAAGTTTGATGACTGCTTTAGGTGCTGGTTTCAAGTTCTTAACTGCAGGCCTGACATAGCCAGGCCAGCTCCTGCTGGCACCAGTGTGCATTCCTTTCCCTGAAACCATGGGATGAAACTTTACACATACAAGCACTCACACCCCTGTGTTGGTTTTCTGCAATGTCAATCCTGTTTGATCCATGCACGCTCGAGGTCTAAAGTTACTTTTGCACATTTCCTCTGCTGACAGCCACCTTAACTAACCAGCAGTATCCTACTATCCCCCTGCAAGAGCTCAGGACTCCTGTGCTGCAAAAATGACATCTTTGAACAGGGGGACTGCATCACTTTGAGAGCCAGGAAAGGAGATAGAGAACATTCCCAAGCAGCTCTTCTAGAGGTAGGTGAGACAGAGATTGCTCACAGCTTCCAGTGAGAATCATGACAGTATGTGGAGGAAGATCAGCATCTGTGGAAGGCCATGACCCCTAGACACCTCATCTGCTACTGAAGAGCATCTCAAAAGATGGTGAAATAGATTAAAAACTTGTCAAGATCTCACAAGAGCCCTTGCTAACACACTTCCTTCTCGTTTTAATATTTAGTGGAGCATGGGCTAGAACCTGGTTCTCCCAGATCTCTCAATTGAGAAGCATTAGTTCCCAGGTCATTTGGTGGTTCTCTTTCAGGAAGCACTTAGAGCAAAAGCTTACTGGGTAAAATTTTGGGGGTTTTTGTTTCAAAGCAATAGACCATGGTAGTGAATCAGGGCTTAGCCTCCTCTGGGTTTTGATTCAAGGTCCTAGTGTGGCTGACACAGTCACATTCAGATACAGACAGTAACTGCCCCGTAGCAATGTCAAGTGAGGGTGCTTTACAAGCACGATAATTACAGCAGTTAATTATTTACACAGTCATAGGTGTGCATAGCAATACATCGTTTAGACAAGTCCCTACCCCAAGGACCTTACAGTCTAATCTGGACGGACATAATTAGAGAATGACCCATGGAAACAAGAGCAGAAGCGAGTCGAATTTGAGCTCATCTCCTATTTTGTCTGTGGAACATGCTGACCCCTGTGAGTAGCTCCTGTTGTTGTCGGATTTGTTTTCCAGCGGTGCTCGGCAGCTCCCGCGGCCCGGCAGGACCGGCAGTGGCGTCTCTCTGTTCCTGAGGCTCTGCCGCCCTCCCGCGGCCGCTCGGGCTCGTCCTGCCGGCCTTGGCAGAGCTTCCAGCCCACCCTTCTCTTTGGGAATGTCATCGCGTGTCTGTGTGCATGTGGCATCCTGCAGTCCCTGGGCTCAGTACCCTGACAGCTGAGATAGACCTTTCCTTTTTTGTGTCTCAGAAAAAGAAATATTTTCCCTCCAGAAAATATTTTGCTGACTTTTCCTTCAGAGCATAAGGTGCTCATAGAATCCTAGACTCATAGATTATCCTGAGCTGACAGGGGCCCACAAGGATCACTGAAGTCCATCTCCCGGAACTGTCAATACGCTACATGAACTCTGTCAGGCTTGGTGCTGTGACCACTGCCAGTGTCCAGCCACTCTGTGGGTGAAGAAGCTTTTCCTAATGTCTCATCTCAACCTCCCCTGAAAGCTTCAGCCCATTTTCTCAGGTCCTGTCACTAGTCCCCGGATCATGAAGAAATGAGGTAAAGTCCAGGTGATGACACTGTGTGGTCAATACTACATATTGACACAGGGACAAACCAGCAGCCACAGCAGAACCATGAACTTCTGGAGCTCTTAGATACATTACAATCCAGCCTGGATCCTAAGGCAGAAAAGAAACTCTTACAGCCTAGGTGCACTCACTCCTGAGAGGCTCTTCTGAATCCACACAACCATCCTTGTGTGAGCTGAACCAGAATGTCCTCCTGCATCTGTTTGACTGTATTCTTTGATCATATACTTACAAATGCCAGCAACATCTTTTCAAAGAACTAACTCTGAAAAGCAGAAAAGCTGAAGGAGTGAAGAACAGAAGCAGCCCTCAGCAAATGAGGAAAAAGACTTTGAAGGATTTTGGAAGATTTCTTAAGGAAATATGAAATAGCAGCAAGAAAAGTCACAGATTTAGTATTTTGCCAGGGAAATCTTCCCAGTTTCCCATAAGCACCCCTGACAAAATTTTTATGGCACCACAGATAATTCTTGCATGCAATTCCTTGAAATAACAAACAAATTTACACAGTTTTACAGAGAACCAACAGGCCATTTTTCCATGCATATACCCAGGAAATGACAGTACAAAAATCTGGGCTATCCCACTCACACGGCTCAAAGGAAGAGATTAGGGATGTCCCAGCCAGCTGAACAGCAAATGTTTATTGCATAAGAAAATTGTGGTGATGTAAATATTGTTGGGTTGCCAAGGAAATTGTAAAAAACTTCACACCCTCCATAAATGTGTACACATCTTTAGACAAAGACGTCTCTATGGCTCTGGGACAGAATGTGAGAGACATGCGGAGCCTTAAAATATGCTTGAAAATGGACAGTGTGATATTGGAAAATCCAGACAATCCATTAACCTTTTACATGTGTATGTATACACATAGTCATGTGTGGACAAAACCAGCAAACCAAATAAAATTCTCAACACCTACATTTTAAACGGTCCTTATATGGACACCCATACTTTAATTTTTTTTCCATTTTTACTGAAGTATATTTTAAATATACTTTTAATAAAATGAAAAGCAAAATCACATCATTAATAAAGATTATGGAAAAACGAAAGCATGAAGAAGATAGAAATTGTTCCCAAGTCAACACAAAAATGTGAAGATACATTTCACTTGCTCAGAAAAAGAACGTCGTAGGCAATATCTCACTTCTGAATCAACTCTCTCCATTTCTGTTTCACTTTTATTTTTATTTCCTTCTACTCCCTCACCTCAAAACTCTAAAGCAATATATCATATACACACACACACTCTTACTGTACTCTTGAGTTCTCAAAACCCCAATAGAAGAATCACCTACTAGAAAAATTTTTTCCAGTTTCCAGAGAAGCTTCCCACAGTCATCACCCTCCCATTAACAACTTAATATTTTTTCTCCCTCTCTTTTTAATTTGCACCATAGGATGCCATGCTTAACATTCAAAATTTATTCCTTATGGCTCATGTCAAATCTGTATGTTTCTTTACCTATAGCATGGACAACAAGAATTGTGACAGTTGTTCTTCAGTACAAGAGCAGAGTAGATTATGCACTGCATCTCTCAGCTTACACTGGCACAATACGAATAAAGATGCTGCACATCTCCTGACTAATGCAAACCCAAAGCCTGCTTCTACTATGACTGCTTTGCAGCTCGTTCTGTAGTGTATGGACAATATTCGACAAGTGCAGAATAACATTACTCAGCTGCAATGTGGATGAACCTGAAGAACTGAAGTTATAGAAGTCAGGAAGTCACGTTCAGCTTCCCATGCTAACGTCAAGAAAACTAAATCTTTAACTTTATGCTTGTCACCACTGCACTCAACTGTCCTATAAAAATATACAAAAGATCACCATTTCCTTAACTCTATTCAATCCAATCATATTTCTGGGGAAAGCTATGTTCATAAATCAGTTGGCAATCAACTTTTTTCCCCATTAAAATATCTTTATGTCTCCTGGAATGCCTGAGCCTCACATTGTATATCATGCAGAGTAACACCATCCTACAGACAGAAGAATGAGCAATGATCTGGATGTCTATGTTATCTTGCCATGTAACAAAAAAACAGTGTAAACATACCTGGCAAATCAATATGACCACTTGTGGTGCAAATAATTCTTTTTCTTGGTCTACATTAACATTCAAAGGATGCAGTTTAATAGAAAATAGCAGGAATTAATAGATATACCATGTAGCCTAACTTTTCCCAGCCCTTCTATGCTTACAGACAGTTGGAACTTCTCGGAAAATACATTGAAGACAATCCAATTCCAATATGAAATAAAAATTTAACCATTTGAGATTTTTCTAAAAAATAGAAAGTTCTAGGATCTCTTTTTCTATGTCCGTGTAAGGAAAAAAAAATTATTTGCCTATGAGAAGCAAAGAAATTAACCCTTTTTTCTCCTCTCTCATCCCATTTTCCCATAGAGCTCCAGATGAGAGCTACTTTAGATGGGTGCCAAACATAAAGTGCTGCCAGAAGTCAAGGCAAATATGGTCTTAGAAGAAATTCTGTTTGCTCCAGAAATACCAGGTAAGGGTTCCCAGACAAGCTGCTGAAGTCTGGAAGACTCAGCAATGTTCTCAAAGTTTTCTGGCAAACTCATGCTGAGGAGAACTGTGGATGTACCTTAAGACTAGTGAAGATCCTAGGGTATCACCCCAGCAATGTAGTCAGCTACTCTGTTTAGGTCAGTATTTCTATTTGCTTCCACTCCCTCACCTCAAAACTCTAAAGAAATATTTCATATATACACACACACTCTTATCGTACTCCTGAGTTCTCAAAACTCCAACAGAAGAATCACCTATTAGAAAATTTTTTTTACAGTTTCCAGAGAAGCTTCCCACAGTCATCACTCTCCCATTACCAATTTATTACTTTTTCTCACTCTCTTTTTAATTTGCACCATAGGATGCCATGCTTAACATTCAAAATTTATTCCTTATGGCTCATGTCAAATCTGTACATTTCTTTACCTATAGCACGGACTACAGGGATTGTGACAGTTCTTCAGTACAAGAGAAGAGTAAATTATGCACTGGCAATTTATTTATTTTTTTAAATTTGGGGTTGGATTCCAGATTAGGGGTTAGAGTTAGGGTTTGGGTTTGAGTTTGGGTTAGGTTTAGGGTTAGGGTTTGGTTTAGGCTTAGGGTTCGGTTTAGCTTTAGGGTTTGGGTTAAGGTTTGATTTAGCTTTAGGGTTAGTGTTAGCTTTAGGGTTAGTGTTAGTTTTAGGGTTAGGGTTAGGGTTAGGGTTAGGGCTTGGGTTGGGGTTAGGGTTAGGGTTAGGGTTGGTGCTAGGTTTTGATTTAGGTTTAGGATTAGGTTTAGGGTTAATTTGAGTTTCTGGGTTAGGGTTAGGGTTTGTGTTGGGTTTGGGGTTGGGTTTTGGTTTAGGGTTAGAGTTAGGGTTAGGGTTAGGGTTACATGTAGTGTTACGTGTTATTGTTATCTTTACTGTTCGTGGTTAGGATTATGGTTAGGGTTAGTCTTAGTGTTCGGTTTAGTCAGTGTGTAAAGTCAGCGAGTAAGTCCCTGTCATGACTCACCAAACTCAGCATTTCTGAAAATAAAAAGTCATGTTAAATCTCAGATATTTTACCATACCTACCATTCATGACTGAATCTCTAGATGACAATCACTGAAAAAGTTCACACTTGCTATAGAAATATTTATAAAGGTATCTTCCAAACAATTCTCCTCATTCAAAACTACTTGCATTTTCTTGGATGCCTCCAGCTGAGAACTTAAGCTAACTTGTCAACATGAAACTAAATAAGTAGCAGATTGTTCATTAAAATCTGTTAGGCAAGATTTTTTTCTTTATCATTTTCATGCTGAATCTATAGCAGTTGCATTCACAGCTATAATTCAAACATACACATCAAATATGTGGCAGTATCAGTAAGTCAGCTCTGATTTGATTTTATCATCAAAATAAGTGAAGACATACCACCTTGTGCAGCTTGGGGAGCACAAAATTTTCAGAATTTGAAAGACAACTTAGACATAAAACTCTTTCCAAGAAAAGTATTTGCAATGACCTCAAACAAATATTAGGTGAAAGAAAGCAGATTCTGCAAGAAAAACACCATTAACTTTGTAATAAGTCTATTCATATCAATCAAATCCAAGCACGAGAAGAGCTTACATCATCCAGGGTCTGCTTTGCAAATAATACTCAGTATTGCTAACACTCACAATTGTATTTAGATGGTCCCCCACCACATGTAATCAGTTAGCAGCATAAATATCAAAAGGCCCATCAACTTACAGAATTATGTGTCTGTAGCTTAAATGTTTAAGTCACCTGGGAATGCTCTCCACTTACCTCTTCTCTCAAAGCATAAGTGCAGAATAGGAGTCTCCATGGGCAATAAGTGAAGAGCTACAACACTGAGAATTTACAACTTTCCTGAGCTTTCAAGTGTAAGTTAGAATGTTTTAGAATGTTTCAGGACAGACAACTGAAGCCATGCGAATTTGGCACTTTCTTGGGCACAGTCCTAAAATTTAGGAGAGGAAACATTCTTGTGTAGCTCTGTCTCGCTTACGAACATCAGCCCAATCACGGTTGAAACGAGACATCCAAATACACTCCAGCTTTTCAGATGGGTTGCAAAATGTTCTCTGCCAAAAATGAAAAGACCATTGTTATAAACTGGGCTGCTTTTGGCAGCAGGGATTATCTTCTATCATTTNTTTTGGTAGTGGGGAAGCCACAGAGGTGGCTTCTGTGAGAAGCTGCTAGAAGCTTCCACTATATGCAGCAGAGCCAATCTCTGATGGCTCTGAACATGGACATGCTACTGGCTCAATTAGAGAGGTTGGTAACGCCTCTGTGATGACATATTTAAGAAGGAAATCAAAACAGCACACACACAGCTGTTTCCAAGGGGTGGCGTGGTGCCCCCGCTGGGACCATCCCGGTGCCACCACGTGGCCATGCAGCTGCCACAGCCGCATGGCCGCCATCATCTCGGCATGGCCAGCAGCAAGCTTTGCCTGCCTGGCCACCTTTAGCCAGCTGCGCCGTGGGCAGAAGGACAGGGGCGGTGGCAGCGGCTTCTTTTGGCGCCTCACATGAAGAGAGGTGTTGAATGGTGCCAGTGCTGCAGCGGCCACGACTGCCCACATGGTGGCAGTGGGGGCTGCGTGGCCAGCAGCAGAAACATGGTGAGCGATTCCCCGACACAGAACCTAGACAAAATCAACTTCTCAGCGCTATGAGATCCTGCAGAAATTTCGGAACTGGTGGAATTTGTTGGCAATGGTACTTACAAACAGCAGGTTTTTTTCCTCTTAGTTGGAGAAAGAGGAGGAAGTAAGGACATGTGGAGAAAGACAACATGGAGACACCAAGGTCAGTAGAGAGAAAGAGGGGGAGGAGGTGCTCCAAGCATTGGAGTCAAGATTTCTCTGCAAGCCGTGGTGAGGACTATAATGAAACAAAGTATCTCACTGTTATCTGTGAACTCCATGGGGGGATGCAGAGATCCACTCGTAGCCCGTGGGAAAAAGTGCTCACACCAGAGCAGGTGGATGCTAAAAAAGGCTGTAATCCAGTTGAAGGACTGAACAGAGAGAGAGGGCCCTTGCTTCCAGAGGCAGAGAAGGAGGGCCCTTCCAAACTAGAGCAGGTTACCCTTAAAAGACTACACCCCATGGACTGAGTGACCCATACCATGGCAGACTGTTGGAAAACTGTTTTGCCCGTGGGAGGGACTCACGTTACAGCAGGTTGGGCGGGACTACTACTTGTGAAATTAAAACCATGCTAGAGAAGTTCATGGAGAACTGTCTCCTGTGAGAAGGACACCACGACATAGCAGAGAAAAAAATCCTCTCCCTAAGCATACTGAAAAAATATCTAGAGTGACAAACTGGCTAAACACCCCCATGCCCTGTCTCCCTGTGTTGTCGATGGGAAGGAGGGAGGGGCTAGGGGAGAAAAAAGGCATTTTAAAGGCTTATTTTATTCCTCATTATCCTCCTCTGACTCTGTTAATAATAAATTTACTTTGTACCTCTAAGTTTAAGCCTGTTTTGCCCTTATAAAGCTTTCTCCCAATCCTTAACTCATGAACACTTTGTTAGGATTTTCATGGGTGCCTAGTATTTTAACCAGTGCCAAAGCATGACACATTTGTACGTCAGAACCATCTCTCAAAAACTAAATATCAAAAATGTAAATGTTCACAGTGGGCAGCTGTTCCAAATTTGGAGAACATTGGCTTCTGTTGGGCAGTGGTCACCGGTTTGCTAAAGCTTTTTCATACAGAAAGAATCCAGTTGGTGTTTTTTGCAAGGTCTGATGATTTCTGTGGCCATCACCTCCTCAAGCACAAACACTCTGTGTCATAGTGGTATCCTGTGAATGGCTCTTGAGGCTGCTCTCAAGGAGCTACTAGCCTTGACTTTGAAAGCAGAAATAGCTTTTTATCACTGAGTGCTCCCAGTCTGAAATGGATTCACAAAAGCAAGTTTAGAAGCTGTTCTTGTTTTTTTTTCTAATAAATCAAGCATTCTTTCTGATACATCAGGATTTAAGGAATTCTGTATGACCAAAGCAGTACACTGGGCAAGTCAAAGCCCTAATCGAGCCACTCTAGTCTCACAGATAGAAGTTCTCTCTGTTGAAACATATTTTCTTGTACTTGTTCTCTTTCCTTAACAGCAAGATATCTTTTTATTCTTCTGAAGGGATGAACTTGTAACTCCAGGATATTGGGATATTGGCCAGAACTACTCTGCTTGAGGTACAGAGAAGACAACTCAGACACTCAGCAGACCCTTGAATATCAAGACACCCATAATATTTCAGTGAGTCAGGAGAGCACCACAACTTAGTAGACTGAGACTAGGAATAGTCCCAATGATTACACTCCCTCTGGCTATAGTTTATTCTATAAATCTAGTAGTGAAATAATAACAGACATTCTGACAACCTATGCAAATTGCCTCCAAAAGGCAGACTACAACATTAACGTGTTGATTCTTCATCCAATTGCCCTATAATATATGTTTAGAAGCTCCGGGAAAAAAAAAAAACAGTCTGATGAACTCTTTACAAACACATCTCCCTTAGAAAATTATTTTTAAACACTGAACTTTAATAGATGAAGAAATGCTTTTACCAAGCTCTCACCTAAGAGGGTACCCATGTATTTTCATAAGATGGGCAAGCTCACATCTTAAATTTGCTGCATTATGAGGTACAAACTGTACTTTTAGGGAGCATTTTTATCCATATTAAAAGGGCTTTTCACAGCTGTCTTCTACCGTGTCCTCAGAATGTTAAACACCAAATCCATTCACACTATGTTTAATCTTATGAGACTGTATTTCCTGCGACCCTGATCCTTCTCAGCCTTGTTCTCCAGAGGCCTCTCATTAGTGTCTATCTTTCATAGAAGGTAATCCTCGGAAACACTCTGTCTCAGTGGGGAAACAACAGTGCTGTGAGAGGGTCCTGTTTTTATACTGTCTAATAGAGAAGTTACCATAACTTCAAGTGCAGGAGCATCTGGTTTCATTCTCCTAGTGAGATGCTCCCAAGGCCTTGGAGGACTCATAAGAGAAACCAAGGGAGTTGTCCATGATCCTGCACCCCCAAAACAAGGCCAGATGTGGCCTTATCAAGTTTCTAAATCTGGAAAGGTAAATCCATGTTTCTCAAAGGAGTGGGGATAGATAACATTTGGTTGGAAG
>VZRQ01001900.1:0-10743 GCA_013397975.1 Machaerirhynchus nigripectus | reverse complement strand
GACACAGCACTCATTGCAGCTGTTGGCCAGCGGGCAGGGGCCGCAGGGCTGGCAGCAAGGGTTGCAGGGCTGGCAGCAGGACATGGCTCGGGGTCACAGGTGCACCTGGCACAGAGGGCAGGGAGAAGCAGAAAGTTGGGACACTTGAGAAGCAGCACTGCCCCCAACCACCCTGGAGCCAAGGCACCTCCTGGCCCACACTGCACTGCCCAGCTCAAAGCCCAGGAGCCACCTCAGCCACGTCCCAGCCTCTCTCTGTCTGCACAAGACCTTCTCTCCCCTGCCCTCTCCCAGCAGAAGCAGCTCCCAACCCTGGGGTATGACAGCCACTATCAGCTGGGATGTATGGCCAGGAAAGAGCTGGTCTGGAAGCAGGAGGAGAAGGAGGAGAAGAGGCTTCCCACTCACCTGATTCCTGAGGAGGAGGAGGAGGAGGTGAGAGAAGTGGATGAGAGAGCAGAGACTTGGGCTGCCTTTTATAGCAGTCCTGCCCTGCCTCAGGCCCAGAGGCTCCTTGGTGGAAGTAATAATTTTCTGACAGCTCATGCCAAATGCAAACTATCCCAGCTAATGGTAGGGCTGTGTCCTCATTTCCTGCACTGCAGTCTTCTCATTTCCTGGCTAATTCCGCATGCTTTCCTATATGAAGATGTCCTTCTGTAAGTGCTGGGAGGACAGCATCAATGATTTCCAGAGCAGAAAGACGTCAGCATAGGCAGAAGTCTCAGATTAAATGTTTTTGGCATCCCCTGTGGGCAGGTGATCTTTACCTGTGTCATTCCTGTGGTCTTGTCTGTGGCAAAGTTCTCAGTAAATGGGCACCACTCTTGTGCTTCTCTCCATGTGCCCGAGGACTCTGCTGTGAGGCGACATGCTGCGTGTCCACAACAGAGTTCTTAGCTAATGATGTTTCCTGACCTTATTTGAATGTACAGATTTTTGTTTGCTCCATGAAGACGTGTGTAAGCACATGTGTGATGGTCTAGGCTCATAGTAAAATCCCTGGTCCAATTAGGGGTAAGATTAATCTAGGATGTATTGAAAGCACCTGAATAACAAGGCAGTCATTGGTCACAACCTGTGTTAGTTCATGACGGGAAAGTCCTGCTTGTCAAACCTCATTTCCTTTCACAACAACGTAACCTACCTAGCTGATGAGGGGTAGCCAGTTGATGCATTTCTCTAAAGTTTTTGATACACAGGATCCTTCTGGACAGAATGTCCAGGACGCAACTGGATAAATACATTGTGTGATGCATGAGCAACTGTCTCTTGGGTCAGGCACAATGGGTGACAGTGATGGAGTGACATCAGACTGGCAACTGGTCTCCAATGAAGTTCCTCAGTTTTAGGGTCAATCCTCTTCAATCTCTTCATGAATAACTTGGATGCAGGACTCAAACAAATACTAAGTAAGTTCACAGATGATACAAAACTGAGAGGACCTGTCAACTCCCTCAAAGGCAGAGATGCTCTGCAAAGAGACCTCATCAAATTAGAGATGGGCAATCACCAACCATATGAAGTTCAACAAGGGCAAGCACCAGGTTCTGCACCTGGGATGGCGCAGCCCTGGATGTACAGACAGACTGGGGAATGAGAGCCGGTAAACCAGTGCCATGGAAAGGGACTGGGGGTCCTGGTTGATGGCAAGTTGGATATGAGTCAGCAGTGCCCTGGCAGCCAGGGGGGCCAACAGTGTCCTGAGGGGCATGAGGCCTAGCATCACCAGCCAAGCAAGGGAGGGGACTGTCCCACTCTGCTCTGCACTGGGGTGGCCTCACCTTGAGTTCTGGATGCAGTTGTGGGCATCACAATTTAAAAGAAGACATTAAGCTGTTGGAGAGTCTCCAAAGGAGAGACATGAAGGTGGTGAAAGGTCTGGAGGGACGCCTTACAAGGCGTCACTGAGGTCACTTGGTTTGTTCAGTCTGGACAAGGGGAGGCTGACAGGAGACCTCATTACAATCTGCAACTTGTGGAGGGGCAGACACTTATCTCTTCTCTCTGGTGACCAGGGACAGGACTCAAGGGAAAGGCATGAAGTTGTGTCAGGGGAGGTTTAGGTTGGCTACTAGGAAAAGGTTCTTCTCTCAGAGGGTGGTCAGGCACTGAACAGGCTCCCAGGGAATGGTCACAAGCCCTAAGGTTGCCAGAGCTCAAGGAGCATTTGGACAACATTCTCAGGCACAGGATGGGATTGTTGGAGTGTCTGTGGAGGGCCAGGTGTTGGGATTTCGAGCAGCTGCTCTCACCCTATTGTGTGTGTCAAAGAAAAGCAGAGAGCTGGAGAACCTGTGCTATGAGGGAAGACTGAAGGAGTGTGGCTGTTTCTCCCTGGAGAACAGGAGCCTTGGGGGGGACCTCATCATAGTATTTTAGTAATTAAATGGGATCTACCAAGAGCACCGAGACTTTCTCAGCACAAGGACCCACATGGAGGGGCTGCCCGTGGGGCTAACACACAGAGTGAAGAGGAACTGGGCATGAGGGCTAACACACAGAGTGAAGAGGAACTGGAGATGATTTGGTTCTGGCAACTGAGACCAGTGCTTGGGTCTAGCAGGAGAGGGTGAAGCCTTGGTTTCTGGACAGAGGAAGATGTGCACAGTGGCCAGTAAGACGGAGAAAGATCATGTCTCTGCTCTGAACAGAGGGCAGGAGGAGCATGTGTGGAACCTCACAGGCTCCAGGAGACACTCTGTACCCGAGTTTTTATTCTGAGCCTAGCAGATAAATATTCAGAGCCCATGCTGATAAATAACACAGAGAATAGAAATTTTCAGTTCTCCTGAAGTTGCTGAATGGAGCTTAGATTAAAAGGCAAAAAAAAAAGGTAAAATGAGGTAAAGGTATGAACACAGGATGATAAACGTGGCTGGAACCAGTGGAGAAACAGATAAAAAGGACTACAATGTTTTTTGCAAGTCATGTAACAAAGAAGCAACAGCGCATGCCCAAAGGAAAAATTCAAGGAAAGGTCACATTTAATATCAAAGCATTCAGTGAATATGACCATCAGAAACCTCTTTTTATGATTCTCCAGGATCATAAAAGGTCTTCCAGTAGGAGGTGGATGCACACAAATTAGTTCTAGGAAAGTGATCTTTATGTACTAGATAAGAAGCGCATTGTAAAGAATATGTATGATTATGATGGGTAAATACCTTGTTGTAATATTTCATGATACACACAGAATAAGGAGATATCCTCTGTATGTCCTGTGCAGATAAAGAATACCTGCTTTCTAATGCTTCAAATTGTGTTAGAAGTTTATTCCTGACGATTTAGGTATCAGGGCCTTGAACAGTTCCTTTTCTGCATGCAGGAGACCATGGATACCTGGGGGATGACATGGATTAGATCATTATGCAAGGCCGAAGGCAAAGGTCTAAGAAGACATTTTCAAGTAAAACTGAAAAGCATCCCTGAATTTTGGCACAATAAACCACAAAGCATTTGCAGAGGAAAGATGGACACACGACCAAAGCCAAGATCACCTTTTGGAGGTCTTGGTTTCACAGGAACAGGGACTCCATTGCATACTTGAGCATGCTTGATACCAATTCCAACTTTTGAAATATCTGAGAACTGAAAAAAACAACGGCAGCTGGGCCCTGCCATGTGCTAAAGGAGGTACGAGGTACATATCTGTCCCTGTGTGCTGGCCATGTACACCCAGTAACAGAGCAGAGGAGAAGGAAGAGATGAAGTTGTGGGCTGTTCCCAGGCACTGTTGTTTTTCTGTCTCCACTGCCAGTATATTTTGGGTCAGTGGTCTGATTGCCATAGGCTGTAGAGTAGCAGGGGATATCTTCATCATCTCCAAGGGAAAGGGCACAAAGTAAAATCTACTGCAGAGACTCCCACCCTCTTCTTCCTCTTTTTGCCTGAGCAGACTGGAATAGTTCCCACAGGGAGTATCAGTGGCAGTCACTCGGATGCAGTGGAGATCCTGCAGGGTATCCGTCAGCCTCTCCTGTGGAAGGAGGGAGGGCAACATGTCCCCACTAGACTGGCCTGGGCAGATGAAGACAACAAAAGAAAGAGAAAAGTGGAAGAAGGAAATAGCAACCTGAAGCTCTGACATGTGCCCAAACAATGGAGACTTGGGCATGCAGGTGAGAAGCACAAGAGTGGTGCCCTTTTCCTGACAACTTTGCCATAAACAAATCTACAGGCATGACACAGGTTCACATCACCTGCCCACAGGGGATGCCACCAGGCCTTTATCTGAGCATTGTGCCTGTGCTGACGTCTTTCTGCCCTGAAGTTCTTGAACCTCTCATCTTGACACTTACAGGAGTTTGCATAGAAGAAAGCATGTGGAATACACTAGAAAATGAAAAGGCAACAGTGCAGGAAAACAGGACACAGCCCTACCATTAGCTGGGATTGTTTGCATTTGACATGAGCTGGTGAGAAAATTATTATTTCCACCAAGGAGCCTCTGGGCCTGAGGCAGGGCACGACTGCTATAAAAGGCAGCCCAAGTCTCTGCTCTCTCATCCACTTCTCTCACCTCCTTCTCCTCAGGAATCAGGTGAGTGTGAAACTTTGTCTCCTCTTCCTGCTTCCAGACCAGCTCTTTCCTGGCTGGAGGTTTCAGTTGATAGCTGCTGTCATAGCTCAGGGCTGGGAGCTGCATCTCTGGGGAGAGGAGAAGGGAGAGAAGGTCTTGTGCAGACAGAGAGAGGCTGGGACGTGGCTGAGGTGGCTCCTGGGCTTTGAGCTGGGCAGTGCAGTGTGGGCCAGGAGGTGCCTTGGCTCCAGGGTGGTTGGGGGCAGTGCTGCTTCTCAAGTGTCCCAACTTTCTGCTTCTCCCTGCCCTCTGTGCCAGGTGCACCTGTGACCCCGAGCCATGTCCTGCTGCCAGCCCTGCAACCCTTGCTGCCAGCCCTGCGGCCCCTGCCCGCTGGCCAACAGCTGCAATGAGTGCTGTGTCAGGCAGTGCCAGAGCTCCACCGTTGTCATCGAACCCTCCCCTGTGGTGGTGACCCTGCCTGGCCCCATCCTCAGCTCCTTCCCACAGAACACCGTGGTGGGATCTTCCACCTCCGCTGCTGTTGGCAGCATCCTCAGCTGTGACGGAGTGCCCATCAACTCTGGGGGCTTTGACATCTCCTGCATCACCAACCGCTATGGTGGCAACAGATGCCGTCCTTGCTAAAGCTGCTGGCAACGTCCTTGGGCAAGAACTTCCAAGACCTCAGAACGTGGTTTTGGGCAGGAGATAGAGCTTTGGGACATTGCAATGAGTGTTTCAAGCCATTGTTCCCTTCTTCTCCTCTCTGCTTTTGCTCTTTCTTTTGCTGTCCATGTCTCCTCAGGCCAGTCTAGTGGAGATCTGTTGTCCTCCCCTCCCTCTGCAGGCCAGGCAGAGGGACATCCGTACTGCAACTTAATGGCTGCTTCTGGTGCCCTCTCTGAGCCACTCTGAGTATTTTTTTCTCTTCACTCAATAAAGCTGTTTTGCATTCATGTATGGGTCTCTTAGTCCTCCTTTGTTCTGTGCCAACTCTTCCAGTCTGCTTAGGGAAAACAGCTGGAGGAAGCAAATGGTGGGATTCTCTGTAGTGAATTTTCCTTTGTGCCTTTTCCCTTGGAGCTGACAAAATCATCCCTGGTGGCTTGGCAGCCAAAAGCCATCAAGGAGACTAGCTCTAAAGGGTGGCAGGAATGTGGAAAGGAAACAATTCCTGGGAACAGCCCACAACATCATCTCTTCCTTCTCCTCCACTCCCTTACCTGGTCTAGGCTCCATGACCTGCACAGAGGAGCACAGGTAGATGAGATGAAATCCCCCAGCACAGGCAGGCAAAGCTGCTGTCCAGACAGATGAGGCTGAGACAATTCACAAGTTAGGATTGGTATCAGCCATACGTGGGGTACACAGTGGTAAATGACATTTGGTTGAGTTTGTGCAAATGACTTATGGCTTCACTATAAATTCACATTTCTTCCACGTATGGATTAATGTTACCTGACCATCTGTGTCTTCCCTTTTGACTAAACCAGTGCCCAAGAGTATCACGCAAAGGATGATGGACCCTGGTGAACAAGAGGTCTGCCAGAGACAGCCCACAGATCATGGAGTCATAGAATGGTTTGGGTTAGAATGGATCATACGGATCATGTAATCCCACCCAGCTGCCAAAAGCACAGGTGCCTTTACCTAGACCAAGGTGTTCCAAGCCCCGTAAGTGAGAGACTTAGTAAGTCTCTTCCTCACGTAAGTGAGGAAGGATTGCTGGTTTGAAATATTTCATGTGCTTTTGTGTGGAGGAAGGGGCAGCTTGGGCTCTGCCCTGGTGAGGCGATGTCCTGCTCCATACACCCCATTCACTGGACCTGTATCCCAACTCTTCAGTGGCCACCAATCCCTGGAAAACCAGAGGCAATGCTCCCTACCCCTGCACCCCAATTTAGCCCCAGAGTGGCCAGATGCCTGGATGTCCCACCAGGACCCAGAACGGCCAAAGGGTATTTAACCTGAGACACAAGGTAAGTATATGACTTGACCCTACTGCCACTGAAACTGCGGGAAAAACAAAAACCTCCAATAACATTTTTAGTGTTAGAGAATCAAGGCATTACTTTATTCTGGCCAGGATGTTGTTCTGGCCAGGATGTGCAACAGCAATAATTTCAGCCACACATAGCCCGGGTGTGCAGAGAAAATCATTCCTTGACACATGAATTTTACTAGATTTTTCAGGTACTTATACAGTAAAAACCCATAAAAATTCATTGGTTCAATGTTCACTGGTCCCAAGTTGTGCAGTTCTTAGTATCTGGTTTCCTATTGGTTACGGATTTCTTCGCCTCAGATGCTAATTTGTTCCTCATTCCTTGGTTCTTTTATCAATCTTTGCTGGACCAGGTGTCTTCGACCATTCCAGGGGCGATGTTTGGGGTTAATGGTCATTGATGGTCGTTATCTTTTGTGTATCTTCCTCCCTCCTCCCACTTACAACATAAAGACACAAATTTGAGGTTATTTCAGTCAGTTTACCACCTCTATAATAGTCTTTCATCAGTTCACTTAGGGAGAAGAGTCTCTTTTGCCCATGCTATGGGGCTTCTCCACAAGAAACAGTCTTCTAGTGGCTTCAATGTCACAGCGCAACAGCCGCCCGTGAAATGGTTCTCTGCTGGCCTGTGAAAAGTCCCTTCCCTCGGCTTACAGCTTTCCCCACAGCTGTTTTCGAGGGTTCAATCTTATCTAATGGGGTGCTATTTTAAGGATGAGCTGTTCAAGAGCAAAGGTTCTTTTCATCTACCTCTGGGATCATCTTCATCTCTAGGAACAGAGGTCTTCTTCTTCCCTGGGAGCAAGGGTCTTCATCACTATCTCTCTCTGTTCAGGCTTCTCAGTGGATCACAGCTACACCAACATTTGCTTATTTCAGCACAGGCATCTTTGCTGGTGGCTGCAGTTTGAATGCTCCACCCCCCATGCTTATCATGAAATTACAAGGGGTTCTCTGATGTATCATAGCCCATCACCATAGCGTTACAAAAGAATTTCAGCTTTTAGGTTAGGTTTGAAGCATCTCCTGTATCTCCTTCCTCTGGGCTTCAGCTCTTTCCTCTTCACTGACTGTGGTGTCACTATCATGGCACTATTCACGTGCCTTTGCCTTTCCCTTTCCTCTGACCTGGGAGAGGATTGATGTCTGCAGGTTTCATTTCTTCTGGGGAACTTACAGCGCAGAAAGGGTTAATCTTACCCGGGCCTTGGCTTTGAACTTATCTGTCTCTGTTGGCCACATGATCTCTGCTGGGCAGTGGCCGGAGCTGGTCATTTTGGTGGCTGAACCAGAGAGGGGGGGAGGCATCCCGCACGGAGCTGTGGGCCATGGCCCAGCCTCTCCTGGCCAAGGTGGAGCAGGCAGGCCCAGCCAGGCCCAGCCCAGCCTGGTGGGCCCAGCAGGCCCTCCAGACACCTGTCCAAGGGCCGGAAGCAAGAGAGAGCTTCCCGGCCTTCTTTGTCTTTAAATGTGCTTTTTACAGAGGTGTGTCCAGGTTCTTAAGCGGTTTAACAGAGTTATCAATATTCAAATTACCTAATTGATGATTAGTTCTATCAAGTCTGGAGGAAGTTACAACAGCCCTTTTGCAAAAACATCACTTCCGTGGCTGGTGGAATTTTTTTCTTAACTAAAATTCCAAACTGTTCTAACCCGTGACAGTTTCAGAACAGTTTCTTATTGTTAAATGCAGCCTTTACAAGTGGCTACAGTTGTAAACCCAAAGCAACCACCTTCAAAGCCAAGATCCCACCTCCAGCAAAAGCTGCCATGAAAGAGTCTCTGTTTCTGTATTCTTCTTTCCTGGAGTAGGGGCTGACCTATCTGGACCAGCTTTCTGGAGCAAGGCCCAGCGACAGGCAGCACCTGTGGGATTCACATCTAGGCAGCTCAAAACTGCTACCTGTAGTCTCTCTGAGACAAGGGAAAAAAAGTGCAAAGCGAACCCAAAAACGGAGAAGCCTCTGCCCAGGCAAGACCAAGAGCCCAGCCAGGCAGTAGCCCATGGGGGTGTTCAGTTCAGTTCAGGAATGGTGACTGCACTGTATAGCCTGATTATGGCAGATACTGATACCGATTTGAGATTCACCTCAGCCTTGCATGTATGGAAGGCAGCTGGGCCTTGCCAGGTAATGAAGGAGTGCATGGGGTGTATATCTCACCTGTCTTTGACCATCTGTGCTGACTATGGACTGTAGACCAGGTGATGGAGGGGAGGGGAAGGCAGAGGTGAGGTTGTGGGCTGTCCCCAGGACTTGTTTCCCATCTCTATTTGCTTCCACCCCTCAAAGCCAGGGTCTCCCTGACGACCATTCTCTGTAGAGCAGCAAGGGAAGATTTTGATAGCTCCAAAAGAAAAAGGATGAAGTAAAATTCACTGCAGGGAGTCCCAACACTTGCTTTCTCCAACTTTTTCCTTACGTAGACTGGAAGAGTTGCCATGGAAAGAAAGAGGATTCGGAGGCCATCGCTTGGTTGCAAAACAACTTTATTGAATCTACAGAAAAAAAGGAGGTGGCTCACAGAGAGCACCTGGAAGAGGCACTAAGATACAGTGGAGTTCCTGCAAGGTGTCCATATGCCCACCCTAAAGAGGGAGGAAGGGCAACAGGTGCTCCCGGGTTGGTCTGGGGAGACACGGATTGCAAAAGAAAGAGATAAAGAAGAGAGAGGAAAAGAACAGGACAATGACTTGAAACTCTGATTACAATGTCCAGAAGCTCCATCTTCTGCCCAGAACCAAGTTCAGAAGTCTTGGAGGTTCTTGCCCAAAAACGTTGCCAGCAGATTTAGCAGGGACGGCATCTGTTGCCACCATAGCAGTTGGTGATGCAGGAGAGGTCAAAGCCCCCGGAGCTGATGGGCACTCCGTCACAGCTGAGGATGCTGCCCACAGCAGCGGAGGTGGAGGATCCCACCACGGTGTTCTGTGGGTAGGAGCTGAGGATGGGGCCGGGCAGGGTCACCACCACAGGCGAGGGTTCGATGACAACGTTGGAGCTCTGGCACTGCCTGACACAGCACTCATTGCAGCTGTTGGCCAGCGGGCAGGGGCCGCAGGGCTGGCAGCAAGGGTTGCAGGGCTGGCAGCAGGACATGGCTCGGGGTCACAGGTGCACCTGGCACAGAGGGCAGGGAGAAGCAGAAAGTTGGGACACTTGAGAAGCAGCACTGCCCCCAACCACCCTGGAGCCAAGGCACCTCCTGGCCCACACTGCACTGCCCAGCTCAAAGCCCAGGAGCCACCTCAGCCACGTCCCAGCCTCTCTCTGTCTGCACAAGACCTTCTCTCCCCTGCCTTCTCCCAGCAGAAGCAGCTCCCAACCCTGGGCTCCAACAGCCCCTATCAGCTGAGACCTCCAGCCAGGAAAGAGCTGGTCTGGAAGCAGGAGGAGAAGGAGGAGAAGAGGCTTCCCACTCACCTGATTCCTGAGGAGGAGGAGGTGAGAGAAGTGGATGAGAGAGCAGAGACTTGGGCTGGCTTTTATAGCAGTTCTGCACTGCCTCAGGCCTAGTAGCACCTTTGTGGAAGTAATAATCTTCTGACCAGTTCATGTCAAATGCAAGCCATCCAAGCTAATAATGGGGCTGTGTTCTGGTTTCCTGCATTGCTGCATTTTCATTTCCTGGCTTCTGCCACGTGCTTTCCTATATGAAAGGCTACGTCCGTAATTGCTCAGTGATTTCCGAGGCAGAAAACGTCAGCACAGGCAGAAGGCTCTGATCAAGTGCCAGCGGCACCCCTTGTGGGTGGTGATGTTCTCTTGTGTCATTTCTGATTGGGTTGTTTATGGTAAAGGTGTCAGGAAATGGGCACCGTGCTTGTGCTTCTTGCCCACATGCCCAAGAACTGCCACGTGAGGGGACATGACAGTTTTCAATGTTCTTTCCTTCTTCCACTCTGCTCCTTCTTACCTCCTGTTCTCTGTGTGTCCTCAGGCCAGTCTAGTGGGGATGTGCTACCCTCTGTCCCTCAGCAGGAGAGTGAGATGGACACCCTGCAGGAGCTCCACTGCATGCTAGGGGCTGCCCCTGGTGCCCTCTGTGAGCCACCTCCTTTTCTTCCTTCAACTCATTAAAGTTGTTCATCCAAACCTGGGCCTCAAAGTCAGCCTTCATTCTGTGGAAACACTTCCAGTCTGCTCAGGGAAAAAGGTGGAGAAGCTGCGCATGGGAGTCCCTGTCGTGGATTTTACTTTGTGTCCTTTCC
>VZRQ01001897.1:0-15760 GCA_013397975.1 Machaerirhynchus nigripectus | reverse complement strand
AAAACCATGCACAAAACCTACAAGCACTACACACTATGACCTAGTGCTACAATAATTTGCTTTGATTTTAACAATAAAAAATGCTAACAATATCACTGCATTTCTGTCACTTACAATCTTACATCCTTTCATTTGTCAGAAGCAAGTCTAGCAAATTAACAGCTGTTGTAACCTCTATTTACTCCATCTAACTCACTGTCAACCCAGGGTTTTGCTTGTCTGACTAAATACAGAAATGTACAGTATTTCCCTGTTTCCTATAATGGAAGATTGTAATAGTTAAAAAGAATTTTCTCAGAGTTGTCACTCTGTGCACGCCTTTGTACTGACAGTACTAATTTCCTATTAAACTTACTAATCTTACAGAAGTTCTTTAGGACCATGTAAGTGAGATATTTTGATGGGTCTTTCGAGGCAGGGTCACCAGAAGGACTTTGCAGCAGGGTTCAACTGTCAAGTGACAGGTACAGGGGGATAAGAGGCAGACTATTTTGTTTATTTGTCACTTGCTGGACATTAATAGAGGAGGAAAATGCTTTTAGCACAGCACATACAAGGCAGGAGATGCAAGAATATTGTCTGTGTCTCTATAACCTGTTGCCAGAAGTATCATGGAAGAAGAAATACCATTTTGCAACGCATTTCAAAAAACTTTCTTGCCCCCTCCCCTAGAAATAATTCTGAAATTTTTCTGTTTTCTTCTATTGTTAATCTTTACATAAAGAATTAGGATGCTTTAAACTAGAACACTGTGTTGAAAATGAAGGTCCAAAATGCTTTGATACGGACTTGTGTTCAAACAAAACAGGTCTAGAATCTCAAGCTATGTCATGAACCTCACTTCCACAAAATGTTGCTACCATTGGAAGGCTTAGTTAGACTTGTTTTCTTCTTACAGACTAATTATCTTTTTGATCAGCCAACATGGTTGTTAGCATTTACTTTTTATTACTGTGGATCTATTATTTATCATGTATTTAAGTACTGCAACCTCCATTCTTTCTGTTCCCCTTTGTTTCAAAGCAGATGTATCAAGACAGATCAGTGAAGTGACCCAAAGAATCCCTAAGTCCACATAAGGTCATATCTGCTTCCAGTGCATAAAATAAAAAATACCTAGAGCACTGAAGATCACAACACCCCTGTTAATGTCAGGAAGGACTTAGTAAGGAATCTGGTTTTGAAGAGCTGACTGTGGTCTTGTTCAGTAACTGGCTGAGCTGTGCTGAACAGAGCTTTCAAACTTGCTGCAGTTGATCAACATTACCCTGACAACAAGTATCAAAATGCAGCAATTCTACCTGGTCAAAAGTCTTCCCTTCTCCTCCCCTGCCTTTTTTCCCCCCACTTTTCTAAAAGGTTTCTCAGAGACAAACTGTTAACAAAATTAAAATATTGTGCAAGCTAGTTTCAATGGAAACACACTTTTAAAAACAAAATTATTTTCCAGGGTTTTTCAAGGTAAAAACAAGCCATAAACTTTCAGCCATCTCCTGTTTATGCACCACTCCATGCATGTGAATCTACTTACACATTTAAACAGCTTTATTGGATTATGGCCATGAAGACTGATGCTTCAGGTGTCTGTACACAGAAGTCTCATTTGACTCAACAGGATAATTATCCACTAAAAAATAGCAGAACCAAAGCCATATGGCCTTTTGGCTTGGATTACAGAATTGTAAGAATATTGTCTTTTTACTCCCCTAAGGGTGAATTAACACAGTCATGGAATATGAGTACCCTAAGGAAATATTTGTGCCCAAAAGCAGGAGCTGACTCTTCAAAAGCACAAAGCCTGTTCTTTCACAAGTGTTTCTGAAATAAAGCACTGGACTTCAGTCCAATGGTAAAAACTTTTAAGAATGGTTAAATAATTTACAATATCAATACATAATGTGCTTACATGGGTTTCGTTTGTGTTCTTTATCACAGAATCATAGAATGTGAAAGGGACCCACAAGGACCACCAAACTCCAACTCAACACCAACAAATTTAGGCAGGGACGTGAAAAGAACCTCTTGCTTCAAGTAACCAGTTTGGAGGTCAGCTGTTCCACGGTGCTGAGGTGGCTTAACACGGGACCCCAGTAAGACTGCTTGTATGAGCAATGCTTTAATTAGCAAACCATTAACAGCCCACAGGCTTCACAGACAGAGAGGAACGGAAGTAACAATTCTCATTTCTCAATTGGTGATCTTATTTCTGTCATAGCTAAGTCTGAATCATTCCTATCCCCACTAATACTCAACTTTATAAAAGCCCCACACTTCACTTCTGCAGCAGCCTTCCCCAGCGCAATGTAACTCAGAGGTAATACGACTGCCCTGTTACAACAGCACAGTTCTTCCAGTTTCCATCACTGAATTTCTCAGAATGAAGATGAATGTTGACTTGTGTAAACCTCCTGCTGCTCTGTACACCTGCAGACTGCCTTATGCAGCCCTCCTATTGCCCAGAGCATCTGCTCATATTTTACCTTCAAAATGTACTGCTTCTTCACATTTTGATTTCTCCTACAACTCCTTAATAAAATCTTTGTAGAGTCAAATGAGGAAAAACTGTAAGCCCAGCAAACTGTCTTTTTTTCAATGGCAGATTTTGTAGTACCTGAAAAACTGCTCAACTTCATCCCCTTGAAAAACTGGCGTTTTGTTTACGAATACTGTTTAATGCAATTAGGGGCCACTGAAACAACTTACGTCCCAGATGCAGGGGACATAATCTGAAAATACAGAACACTTACCATCTAAGATTTATTCTGCCACTATCTTCTGATTCCTTTCTGAATTTCTTACAACACCACCACCCATATAATTAAATTCCCAAGAACATATAAACCATTAAAATACGATTACAAGAACTTGTAACATGCTAATAGTCACAGTAAATTCTGTTGAGTTTTACCATTATTGCAAGAAAAAAAGAAAAATACAAGTCATAAAAAGGTCACTTGAGCAAAGTTTATCCTACTCAAATTACTCCAGATGAAGAATTACTCTTCTCCAGATAGAAATGTGTCTGTAACTGCACTGTATCTTCAATCACAGGATAAAGCTGACATCTAGCTTAGGGGTTTGATATGAAAATAAAGTATTTTCCAACCATTAACAGTGAAGAAAGACCCTAATCTTAAGCAAAAGGTCCTACAGCCAAACAGTGAAAATATTGTGTGCCACAAGGCAAATACACAAAAAACAAAAGGAACAGTGTATGCTTAGCATTTATGCAATATCATTAAATCTAATGATAACAATGCACAGTATTTGACAGCAAGTTAACATAATATAATGCTTTTGCAGGGTTGGGGAGGGGATGTGTGCACTGGTTTTCAAACAGTGACACCCAGTATATCCAACAAGCTTTCAAAGATCAGGCTCTGCAGGAAATTTAACCAGGTTTATTGTTCCCTGTTGTACTTCCAGCCCTTACACTTCAGCAACATTACCCACAGCAAGCTGACGCTGCTAAAATGAAACAGCAAGGAAGGTTTCCTAAATCATATGAGGGCAAAAGGGGAGTGCCTCAGCTGGGTCTGGCAGCCTCCTCAGGAACTCTGGAAACAACTGTGTTTACACACACGGAGTATNCTGCTAAAATGAAACAGCAAGGAACGTTTCCTAAATCGTATGATGGCAAAAGGAGAGTGCCTCAGCTTGGTCTGGCAGCATCCTCAAACACACACAGAGTACCACCAGAGCGACCCTACGGACTCACTCCCACACACAGCCCCACCTCAGCATTAAGAGAATGCAGATCAATAGAAGCAGACATGAGAAGAAACACAGGAGGGACAGTTTCACCATAAGGAGGACTGACAAAGATGGGTGATTGCTTCCATAAGCTCACTGACTGAAAGTATGGGCATTCTGCAAACCAGTGCTAGACTGGAGCCCTTAGATCAGAAGGCTTAATTTGGTCCAGTTATGTAGTTACATATCCTTCTTTTAATAGTTTGCATTTGAAGAGACCTTTCTATGGGATCAGAAAAATTCAATACCACAAAAATGAATCTAATAGGTAATTGTACGTGACAGGCAGTGTAAGACAAAACAGAAAAGGTACACATTTCTGTCTCTAAATTAAAATTAACAGCATGTGTATATCACACAGCATCTGTCTCTCACATATAGAAGTAATTGTAAAAATGCCATTTCACTAAGTCACTGTCCAGTCTATGGAGTACAAAGCTTATGGAAAACAGGTGTGATGACTACTAAACTGTCCCAAAATCCTGTTCATAAATCACACCTAAAATTTCTGATTTCTTCTTTAGAAACTGCACTAAAAAGAACAGTGAATGATTCCCTGCAGCAAGGAAATTATCGTCATTCATTCTTCCGTTACCATGCAGCAGCTGCATTTGTCTCTTCCTGTCATGACAGCACTGCACTGAATGGACATGATGCGAAATACAATTTTACATTTTCTATTACAAAAATAATTTTTCCGCTGTACCACATAAAAATTCGCATCAACGTCTGAATGAATTACAGTGTAGAGGTAAAATCTGTCAATTAAAAAACTTCTCCAAGTCTCTACCCACCATCTGCAGAAGGATTTAATACTGGAGGTGGCAGAAATTCTGTCTTATGACAACTGCATTACTTTCACAAGGTATTCATTAGTGCAGTGTGAATAGATCTACAACTACATACCTGTAAGTTCTACAGTTCTTTCAAACTATACTAATCTACTCTAGATTCAAAAAACCTATGGATTAGACATACTGGAAAATAATTCATCTTCTAAGACAATTACAAAACAATTGTTAAATAAGATTAAAGCCTTTTCCACACAAAACAACCATATGCTGGATTAACAACAGATTCTACCAAACTACTGAATTTTAAGTCATTTGGTCAGCCGCTGCTGCAAGTTACAAAAGGAAAGCAGTGTACAGGGCTGTAAGAAAAAGTTTCCTCGTGTGTAAAGAAATACAAAAAACAGCTTTATGATACTGCCTTTAACAAGCCCTGAACCATAAACACATACATCATTCTATTTAGAGAACAGAATTTATAAAGTCTATGTACTGTACTGTATCTAAATGCATCTTGCACAGGAGAGATGTGCAGTAAGGCAGAGTCAAGGTCTGCACAGCACTGCATGGTAGCAGAATGAGACACAACAGGCGTAAATTGAAAAAGAAAGGTACAGGTTAGATAAAAAGCAAAACCTTTTTCCCTGGAAGCACACCCCAGCAGTGGAGCAGGTTGCCCAGAAAGGCTGAACAGTCTCATCCTCAGAAAATTTCAAGACATGCCTGGATAAAGCCCGGAGTAACCTCATCTGACCCCTGAGCTGATCCAAGCAGAGCAGGAGGTTGTACTAGGGCCCTCATGAGGTCTCTTCAAAATGAAATTATTCTGTAATTCTATAATTACAAAGAGAAAGCAGTAGAACTGATACTCATAAATCATTGTGACATTTTTGTGACATATAAAATAATATTGCAGCAAAATTATTATGCAAGGGTATGAAGTCTTTATATGAAGGCCCATAAACCATTCTTATAGTATGCATAAACACAATAAAATTTATATGCATGGTAAAAAGTCTAATTTAAAACTTTTGTAAGATTTAACTAGTTACATTTTATTAGCATTACTTCTTTCCAAAAAAAAAAAAAGGATTAAGTATTACAATTAAGTACATCTTGCTAAAAGGCAACTATGCATTTTATTATTTAAGTAATGGACATGCTTCAGCTTTTAACTTTGATTTTCTACCTAAATAAATTTTGTACGTGCCAGAAAATTTTACAGAACAATTCCTACCAGTACTAGCATTGCCTCTAGTGAACTCACATTAACAATCTCAAAGGAAGCTGTAATTCAAACTAGATTTCTTTGACTAGGAGCACCTTTCATTTTGCTCCCTATGTCCATCATTCTAATGTAACTACTGGGACAGCAAACGTGCTGCAATAACCTGACACCTTGTTTAAATTAGGGCTAACCCCAATTCACCTAGACCCACCAGAAGAGGGGTATTTTGTTCTCATTTTTGTGGTTTGGATTTTTGGTTTTGATTTTGGTTTTATTAAATAGTGTGAGATGTGCCTTAGTGTTTTTTATCTGGCTACACAAAACATGGGTCAGTTCCATCCCCGAGGCAGCTTTTTGAGAGCACGCAGTCAAGTTTGCACGTATGTATTTCCTACATCTGTCTACCTCTGTATCAGAAAAGACTGGAAATAAGCTCTTGGCAGAGCACTTCACTCTCGCAGGACATACGCACAGTGCAATATCCATAAAGGGGAAAAAAAAAAAGAAAGCAACCTATATGGATCAGATTAAATGTTTATTTAGTAAAGCATCCTTGAAGGATGGAACACCTCTTAAAGGCCCAACAAGAAAGACACAAACTTTTTAGCAGGGCCTGTTGCAGTAAGACAATGGGTAATGGTTNATCAGAAAAGACTGGAAACAAGCTCTTGGCAGAGCACTTCACTCTCGCAGGACATACGCACAGTGGAACACCTCTTAATGGCCCAACAAGAAAGACACAAACTTTTTAGCAGGGCCTGTTGCAGTAAGACAACGGGTAATGGTTTTAAACTAAAAGAGGGCAGATTTAAGAGTAGATAGAAGGATGAAATTTTGTACAAAGAAGGTGACACACCCAGCACAGGTTGCCCAGAGAGGCAGCAGATAGCAATCCCTAGAAACATTCATGGTAAGGTTGGCTGGGGCTCTGAGCAACCTGATGTAGCTGAAGATGTCCCTGCTCACTGCAGGGGAGTTGGACTAGATGTCCTTTAAAGGTCCCTTTCAACCCAGAGTCTTCTGTGATTCCGTGATCATACCTCTCACATGTGAACAGAAGCACATCAATCACAGCTGCCTCCAAGAGTACTGATGAATGCACCAGGGTCAGGCTTTTCTGCTTGGGGTTTTAGAGTATTTGCTACTATAGAACTTGGGGAATCAGTGATCCAGGCTGGAGGAACAGGTGTGTGAGCAGCAACCCTGCAGGTCACTCTACAATGGCACCTATGGCACACTTGCTCACCAGGAGACACACATGCCACACCCTTGTGGGCGATCAGTGTCCTCAGCTCTGCTTCCTCTGGGGGTCCTGCTTCCCACAGGGAGAGGTACCAGCACTCCATGGAAAGGTGACAGCTCCCTGCAGAAATGCTTGCAAGTGCCATCTCTAACATTTTTTAGAATCTCATTCCTACTAACATCCCTTGCAAGACTCCTGTAAGATGGGTTAAGGTTTATCTCTGCTTACAAGGACAAAAACTTTAAGAGCTGTTTTACTGACACTACTAAAAGCAGTGAGGAAATGAGCTACTAAAGGCAGTGAATGAAGGAGACAGAGAGAATTTATTGAAGTTATTTTGAATTATCTTAAAGTACTTCTCTTCTGCATCTTCTCTGGAGGACTCAAATATTGTTCACATCTTTTTTTACATTATTACTGTCTATATTTTATTTTCAGAATTGCTTTCTTTTCTCCCTTCCTTGATAACTGCTTTAATTTTGTAACTGTGTCAGAAGCATCTGTCATTTCTCCCCTAAACTATTAAAGACACTTAGAAATGGAGCATATTACCTTTCTGGACTATCCTTACTACTGACTATAAGTGATGGAAAAAGATTAGGTGAGATTCATGCAGTACGCAGGCACAGGTACACACACTTCTTTAAATTCATCTTCGTTTGTTCTAACCTTTTCAAGATTCTTAACAGCTTCTCAGCTAGTTCCTTGCAACTCTAATGAATCATTTTCCAAAGCAAATAAAAATCTTCACGTTTCATTTTCAGTAAGTCAAGAAAGTGGCCAAGGCCAGGATCAAGAGCTCTTTAACATGCTTTCAATTATTGTTCTCACTAACTCCCTTCCCTGACTGCCCAGGTTCAACTCCCTTCACACCACAGCAGGGAATAAACCCACCCTTCTACGATGAAATGCAGTTCACTTCTCCCACAGGCACTCCCAGTGAGTTCACAGGGGAAAGGCTCAAGTGTAGCAGGACACTTGACTATCATTCTCCTTGTGTTTAAAAAATATAACCTACCTGCAAATTTCAGCCGGGTGGGGACAGGAAATAGAGAGAAATATTACTCCTTATATTGTCTCTGTACCTATCCTCTATAATCCTCTAGCTCTTAATTTAGCAATAAAATATCATCAGCATCTCCAAGATTTTGGTCTGCAATCAAATTTTAGTTCCAGGGAATTTAGCTCTCCATTTATGTTCAGAGCCTTGACATACAAAGTACTGCTCTAAAAATGTTGGCTTTTAGTGAAAATGCCACTTTTGCCAGGAATTTTACCCAGAGACCTGGCACATCTGTTATTTGTCTACAAACTAATAATCAGTAAGTAACTTTATTGTAAGGCTGCATAATCTTTTCAGATCCCGGGATAATTTATAGACCTCTACTAACTTAACAGAAGAGGAGAAATGCTGCAGTATTTTCTTAAGATGCTGAAGCAAAGACTAACTTAACATTAATTGACTCGTCTGAACAAATGAGTAAAGGTATTATACTTCTCTGTAGTGTCTGTATAATACCTGTATCAGTTAGTAAAAAAATTCAATCGCTCAAAATGCAAACCAAATTTATTGATAACATCATGTCCCAGAAGTTGTGCCTCATACTTTCTCTCTGTCACTTCCTGCAAGGGTTTGTGAGTACATGAATAACAGAAGGAAGGCAACCAGTGTTGCTGAGCACAGCGAGGCACTGGGCTGGAGCACAGCCAGGCTCCAGCACACAAGACATTGAGCAGCAGGTTTGCTTACTTACAGAAGAGACTAGAGAATACCAGTCAGCACCACCATCAAACATGGCTATGGCACTCATCTATTCCTCTGACATTGCAAAAGTTCTTTCAAGCCTGTAAGATCACTGAAGTGCATGTGCAAAGAATGCACTGTGGATGGAGCTGGACAGTGACATAGCAGTTGGCAAACAGGACTGCTTTCTCTTTCTCACTCTGTGTTCAGGATTAGCATTTCCTCAATACAGCAGCACACAGAAAGATTTGGCAGACAGTAACAATGCTCTGCCTCCTCTCAGCTTTTTACAAGGTTTTCCAGTCCTCAATCAGAAATCATATACTAAAACTGAATCCTGAATATGCCTCAAACCCCTGATTTCTCCAAGATTTTCGCTCCTATTCAACCAGCACTTGCAACAGCCACTTTATTCTAAAATCTTTTCCAGAACTGACTGTGCCTGAACTCACCGTTCTAAGCTAGATTTAGTAGTGATTGCACTCTAGTACAATTTGAAGTACTTTCCCCATAATAGTAACTTTTCATATATTCAGTCTATACTCAGCACATAACTAGACTACGTCAGGCTCACATAAGACCAACCCGTGCTCAGCTAACCAGACCCCCTGGATCCCTACCAGCAATTCTTCCAGGCCTCATTCCCCATTTCTGGGCCATGCTACACATGCAAATTAAATATATCTCTTTAGTACAGTAACTCTGCACTTCAGACACATCTTCTGCAGGAACTGCTCAGACACATCCTTCCCAGCTCCCAGAACAAAAGAGGGGATCATCACTGCAAGATCGTAGCCTCCAGAACTCTCTTTACCCAAAAAGTTCTGTAACTACTCTGTGACCATGTGGTCTCTTAACCTTTTCCACCTTAGTGAATCCAGTGCTGAATTTCGTAACTGCAGATAACATAAGGTGATAAATGCACTTTTTCTTTTTTTTTTTTTGCAACCATGTGTGATCTAGCTAAAATAAACTACTTGTCCCGTGGTACAGTTTGTACTTCTTTCTCCCACAAATCAAAGAGGACCATCTTTCTCCAGTGTTAACCAGCCAAGTTACAACTAAAATGAATATAACTGTTGTTTCATATGTAAATCTTGACTGAAGTAAGATTTTATTACATACTATCTCTTGTTCTTACAAAGTTAAATCCACGGTTAAATTAATGCAGAAAAAACCCAAACATTCTTACTCAAGGAAAATAAACCTAAATTTAAATCGGACATAGGAAAGCTCTCACTGTCCCACCGCCAGCAGAATTTATTGTTATTAGCTATAAAAGCACTGTTACAAGGCTCAAAATCTTACCTACAAAGAAAGTTTTGTTCCATAATGACCATCTATAAAGGCACAATTTCACTAAATCACATGAAGGCAAACTTCAAGATAGATCAGCTGAATAACAGCCACTGATAGCTGAAAAGTAACCAGCTGTAGCACTCTCAAACCATGAAGAACTTACAGACTGTTCTAAAAAAAGCTAGATAGCAAATAAAGGAAAATATTAGAGCCTGGTGAGCTCCATCAAGCAAGACCAAGGTCTAATTGTGCTCTCCCAAGTCCCTGATGAGAAAAAGAGCCAATGATGACAGGCCTATATATCACGGACAATCAGATGTATTTTGACTGGGCTGTGACAATGACCTGGAATTCTAGGGGGATGGAAAAAAGGAAGTCAAGGTCAAGAAGGCCAAAATTAGACTGGGGCAATGCCCTCCTTCCTGCATGCACAATGTCCCTGTGACCTGCCTGTCCACACATGCACACGCTCCAACTCTTCCTGGTGATCCGTCAGACCCTACGTAAAAACCTCCCCGACAGCACGGTATCGTTTGTGCATGGACAGACAGGAAAACAGGGGACAGCATCTGTGGGGGTGGGGCTGGGACTGTTTTGTTTGTTTGAATCTAATGTGATAAGTATCTTTCTGTGAGCAAAAAGAATGAGTCAACACCCTAAGAATGCACCAACAGAAATGACGTGTGGATGCCAGATGACAAAGGCTTGGAGGAAGAAGGAGACAAAGTAAGCAAAAATTGATGCAGAGTGACTGGATAAAAAATTTAAGTGCTAAATGACTGGAGTGAGTTTTAGAGGGAAACTGCACATGTGATTATGCAAATGCAAAATACAGAATGCAACCTGATGCAGAACATGCCAGGGAAGCAGCAGGGATGTATGCAGGAAAGACTACACAAAAAGAAGGACTAAGTGCCCAACTTGACAAGGTCACTGAGACTACAAAGTAGGAATATTGTTTTGGCTTCCAGACAAGACTAACACAATTTGTCAGGGTATGCAACAGCGATTTCTCTCTTTAGGTTTTTGTTTCAGCCCTGTGTAGCATTGTTCCAGCTTAGCCGGAACAGCTGGAATCCAAAGCCTGAATGATTACCAGGGGTCAGAACCCTCATAAACAGAACAAACAAGTTCTTCTCTCAAAACAAGGTTGTGAGCCAGGGAAGAGCTAAGAAGCTCCCTTGGTACATAATCCAAACTGGTTACAGAACTTGAGTTTCGAAGGAGACACAGAGATTCCCACCTCTACCTCCTAACCTACTACCACATGACAAAAAACAAATCTACCTCCTGCATTAACTTAAGAAGCGCACGAAGTTCAAGCTTTCCATTTCCTAAATGAATGTTCTATTTAGTAAAGCACTGAAGTATGGCCAAGCACTATGGACACTGCACGACAAGCTCAGCCTTCAGATAAAGACAACAAGACACAACTGCTCCTGGCAGAGTCTGCTTCGGCTGTTGCCTGCTAAGAGTTCCTGGAGCAAGCGCATCGGGAACAGTGCTCCTGCAGGATTTGTCCATCATTCCCACGCATTATGTTCTCAAACCATTTTCCATTCACAGCTCAGTCATTCTGCAAGGCTTTGCATTTCATCTAATCTGATTTTTATGAAGCGCCAAAGCAGAGAAACATTTTATATGAGAATTTATTCTGCTGTGAGAAGCTGGCGTATGTCTGTCAGGCTGGGATCAATACAATATAATATTCCCCTCAGATAACTCTTTCACAAACTACTATTACTGTCATTTTCACCAGGACATAGCATCATTCATTAGCCACTCTTTAGTAATCAGAGCTCTGCATTCCAAACAGTTATTGCGCTTCTAACTTGCTGTATTTCAGCATCTAAATAGCAGTTTTTTCTCATACTGAAGAAAAGCAAACAAAAAAAAAGGCACCAAAAATAACCCAAACCCCCAAACAAAAAAACCTCCCACCATAAACAAAAATAGTTGCTCGGACTACATGCTATATACTGCCTCTGAGCCTGTAAAAATATGTCAGTTGTCCTCAGACTGAACTTTTTACCTAGTCTGATATAAATCTGTCATAGCCTGACAAAAGGAACTTCAAATATCCACAGAACCTTACTGGCAAGTGCTTAAACACCTATAAATCTTTAACTTTTGGATGGAGGCATTTAGTGATGTCCTCCAGTAGATCTGGTACTAAGAGGCTTGCTCAAGGTCACACAAGAAAGCTGTGAGAAAGGAAATCTGAAAATGTTTACAAGACATTTATATACATATCTCCCTCTTCTCTTTGTTTTTCTTTATGACTCAGGAAAGAAATTTTTTTATAGTCACCAATCCCTCTTGCTTCAAGCCATTTAACTTTAAAAAAAGGAAAGAACAGAATGTCAAATCAAAATAGCACATACATCATTTTTATAGTGTTCAACGGAGGAAGCATCCTCTCTAAATCTTGTTTTTTCTGTAGAATATGCAGATATGTTACTTCCCAGAAAATTAGGGAATGTATTTTCTACTTCAATTATGGCTAAGAATCATATATCACTTTACTCGGTGATGATTTCAACCAATAAAAACATACAAAGCTGTAGATCTAAGAGATGGACAAAGAACTTGGCACAGTCTTTGAAAATAACGTTCCCTAATTATTTCTAGAGATATAAAGTCAGCACTTAGACCTCGACCAAACATAAATATTGCTTCTCATGCACAATTATGAAAGTGTTATGTTTTAAAACATTTGTAAGATTTTATTTTAATGATGGAGGAGGAACTATGTGAAGTTCTGAAAGCCACTTGCAGTTTAATGATGGCACTCTTGGAGAGGCGTGACAAAAACCTGCCCAATAAACAGGGGTGTGTTTCACATGGCAGTGGGCTGAATGAACTCATCCTGCGATGACACAGCACTCAGGGATCGGTGACAAAGCCATGAACACTCCTTGCTACCAGAGATCCAGTGTAAGAGAATGGAGATCTGCATGACAATGGGAGACTGAAAGGAAGCAAACTTGACTAGTCCTTTTTCAAAGACGGAGACCAAGCAATTAGTTCAGTCAGCTACACTTCGATTCCTGAGGAAAAACAATTACAGCAAATACTGAAGGACACTGTTTTATCCATCTAGAAATAAATCCAGGAATGAGTAATGGCCACCATGGGTTTGTCCAGACCAAGTCTTGCCTAATCAGTCTGGGTTTGTAGTCATAGGATTATTAGCAAATATCTCATAATATGACAAGATTCTGATAGTCTCATAGGACTTTAACATAAATAAATGGTAAAAAAAAATTATTAAATGTCTCTGGAATTAATGGAGATTTCTTCAGAACAGTTCATAATGATTCTCTTCAACTACAGAAATGCATTAAATCATTTCATGCAGGGGTCTGTTTTGCTTGCCTCATTATGGACCATAACCTTGACAAGAAAAGAGGTATTTCCTGAGGGGGAGGGAGGACAAGGAACCATTAGTGCACTGTAGGGCAGGATTTGAACTCAAAGTAATGTTCATAACGGGGTGTGCTGCTCTCAGGATACAGTAAGCATGGACGCAAGTCATCACATGTAGGCAGGAACAGTCAGCTGCGCAATGTATGACTCGAAACAACCACACAGGCAGCACTTCACAGGGAAGTGAAAAGGCTCACCTCAATCCTGCTGCATAAAACTGCAGTGCTGTTTTTTTCCTTGAGACGCTGCTGCCTAACAGAATACTGCAATTGTCATGTTATCACTGCTTCATTAAGAACCATTCTCCTTAGGCTCTGACCCGATTTACAATCCCCAACTTCAGGTTTTGTCCCACATTAGAATAAACATATCATCTGAAGTATCATTCTATAAGTTGGTTTCTAGTCTACTGAAAGAATAGAGTTCTAATCTTAGGCACTACTTACCACTGAAATAAACCACCCAAACACATCAAATTTCATACAGGAGACATACATGATACCATAGCAAATTTTCACATGCAAAATTAGTGATGTTTCCAAGTCCCCCACTGAATGCACTCAAAATTCTCTACAGCTTTTAAAGTCATGCCCTTTTAACATTACTTACTTAGTTGTCTTTGTAATTTAATTCCTAGCTGAAGATCTCATTTCCTTCCCACTGTTACACTCAATTTTGTATTGTTTGTTTGTTGTTAAACTACCTGGGGACTTCTTGGTTGAACTTAAAGCATCATCCATCCTTGGCTCCCACGACATTTCAGCTACATTTATCAGAGACAAGACTAGACTGGAATTTGTATCCAAACTGAAGATACTTTGGGCACAGCCAAAACTAATTCAGTTTCATAGAAACAGCAACAGTCTGAACTTTGGAAAGATGAGGGGAGGCATGACCTTTTTCCTCAGAGGTTTAGCATGCATGCAAAGACAGAAAAATTGCACACATGGAGATACAAATTAAAATCATTCAAGCCTGGCAGAGAAGGACACACAAATTCAGCTGAACAACCGAGCTGTTAAAACTATGGCACAGGCTGGGGCAATGTTGGTGGGGCATATGAAAGTCTTCCCCCTACCACCCTGAATACATTAAAAAAATGATAAGCACAGGGAATATGAGCACTTTCAGGTGGGCAGGGAAAAGGAAAATCTCTTCACCCATTAAGCAAGCCAGAGAGATACACAGGACAGACAGAAGCAATGACCAAATGACAAGGCTATAATCATGGAATTACTAAAACAATTCAGGTGGCTGAGAACAGAATTGTCATAATTTTTCGCTCTCTTAGCTACCGAGACTAATTTGTTGTTTGCTTTTTTTAAAAAATGAATGCATAAATCAACTATTTTAATTACACAACAACATGACAGATGTTGTTCCTATGTCAAGGGGAGATAAGCAGCTAGAATACTGGAAATATAACCTATAGTCTCGTTTTATAATTAATACTGTGTGACTACATATTAAAGGAGAAAACAAAAGAAGGCATTTTCAGAAAACTAATGGAATCAAATGCCTGTATGTCCTTAAAATTACTTTGGAGTAAACTACTAGGCTTCTTTGAAAATGCCTAAACAGTATCTCAACACATTCAACCCAAAAATCTGAAAGATTAGACAGTGGTAGAGTGGTAAATACATTTATTAATCCAGGATGGCAATTCAAAAGACATAATTCTGCCTTTACCCTCAAACACACAGCCAAATGTACTGTCATTTTTAAGTCTGGAGGAAAAAAAGTGAAATCTCATTCAAATGTGTTCAATAGCACAAGTCACCAAAATATCCGTAATTCCTGCCCTTTGATTTGCTTTTCAGTTCTTTCACCCTTATTCAAAAGGCATGGATAATGGACAGAAAGGCTACAAGCAGTGATTCATGTACTGCACCTCTTAACTAAGCTATTTCAGTAGTTAACTGTCAAAAACATTCATTTTCTGGTTCGAACTTGTCTGACTTCCATCCATTGGATATTGTCATATTTCTGTGTACTAGAATAAAGATTTAGTTAAGTACCTCTATTCCTGACATTTCTAAGCCATAACCTTTTCCAGATAACTTAAGGAGCTCAGTCATGTAGCTTTTCTATCATCATGCTTGTTTTCTTGACAACAAATAATTCTCCCTGAACTCCCTCCAGTTTTCAGCATACTTTTAAAGGGTTTGCCACAAAATAAACCTGCCAGTTGATAAGGGATAATCTCTTTTGAAAACTTGTCTCCAGTTGCTGGAGCGGAGCAACTTTGGTGAACAAATCTCATACTGTGCTGG
>VZRQ01001896.1:66801-84264 GCA_013397975.1 Machaerirhynchus nigripectus | reverse complement strand
CAGTCCCCAGACAGAGCCCTGAGGAGCAGCCTCCACCTGGAGGGTCCACGAGCCACTGACCGCAACTCTCTGGCTGTGTTGATGCAGCAAATTCCTTATTCCCTGCATAGTCTATCATAGCCATGCCTCTCCAATTTGGAGATAAGCTGTCACATGGATGGTGTCAGAGAAACCGAGTTGTATGACATCAGTAAGACTTTTGTTGTTGACCATTGCAGACACTTAATCATACAACGCCACCAGGTTGGTCAGGCACAATTTGTCCTTAGTAAACCTGTGCTGGCTGCCTTGGATCACCTCTTTGTCTTGCATGTGCCTCAACACTGCTTCTGTGAGGATCTGCCCCATGATCCTCCCAAGCACAGAGGTGAGGTTCACTAGTCTGCAGTTGCCTCTGTGTTCCTTCTTTCTCCCCTTTTTAAAAATGAGAGCAATGTTTTCCTTTTTTCAGTCAACCAGGATTTTACCTGACGACCATGGCTTTTCAAATATAATGGAGAATGTCTTGGCCACAATACCAGCCAGTTTGCTCAGGACACTTTTAGTGTCCTGCTGCTGTTGCAGTGGTAACTTTCTTCCTAATACCTTACAAGAGCCGTCTTGCTTCAATTTAAGCACATTACTTCTTCTTTCCTCTAGGGACATGAATTGTTCACCATTTTCTTTACATATTGCTGTCGTTTATGTAGTCAAGGACAACTGCTGTCTTCCTTTCTGTGTCACATCTGGTTTTTTCAGTCTTTCCTCCTGGGTCATCCTTCCCAAAATATTTAGCCTTCTGACTACTATATTTTGAAGCCTTTTAAATTTGATTGCATCTTACTCTGTGTTGTTATAAGTGTGTACATCAGCCCAAGTATGTCTCATTGGCTTATATTAACAGAAATAGTGTCAATTTCTCCTCACTTGTGGGACTTTTGGTAAGTGTCCCTGTATACTCTCTCAGTGTCTCTTCTGTCACATGGCTATTTCTTTCCACAGTTAATTTCACTTTTTTGTATTTATGCAGTTGGCTTTTTTTTCTTCCTAAGTTTAGAGGTTTACATTCATTTTTATTTAATCTAGCTGTGCTGATTTCAGACTGTTTCTAAAATACTCACAATTCCTCCTAGGTTGATGTGATTCCCAGATTTTAGTCCTATGTTACCTATATCATCATCCATGTTGTAAAATAACGTATGGACTGGAGTTAGATTGAGGAAAATTAAATTGCTTCTCAGTAAAATTTCCTTGCAATCTTCTTTTGAACTATTGATGACTGTGTCTTGAATATGTTTTATTAACCAGCTGTGAGCTATTTTGGAACCAGCTGTGATGATTGCATCTAGCCACCTCTCTGCTTATAGGAATGTTATGAGGGACATTATCAAGAGCCTCACTGAACCCGTTAAACTATCACAGAAAAGTATTTGATTGGTTTTACGTGACTGCCCTTAGATAAATCCATATTGGCTGTTCATCATCTCCTAATAATTGCCAATAATATACCAATAATTGTGAAACTTTCTGGACTGGCATTTACTGCAGTCCACATTTTCTAGTTGCCCACCATGCACTTCATCATCAGACTATTAATAAACAGGCATGTCTAAGGTGATGTACATTTTAATGTTAAGTGCAATTTCATGGTCCCCTTGCTTCAACTGAATGGAAACTACAGAATTTTTTCTCAGATTTTTCTGTGGCTGCTTTGCATTTATCCTTAACCACTTGCCTTCTTTCCTTGGCATATAGATAGACCATCGTTGCAGCCAAGGATGACTGTAAAGCTCTCCTCAGAATCAGACAGACGTGTTGTACAGACAAGGAGGGTAAAAGTATAGCCAGGCATGGATGGACTGCAGCCTCCATGAAAGCTAAGACATGACATGCACTAAATGAACTACCATTCTCCTGAAGGTACACCAACAGTGCCCAAGGCAGCTGTTTGTATAGAAAAAGGCGAGTCACAGACAACAGCTATTCTGGCATTATCAACGAGCTGTCTAGAAGGACCTCTGTTTCCACCTTGGTTCTCAAGTTTTCAGAAGTTTCCATGCTGATCTCTTAACTGTTACACCCACCTTTCCTCCATGTTGGTGTGGTTAACTTGTGCTCTTGGTTTAGTGTCTTTTAGCAGTTGGGACTTTCCTTTAGCTAATCCTAGCAGATCTAGGCAATAATTTCTGAGTTGGTTCAAACAAATTTTGCTGTCTTCTGTTGTTCTTGCTGTATTTCTTCCTTCAGTCATAGCAAAACTCTGAAGTCAGTCAACTATATACTCTTGTCTGAAAGTTACCATTACAGCTTACATGGTTTGTCATCCATTGATCTGGTTTAGTTTGCAGGTTCTTTCTGTTGGTGAGACACTGGAAATGATGTCAGTGCTCTTGAAAACTGTATTTGCTCTCAATTAGCTGAGTTTGCCCAGGCTTTTACCAGAGCAAATATGGCCCTTCATCCATATATGTGCTTCTTCTTTCGTATTGAAAATTCATACAATTTCCTCTTTGAAGCATCTGAATACCCCTTATTGGATGTAATTTAAAGATGTGTTGTATCCCTGTTTACAGCAGCAACTTCTGCAATAGACTGCAACACAGTTTTTACATCTGATGCTATGTGTACTGTTTCCATCAGTAACTGATACTTCTGCACAGGGTAGAAACTGACTCAGTTTGCAGTAAAATAATAATTTTGAATAATTTGAGTTTTCATACATTCATTTTCAGAGATTATTTGCAGTGGGGAATTGAGTAACAAAACTCCTGATATACAAGCAGCCTTTCTTTTTTAAATAGGTCAAAGATAATCTAAGGAATGCACAGACTTCAACACTTTCCCTACATGGCTTCTTGCTCATGTAATCATTGAATAACCTTTAAAAGATCTCATTTTTGATTTTTAGAATACCACTGATGAGTAGGAATACCACTGATGAGTAGGAAATCCTTTTCCAAATGGATGTCTTTACTTTCTCTATAATTCTGGCTTTGTTCTGTCTGCAATTGCTTCTGCCATCAGATTGGAGCAACATCACACACCTGGCATGGCCTTTTGACCTAAAAGCAACTACTCTCATTTATGCAACTTTTTATTTTCTAAATCAGGCCTAATACCTCTAAAACTTTCAATATCTTCTGTCAGGTGCCTGTTGCTTAACAGGAGCAGAAATTTATTAAGTGAAATTTAGGTTTTTGTCATGCCTATTAAGCAGTAGTAAGTGTCACAAAATAGGTACAGTAGTCATAAGAATCAAGAGGCCACAGAGGAGAAAAGGTGCAGACCAAACAGGCAAAACTGTCCTGTGGCATCTGGTAATTCTAAGATGCCTATTAATGCTTGCTGGAGTTGAAGGAGTCTCCTATGGAAGAGAGTGTTTTCTTACCTCTGTATTTTCCAGTTTCCCATATGACTGCCCTGGTGGGCTGCAGGCTATTGTTTTCACTTCGATTCTGCTCAACTGCATATTGTTTTAAGAGTCTTGTCCTGAACCCTTATGGTGAAACACAGTGTAGGTGTTTTGTTACCATTTCATGGCTGATTATTCTTAAATTGATTATTCTAAACCATACTAAACATTAGTTGATTAGTTCCCATGAAAAGACCAAGCTACTCTTCTGTATTTTCAGAATGGGTACATTATTATCACCCTGGGATTTCTGAAGAATTCAGTACTGGGCTCTTTCTGCTCCCATAGAAATCAGTTAATTAGCACTAAAGAAGCCTTTTCCTCATAATATTGATACAGCACAGGCAGATTTTTTAATTCCTTCTTTGGTTTGTCTTGGGATTTTCACAGCAAACTGCATTAGTAGTGTAAGTCTGGGCTTACACTGTTGAGTGAGTGGTCCTGTCTTGTTTTTATCCCTTGGTCAATTAAAATACTTGCTTATGTGATGTTCATTTTTCTTTCTCTGCTTTATTATTGTGTATTTTTGCTTTGCAGAAGTGAATCTGCAAGTATTGCTATGAAGGTTGCAGTCACACTTCACTTAAGGCCAAGGTTATGCTTTCTCACATAGCCTTTCCCAGTTGTGAAGGCTGCAATATAATGATAAAAATATGTTGGAATAGTGACACAATCTTACGTTATACAGGACTGCAAATGTTTTATGAGATTTGCATCAACTACAGACCAAGAGGAGCCTAGACAATTATCAAAATATATCTCTAAACACTGGGACAGGAGACTAAATTGACTAAACTCTGGCATTTCAAATTTGTATGGGGATGATTGTAATTATAAGGATTTTTCTCTGCTTAATTAAAGGCACTCCTCTGCAGAAATAAGAAAGCAATTTACTCTTCAACCAGGCTTTGCACAATCCTGTCAACGAAGCTTAAGTACCCCTGGCTTTTCTACATTTCATCTGGTAAGTTTTGGGTTTATCTTCTTTACACAGGTTTGGCATGTACATTGCTTAATGGTTTTAGGGTAAATTAAATTATCCTCTTCAGTTGTCTTGCTTTCCACTGGCTTCTATGTGAAACTGTTAAAAAGTACTCTCTGGTGAGCTGAGGAAATAATGCCTTTAAGAAACATGGGAATGCTCCTTGGAGCCTGGAATAGACAGCCCCTCTGCGTATTACTATGAATCAAAGTTAATTAGTAAGTGCTGGAGTATATTACATTCTTTCCCTGATGGAAACATTCACCTTCTTCAAGTAAATGTTTTGTGTGGTGGTCCTTCTTCTTCCCCCAGTTTTATTTACTGAGCATGACTCCATATGGTCTGAAATATCCTGTGGTCAGCTGGGGTCACCTACCCTGGCTGTGTCCTCTCCCAGCTTCTTGTGCATGCCCAGTCTCCTTGCTGGTTGGGCGGTGTGAGGAAGAGAAAAGGCCTTGGCTCTTTGTAAGCACAGCTCAGCAATAATGAAAGCATCATTTTATTATCAACAGTGTTTCCAGCACAAATCCAAAACATAGCCCCATAATAATTTACTATGAAGAAAAATCAACTGTATCTGTGCCAAAACCAGCACAGATCAATGAATAAAGAGGGGAAAAAAAGGAAGGTAGAGGCTCAACAAGCTCAACTTGAAACATAGTTTCCAGAGTTAGTGGCAGGGACAGCATGCTGACTGTTTTTCAGTGCTGTAGAATATGCATGTTAAAAGAGAAATGCTGAAGTATGTCCCGACTGGCATAGATATAATTGGGTCAACTGTTATGTGTCTCTGAATCATCTGCAGCCTTCCATGTGTAATCAGCCTCTAAAGAAGTCAGATCATATGACACTGCCCTTATGACAAAGGGAAAAAATGCCAGATCTTTTTATTGCCTTTCTGGAGGATAAATATTCTGCAAACATACTATGCCATAAATGAAACTGACTATGATTTTGGCACTCTCCCTGTCCCTACCCTTCGAATTTTTAGTTATTTTTGTGAGACCTGATAAGTAGAAGCAGGAAGAGTCTTTGTGCACCAGTGATTGTGAAAAGTGTAGAACACTAAATGCAAGCGGTTGCTGCCTGTGTCAGGGCCTCCCGCCACTACTCACTTCCTGAATCTGAAGCGCCTGCGGTCTTAGCTTCTTCCTTGAGGTTACTCAGCCTGACGAGGCCAGGTCCCTTCTGCACGCAGACAACCGCTTGTTTTACCAAAAACTGGGAGAATTTCATCTACCAAGTATTGCACCATTTTGTATGCTGACATTTTGTGTGCTCTCACAATCAACATGCCTGTAATTCATCATCCTTAAAAAGGTATGTTTGCAATAATGATTTTTGGCATTTTCTGTAGAAAATTGTTTTGCACATTTTTATGTGAAAAGGAGTGCTGGCTTCTTACTTAAACCATTTTCTCTGTTTCCTTTGAAAAGTTGCACCTGTTGTTAGGGAGACCACTTCCCTCCACCCACATTTATTTTTTACACTATCTTTTTTACATTTGTGTCTCATTTATAACAGTCAAAAGCGCGTATTTCTAGTGATTAAAGGTGATTGTTAACACTTGAACTAGAAAAAGAGGACACAATGAAATACAATGGATTTTACTTATCAGAATGGAGAAGTGTGACTTCTGAAAGGAAGTGCAATGCTTAATCAAAAATTAGATTGTATTAAGTTAAACTATTTTGCATGCAAAACATTACATCTTCAGCAACTGAAAAGACGTAGTATGCCTTTGTATACTTTAAGCTGCATTTTACTTTAATCTTCTGTGAATTGCTTTCTTTAGTAGATCTAAATAAATGTTATATATTTATATTTATTATATATTNTATTATAGATTTTTTAATGTATTTAGATCTACAAATCTCTATATAGACCTATTTACATATCTATATACTAACATGCAATGTTTTACCCACTGGCAGTACAGTAAGTGAGCTTCAAGGATATTATGTTGATAATTAATTAAAAAAATAACAAATAAGGTTTACTATTTACTCATAACTATTGATCCAGCATGTCCAGCACTACACTATGTGCAAACCAGCAACAGTGCTTAGACTAAAAACCAGGAGAGTATATTTCTTTGGCTGGTTGCGTCGTAATTTGATGGACTTGCTGGTCATGTTAAGTTTCCCCTTTGGCTAAAAAGAGCAAAGAAAAGGAAAGATTTTTCCCAAAGACATTTTTGATAAATCAGTTGATGCCTTAAAGGTACAGGCAGAGGAGTGAGCTCAGAGACTGTATTTATGCAGAGACCAATGTAGTTTCCCTACAAAAGGGGAACTTGGAGTAGGGGGTGGTACTTGGTTGTGTTCAAAGGTCTCTACTACAATATTTGCAGGAGTATTTACCACGTCTGGGTTTTTTTCAGAAGTTTAAATTGGTTTGCTTCTTCTAGATGTTTCCAGCACATTTCTTCTAAATATGCTTGACTTTATGCAAGGTGTTTCTGGATTTTTGCTATCTGAAAAACTTCCTCACCTATATTTCCAGAACACTAAAAGGGTTCCAAAGCTTGTATTTACCATTAATGGTTTTTAACACATCTTCTTACCTACTGTGGCTGACGTGGCATACTAAGTGTGAGCCATTTTAGCTCAGAGTTACTGGAGCTTTGGCATTGTTGAGCCTCTATGCATGTTTCATAAAATGAGAAATTTCTTGTTGTCCTGTTGAGCTAAAAGTCCTGATGTTGGAGATACAACAGTGGTATGTGCTGGAGTCACTTCATGCTCCAGTGAAATCCCTGTTGACTTCCATGAAAGCCTTGCATGAGCAGGACTCAGTATTAATGAGGGAAGACTTGCTGATTTTGACCCACAGATATTTTCTGTGCAGAAGAACACTGGAGTATAAGGATAAGCTTAAGAACACACTGGATGAAACAACAGGCAGAATAACATTTAATATAAAGGCGTGTTGCTACCAGGAACACTGTGTGCCTTCTTTTCCCCACAACACATCAACAGCACCACAGAAGTACTTTATGCTGGCAGCTTCAGAAGACAGCCTTGTGAAAGGTATCTGGGCTAATCAGTGCACTGCAATCCTCACTCTTTACAGACAAGGGTGATTTCATAGATGGTTTTTGCTAGAATTCTTCCTCCCAGTAAATAAGTTATTCCTGTGCTATTATTCCAATGCTGCAACTAATTTTCTTCACTTGTACTGATGAGGTGTCATCAGCCTTTCTGGAACTCACAGAAAATAAACTATAGATTTGCTAAAGCTGTAGTTTTTAGATCTACTTTTTATTTGTCAAGAAAATCAGTGATAAGAGATTCTAGTCTCTCTATTCAACTGGACAAATATTGTATTTCCCAAAGATATACAGGGTATTTTTTTTTTTTTTTGCTACATAGCAAGTAAAATAATTTTCAGTTTTTTTTATACAGAGAATAAAATACACTTTTAATACATGAAGTCACATTTATTTGTATGTAGAACATCTCTAGATACCAAATCAAACAAGGGTTTCTGCCTCGGTTTTTAACACTGAACAGATAAAAAGCAGTTTAATAGCATGCATGAGTAACAGAGCTTGTACTTAACTTTGTTCTGATTGGACCTCCTGTTTAAGAATGGCTAATTAAATGTAACGAGATGTAACTGCTGCCTATCAAGGTGCAATGCCGTATGCTTTAGAAATGGGGAATATCTAAAGTTTGCAGTAATAATTTCAGTAGTTCCATGTAATCTTTTGCAAGAGCACTGCACAAACCCTTGACAAATCTGATAAATTAAGAACTCCAATAGTATGCAAACCAGTAACATTCAGAGATGAAAAATAGTAATTTTTTCTAAATTTGAGATTTTCTCAGTTTTGTTCACAGTCGAAAGCACAGAGCATTTCTAATAGTGTCTTTCAGGCACAGCACCTCAAGTGAGTACATCTTCATGATGGCAGCAGCCACGGTGCTTATGGTTGGTCCTTAGCTCCGTCACCTGGAGTAACTTCCAAGACTTGGCCTTGTTATTCCTAGTGTGTTTTGTCTGCTGTCTCCTGTTCATCGGCACTGCCTTTTGCTGCCATTTTGGTCACCTCCCTTATATCCTTTCTTGTTTCTAGGTTAGAAGTTTAGAATTTTGTTTCTGTTGTGTAATAAATAATGGGACAAGTACAATAGCTAAATAAATAAGCCTAAATTACGCTATCAAGAAGGGCCTTCTGTTGCTAAAATAAATGCCTCTTTATTTCTCATTAGCCTTCCTTTTATGATGCGGTAGACCCAGTAGATTTTGAAGGCTTCCTGATGACGCAGCTGAACAACTTGGACTTAGATCTAGCACAAGAACTTGGAGACTTTCCTGAAGATGATCTGGATGTTGTCTTTACACCCAAAGAGTGCAGGACTTTGCAACCCTCTGTCCCAGAGGATGGGTAAGGAGAGTTTCCGTCCCTCTGAAAGCTGCAGGTTTAAAAATAGTTCTGAAGAAGTTGATCCAAACACCTCACTCTGCCACCCATCCAGCCATTACACAGTTCCTGAACTTCAAATGTTTGAACTTTGTCACTGACTCTGTTAGGCTTGTTTGCACACTTAAAATTATGCAAGTGTTTGCACGACTTCCTAAGCTTGTTGGTAGCAGCAGAAGTGAGGTAGGCATAGACCAGGAAGAAGAGTAAAGAAGGGCAGGAGGATGGTATGAAAAATAATTCTTGCAGCTTGTGATGCCAGAGATGAAAGTTGATTCTGATCATGTAACAAGCACAGTATTGAGGTTTGGGGTTTTTTTTCGGTTTTTTTTTTGCCAGCTGTGTGTTACATGGCACTGATCAGATCACTAAGAATCTCTTTCTCAGTACCTGTCTTGCTTAAATGGTAGGAAATAGTTCATACTTCACAAGGTTTGGGGAGGGGGTGAGTGTTAATTTCTAGTGTAGAAGTCACTTGTAGGCTGACATTGATGAAATAATTACACTTTTTTCAAAAGCTTAAATTAAATAGGTTGCATGTGTTGATACTGGTGCTCAATGGTCCTGCAAATATTTAAGCTGGTTTGAAAAACAGGCACGCTATGAGCAAAAGAATTTTTCAGAATGAGAAAATCCATCAGAGACGGATGTTCAATGTGGTATTAGAAAGACTATGCATTGTATACAAAATATTCTTCAAGACCGTTTCACTGTAAATGGTACTTTTAAGTAGAACTCCAAAGGCCTGTTGAGTTTTGCAAGCAGTAACAGTGAGATAAATGTGAAGTCAGCACCAGTTAGCCCCAAACTGCTGCATCTGCAGAGATGGCCAACCATGCAGTGTGTTTGGGATGGGGGGGCTGGCTCCTTCCAGTGTATCCAGAAAATGAACAGCACAGGCTGCTGTGTTCGGTGCTGTGCTGAACCTCAACACTGAAGAGACAAATAGGCTTAGTTTGTGGTGTCCTGGCTCACAGGGTATCCCCCTCTGTTCCTGCAAAAGTTGCTACAGGCTGCTCTGATTTTTACCAGCCAGCTGTTCAAACTAGAGCCCTATATAACACCAATATTAGTCCAGTGTTTTCTGCCCAACATACCAAATGCAGTGAGGCTAAGCAGGAAACACAGTTTGTGTGATTTTTTTCAGCTGTAGATTAGCTGAGAATCCCTCTCTCTAAGCAAGGTTTTAGTCTGCAAGTTTCTTCTTGGTCCAGTGCTTCTCTCAAGAAGTTCAGGGGAGCAAAGGCAGTAGAGATGAGATGCCACGCTACATCACCGGAGAATTCTTTGAATCACACAGCTTCTAAAGGATTTTCTTATATTTGAATGAAAGGTGATTTTAACTTGGAGTTACTCAAAGAAAAAATACCAATCTTTACAATGAATTCTTGTTTTCCTGTGGATTTGAGAGAGAGAATGGATGTGGGAGACAATGAATGGGGTTTTTTGTTTGAAGTTCCCATTTATTTAGATGATGGACAAAAACATTGAAATAATTATTCAACTTTTGAAATTACATCTGAAAGATGACCATTTCTTCCCTATTTTCAAGGTTACTTCCCACCATGCCTGATGCTTAAAACAGCAGTTATGTGTTTGTTTTTCCAGTAGGAGACCATGTAGGCTCAGGCTATACGATCAGTTTTAAGCCTGATTTGCCCCACTTAGATATGAAGGTTTTTTTAAGTAGTCTGTGGCAAAGCTCAAATAGTCAATACCAACAAAATGCTTTCAGCAGATTTTTTTACACAGCACCTTGCCATTTAGCCTTTCACATTGCTATCACTGATATTAGTGTTTTCAAGGGAAATCCTGGTGAAGTGTGCCAGGATGTGTTAGGGAAGATGAGAACACAGGAGAGGCATGCACCAAGGATTGGCCTGCAGGCAATGCAGTCTTTGATGTCTCTGTGCACCGAGAGCAAGAAACAGGTACCACCGACCAAACTGGGTTAACGTGCTGCCTGCTGGCAAACACACCTCCCACCTGAACCAGAGGCAGGAACCACCAGGGGCAGGGGCACTCGGCAGCCTGGCATCAGCCAAGGCTCTGTCCCACCGTGCACACACAAACCCCATCAGCTGTTACCCGGCCTCGGTAACCAGCTGCAAATCTGTTCAGAGTTCCACGTGGAAAGTGCTAGAAATTATCGTACCTTTCACCTGTTCTTGTATTGAATGTGTGTCCTACCTACTCTTTTACTTACTTGGAATGGAGAATTCTACAAATTATTTTGGAACAGGTCATAAAAAAATTTAAGAATAGGGGTAGGGGAATTATGCTACAGCACCATGACATGAAGTTCATGGACATTGTCTCTAGCTGACAGAATTGCAGTTCCAAATAGTATCCAGTCTATCAGGCAGCACTGACAACGCCCTACGTTAAAGGAGTAATTTGAAAACCAGAAAATTAAATTATAACATATTCTTAAAACTTAAAGTTTTGTTATGCTATCTGATTAAAAGCTAAGGGTCCCTTTTTAGATTTTTATTTGTTTCTGTGAGAAAGAGAAAATTGTGCACACATTAAAACTATGTATTTGCAAGAGCCCAGGAGCTGAGGCCTCTTAAAAAAATATCTCTATGTCTTGAGACTTGTTACCAAGTTTTGAAAATCACAAGGTTGGTTATGTTGTATAATTTATTTAATTTTACTATATTTTATAGCAACATCACTCTTACATTTATGAATAGATAGTGTGGCAAGTGGTTATCTCTGTTAAATGTATGTTTGTAAATTAATCATCACAGTACCAAAAACCTGCATTGGGGAATTCATGCAGTACACAAGATCTTTTTAAACCTCAAACAATAGTTTAGCAGTAAAATAAATACACAGAAGAGGACTAATAGAGAGGCCTTTATCTGACTAGCATGTTTAGATAAATTTGTTTGTCCTGAAAGTGATAAAATATGTTGCTTTGTCCACAGGGCTGAACTGGACTCACATGTCAAAGACTGTGTTCAGACTTACATCCGTGAGTGGCTGATTGTGAATCGAAAGTAAGCTACATAAAACTAAATTAAATCAAAAATACATTGCATCTTACTTATCAGAGAGAAAATGTTTGCTGTTATAAGTAGTCCTAAAATACAATTATTTTAATCAGTGATTGAAGATAAGAACTGACTTGTCAGTAGTATAAATAACTATATTGTTTTGTTTGAGATGGTGACCATTGCTAGATACTGTTGCATCTGTTTCTTAATTATCGGGCACTCTGGGAATGGATGGGAAGTTGATGGGAAAAAATTCACATCAACCCTTTGTAATGATGAATTATCTTAATCAGGAAAACCAGTACTATTTGATCTCACAAAAAGGAAAGATAACAGGGATAAAGATTACATTTGCATGCTTTTCTCCTATTCATGCCCTGAAAATTCAACATGCTTTGATTTTTAAATGTGTCTGAAAACTCAAGGATTATGGGCTTTCCCAGCAGTGACTGAGTGTATTCATGGGATTATCAGTGTTATACCCAAATTTGCTATTTTACATCAGTAAATGATTTCTGCACTTGAGGTCAGTGTAATTCAACACACAGAGTCGGGCCTGTAGTCATTATAAGAGACTTAATTTCCTTTAGTTAAGTTCATTATATTTTAATTTTATTTTGTTTTATTCTCTTCCATTTTGTATGTAAAATGTGAAGGGAACTCTCAGTCAGTGCTCTCTGTTGCAGGCGTGTCTGTCCCCAGACTCTTAGGGGAGTCTGTGGGCTGTCTCGCCTCCTTCCCTATCACCTCATCCTGTTCTTCAGAAAGAGGTTTTTGGAGCAGTTTTTTCTGTAGCACTTCCTCTTCGTCCACTCCTGCACTCATGCCCAGTTCTTGAGAAGCAGAAGAAGCAGCTGGTGGTTAAGTGCTGACACATTTGCTGCCATTCCGTTGTGCCCCTTCACTCACCCTTGTTATTCTGTGTTTTTCTTACATGAAGTACATCAGCAGTCAGTGCCTTAGGGGTTTACAGTGGTGATTGTAAAGGAATTTGCATTACCTGTGCAGCTTGTGCTCCTCAGCAGAGCAGCTGCCAGGGGTTATTAAGAGACTTCCTCCAGGGGTGCTGATGAAATTGATTGAATTCTCAGAACTGTTCCACAGTGAGTCACTCAAAGTAGGCTAGTGGGTTTTGTGGGTTCTCCTCCCACACCGCTCAGAACAGAGGCACTAACTCACACAGTGCTGTTCTGAGCATGCTGTGTGCAGCTTTGAGAGCCAGTGTGCAGCTTTGTTTGTGCACAGAAGGGAGTGAGCAGTAAAGTAGGTGAGGTGAAAAATAGAACATAGCTATTTTTGCATTTAGGTGTACTGGTATAAATGTGAACGGAGGCATAGAAAAACACATATGTGGAAAGTTTTGCTGAGTGTTTTACTATTTCATTCATTTGGGTGAGGTAAATTTGCATTCAAAATCTTTATTGAGCAGTTGACTCTGTGGTAAACACGATGATGGACTCTGCCAGAGAGCAGAGCTTTGGCAGCTGTGGCTAACAATGCAAGCAAGTTATTAAAAATTGCAAACAAAACACTACCAAATATGCTGCACTGTCACATAAACCAGTGATAGATTGTTATTGGGAATCTCATGTTATGCTTGGACAGTTTTTTTTCCAAAACAGGCATGAGAGGAAGAAAAGATACCGAGAGAGAAGTGAGAAAAAAGTAATTGTAGAAGGCTTTCCATTGTTTTGAGAAAGGCTGGAAAAACTGTAGTTTCCTACTTGACAGATGTTATAGGACAGGTTGCTGAATATATTATATGGTGAGCTATGGGTGAGAGAAGTGTGTGAGTGACTTTGATCCGTTCACGAACATGAAGGTTCAGAACAGGAGATTGAGGAGTCTTCAGTGAGTGGCATGAGCAGAGGTCATCCTCGAGCCCCAGGGTAGAGAGGTATGTGGCAGAAAAGCTGGGCACATCTGGAGTCCATGTGGTCTTGCAGGAGGCTGAATGGGAGGTGTGTTCCTGTGCCTGTTTCTTCTTTCAGTTGTCCTTTTTTCTTTTTCCTCATCTCATTTTCTTAATTCAGTGTGTGCCCATTAAATTGACGTGTGCTAAAACCATGGTTTGCTACTTGGTGAGTTTTAATTTCTATCATGCTTTTCAAAATAAACAATATAAATAAATTTTCCAGGAGTACTTTAGGGTAGAGGCATCTCTAATGTAGCTTTTACACCACAGGGAAAGTGTGAACTCAGGTACATAAATTTCTCCATTAATCATTTGTTTGCCACCAAAGGTAATGAAAAAAATAATCTATACAACCTCTTTTGGATTCTTAAATGTCTTAAAGTCATGCAGAATTTCTGTCTTCCATTCTGGATGATTACGGTGGTTTCAAAACAAGGTCACATCCAAGGAGAGCTGGGATTATCTTTTTATGACCAGTTTTCATTGCAGTGAACTGGCAAACGATTAAAATGCAAACAATTAAAATTAAAACACATCAGAGCATATAATTTAGTTACTCCCAAAATGTAATAAAAAGGTGTCTCCCTGATCAATAATTGCTTATTGTGTCTTCTTTATGAAAGTACTCAGATGTTCAGTCATTTCTTTGGGAGTGTTATGGAAAGGAAAATGAATGAAGCCGGATGTTGTAAATAAGGAGGCTGATTGCAAAAAGACCATCACAGGATTTATCAAATTGCATGCTAAAGTGAAAGAAAGAGAGCTCTGAATGTATCTAACACCTTTTTTTTCAGGGTACCTGCTGGTTTTTTCCATCTGCCTCAAAAATGTAACTTGAAATTCCAGAAGAATTTTTCGAAGTTGCCAGCCTGGAGGGTTACATTGTGGCATAGAAATAGCCCTCTTCAAAACCAGGCATTTTTTGGAAGGTGTAGGTTGTTGCACGTGATTAAGTTGGGATACTAGCTAGGTCCTAGCTAAGAGCAGTAAGAGCTTTGATGTATATAATTGAAGAAAGCAGCCAAGAGATAAGTGATCCTGATCCATGTTCTTAAGGTCACTGAAATAATCACCGTGTCTGATGAGGAGATCAGAGTAGAATTTCTACCTAGGTCAGGTTTTCCTGCTGTCTCAGGCTTGTATTCCATACAAAAGTGATCTGAATTATTTTTTTCCTTTTAAAACTGTTGTTAATATACATGATAGCATTGCAATGGTGCATTAAAAAAAGTCAAAGTTGTGAAATGTCACATTTTTGCATAAAAGCTGTACTACGCTGCTTTCTGCAGAACAATCTTTTCGGTTTTTAAATAACTTTTAATTTGTCTTTTTTTGTCTGTTTTATTTTCCCTTAACGCTTCCTCATGTTATCCTGACTTTTTCGGGCTTTTCCATGAAAGAAACCAAGGGAATTCAGATACTTGTAGCCTGAAAAACAAGGGATCCAGAAAAGATTTTCACAAAACACTTCAAAAACAAACATTTGAATCGGAAACATTGGATTCTGGCGATGCAACTTTTCAGGTACATTTTCTTGGGAAAAGTGCTCAAATACAGCAGCTTCCCTCAAAAGAAGCGTCTGGTGTGACTTCCCCTTGAATGTGCATTTTTGGGTGCCACAGGATAAGAGAGACATAAAGCTATTGGAGAGTGCCCAAAGGAGGGCCATGAGGATGGTGAAGGGTCTGGAGGGGAAGCCTGTGAGGAGCGGCTGAGGTCACTTGGTCTGTTCAGCCTGGAGGAGACTGAGGGGAGACCTCATTGCAGTTACAACTTCCTCGTGAGGGGAAGAGCAGGGGCAGGCACTGATGTTTCTGGCAACCAGTGACAGGACCAACGGGAATGGACTGAAGCTGTGCCAGGGGAGGTTTAGGTTGGATATCAGAAAAAGGTTCTTTTCCCAGAGGGTGGCTGGGCACTGGAAGAGGCCTGCAGGGAAGTACTCACACCACCAGCCTGACAGAGTTTGAGAAGTGTTTGGACAACACTCTCAGGCACATGGTGTGTGATTTTTGGGGTTGGTCTTGTGCAGAGCCAGAAGTTGGACTTGTGATCCTAGTAGGTCCCTTCCAGCTCAGCATATTCTGCGATTCTGTGATCTGTGATGGTATCAGGCAGAGCACCACGCTCGCCATTAGGCTTCATGGCAGAAGAGGCATTAAGATCCCCTCCACCAGACCACCAAGAGCCATTCCGTGACAGCCTGGTGCCCAAGCCACAGCTTGCCATTTTCTTGTTTTACAACAGGTAGGGCCCCAGCAGGTGCAGAATGTCCCGGAGGAGGCCTCGAGGGCGAGCCTGGCCTGCTCAGACCTGGAGCTGCGCAGCCTGCAGCCGGACCCCCGTCTGGAGCAGCTGCTGCGGCACCTCAGCGCCGAGGAGTTCGAGAGGCTGAACGAGGAGGCGCGCCGCACCAACAGGCACCCCGAGCTCCTCGCCCTCTACCCCGCCGTGGATGAGGTGAGCGGGAGGCCGCCCTGTTCCGCTAGTCTTCCCTAGGTGGCTGTCCCAGCACGCCCGAGGTTAAAGCTGCACCGCAGCGGATAAACATTGTACTGCTCTCAGTGTGGGCCAAGCCACGTGCTGGTGATATGGCTTTGTCAGGGTGTCACCTTCATAGTAGCATCTGCTTGGGGTCCAGACCTGTAAATATTTGGTGTAGATGCCAGAGGGGGGTCAGGAATGTAAATATTCAGAAATAATAAGTCTATTTTCTTTCATCTCTGGAGAGATTAAATGCTCACTGAGTGGGGGAAGATGCTAGTCTGTACCAGTGACTTGGCTACTGTCACATAAATGTTTTATGCAAGTGTGTAAATTTACAGTTGTTTTAATTGAGTATGACTGTTTAATGATAGGAAGACGCAGTGGAGATACGGCCAGTGCCAGATTGCCCAAAGGAGCATCTGGGCAACAGGATTTTGGTGAAGCTGCAGACTCTGAAGTAAGTAATCCTTCACAATCCTCGATCACCATTTCTGAGTTCACAACAGTGTACAGCTGCACACCCTGCTACACCACTGTGCAGGTGTCCTGTACAACAGCAGTCACTGCTCAAGAGTTCTTCCTAAATGTAGCAGAGGATTATTTCTGTCCATCTTTACAGAAGTCTTTAACTTACCAGGGTGAAAAGGAGTTGGAAGTGAGCCCACATGATATATGAAAAAAAAAAAAAAGAAAAAAGACAATTGGTGTCCTATGCACTACTGGACTTTTGTTGTGGTGTAAGCTCAGCCAGCAGCCGAGCCCCATGCAGGCATTCGCTCACTCCTCCATCAGCAGGATCAGAGAGAGAATCAGAAGAGTAAATCTGGAGAACTCTTGGGCTGAGACATAGTTTAATAGGGAAAGCAAGTGGTGAAAAGTTTAATAGTGCAAAGGCAAGCAAAAGAAAACAAGGAATTAACCTACAGCTTCCCAAGGGCAGGCAGGTGTTCATCCATTTCCAGGGAGGAAAACTGTGACTTGGGAAGTCAAACACCATCTCGCTCCAGATTTCCCCCCTTGCTCTTTTTACCCCCCACTTATATTATGAGCATGATGCCATTCTGAGCATGATGTGGTCTGGATTATCCTTTTGGTCAGTTTGGGTCACCTGTCCTGACTCTGTCTCCTCCCAGTTTCCTAAGCACCGCCAGTCTCCTCACTGGTGTGGCAGTACCAAAAGCAGAAAGGCCTTAGTTCTGGGCAAGCCCTGCTCAGCAGCAGCAAAAACATCTTTATATTATCAACCTTGTGTTCAGC
>VZRQ01001896.1:2222-58087 GCA_013397975.1 Machaerirhynchus nigripectus | reverse complement strand
TTTTTGCTTTGTGGTAGGAAAAGTGGAGCGTTCTGTTATAGTCTTTGAACTCAGGTCTTGCAAGCTTTTTTTTTTACTGGTGTAATGCCATTATTTTAAATGATGCTATTTCTGATTTATGCCAGAGAGATCAGCCAGCCCACTTTCTTTGTGCACTGTGAAATTGAGCACTTTTTTTTGTTGTGTACTTACATTTCTTTAATAAAAATATTTCCCTGAAAATGTCAAAACATTCCAAGATTTATTTCTTTCATACCCCTCTATTTTTAATAGGAAAAATCATATAATTTAAAGTTTGTTTGTCATTTTATTTTCTCATTAAATATAAATGAAAATGATGCTGTTTACTGCCACTATGAAATGTTGGTGCTGAGGAAGAGGAATTTGTCACATCACTACAGCAGTAACTCAGCTTAACCAGGCACAGGAAGTCCTGTCTATGACAGGGGTAGTACCTAATACTTAGGGGATTTTTGGAGGAAGGGAGAAAAAACCCTTTTCTTTGTGCTTTTGTTTCATTTAATTGCAAACCACTTAGCAATGTCCTCAGACTTGCTGTAGTCTGCAGTGTGAGCTGGAGGCCTTCCACTTTGGTGGTAATCATTGTACCCCATGCTTGACTTGTTTTGGGTGAGGAAAGATTATTGATGAATAATGGTGTCTCACTGCTGTTATTGCACTCACAGCATTATCTGCTCCTCTGTGCCTCTCTGCCCATGGAATCCAGAGAGAGTATGTCTACTACATGTGAGTCTTCTACAGGCCTTTGGTCTAGTTTTAAATGTGTCCACCAACTCTTCAGATGATTCGAAATTTTACCAACACGAGAAAAATCATTCAAACTATTCTCCAAGTTATCCATCCTAAAATACGGATTATATGACTCATACACATCCTCTTGAATGTGACATGTTGAAATTTTGTCACTGTGTTATTTTCCTAATCAATGGCTGGCTAGAACGTTTTCCATGTTTGGTTAAGCATTTGTGATGTGCTTTTTAATTTTTAATCTTTTTTTCCTGAAGACTCCTCACCAAAATTGTGGAAGAATCAACAAATATTGATAATTTTAACTAATGGGTGCATCAGTTTTTGTGTCTAGTAGCATAAGTTTTAAATGTCAATGTTAACTCATGCATCACTCCTCAGCTACAGAACATTTCTGGTTTGTATCAGTAGGGACTATCTGCACATATGTTGAGTTTTACTGTGTATGGAATTCTCATCACAGTCACCAGTTTTCTCATCACAATTCACCAGTGAATTCTTAATATTCATAAGAAGTTTGAGATGCACTTGTTGACACCTCACATGAGGTGTAATCTAGCAAGGAGAAGGATTCTTTTATGTGCATCTGTGCACAAGCAATATTTACAAACAGGAATATTCAATAAGAATGGCCACAGAGTTGAAACTCTGAGTAGATTTTATTTTGGCAGAGGATTTTGCCCATGGGAAGGGATTAAATCACTGCTAAGCCCCCTGAAAGTGTAGGAAGGTCAGCAAATTTGTATGAGAATTGCCATGTGGTGTCCTGTGCCAGGCTAGGGGGACCCTAAGCTTTCCCAGCAGGTAACTGATTCTGAAATAGTCGCTTATCACTCTGCTGGGTCAGTCTCTCACTCACAGAGGTTGTCTGGATCTGTGCCTCACCCAGGACTCTGCTGGCCTTTGGGACTGTATTCTCAGTGACACTGTGTGTTCTGCCATGGCTTTTGTAGACTCATGCTGTCCCTTGAATGTCTCCTTTGTTTTTTTTAAGCACATCTGACTGTATTTGGAGGTAGAGCCCTGCACTTTCTGCAGGGAGAGTGAGGGGATAAATGTAATCACACTGACCAAAATTATTTGCTGTGACATGTTGCTATATTTCTGCTCAGTGCAGAACCTTGGGGGAGATGCAATGCCTCCTGGAGCCCACCACATCCTTATGGGCATCCTAGCTGTCCTGTTATTTAACAGACAGCAGTATTGGCTGCCCCAATGGCCCTGCTAACTGCCATGTGAAAATGCTCCTTGTCTTTGCTTCCCCTCAGTCTTTTGGAGGGTATGGATGGAGTGCAGGCATTAGCACTTGGGCAGTGGTCAGCAATGGTCTACAATTCATGGCTGTGTGAGGGAACATCTTTTGGTCACCTTAGCACCTTCTTGCTTTAGACGTCAGCCATCACTTTCATCTCTCTAGGATATCCGGAGTCAGCATTTGCCTCTGTTCTTCCTCAGTGCTGATGGGTTTAATACACATGTAAGCAAGATCCCTAAAACTGCTTGAGCATAAATGGCACAAGCTTTAGCTTTTCAGTCCAGTACTTGCTGGAATAATGCTTCCTTGGTTGTGTAGTCAGCAGAGAGCCCTCTGTGTTTTTTGCATATCTTTCATCTCAAGTCAAATCTAAAAGTAAAATCCAGTGCTCAGGTACATTATATAGATTTGTGACATCTTGTCCTAGGCTGCAGATTAATGAAGCAATGACTGTATTATTCAGCCTTCCCTACATGTATTTCTTCACTTCTGGCAGATGTAGTATTGACAATATCCTTCATTTAATATGTCAGTCCCCCAAGTATAATTCAGTAGAGGTTACCAATATATTTCTCTCTTTCACTTAGCTTTCCTTAACATGATCTGGGAGAGAATTTGGCAAAGTAAAAATTGCACATAAGGTAGTAAGGAAGAGAGTGCAGTAGTGTGACAGGCAGAAGTACCATTCCGAATTAAGGGAAAGGCAAGTTACATGCTGGATTTTTTATTAAGGCATGCCATGTCCCATGTAGCGCATGTTGGTTAAAAAAAGTAACTTTGACTATGTAGTTGAAGAGTACAGCCATGTTGTGACATGTGGCAATCAGGAGAATAAACCATGGTTTTCCAGGTCTTGAGATACAATAAATGGAAGATGGACTGTCTGACAATATTCTCCAAGGCTGCTTCACTTTTTCAGCTGACAAAGGTACTGAGGAAATACCTGTGATAAGGACAGTGCAATTCTGTGTGCAGCTTCTGACTGTCACAGACAAAAAGAAAGCATGAAAGTCCGTGAGTAGTCCTCCTTGTTTCTCACTGAAAGCCAGCATGTTTCCTCCAACACTAGTCTTATTCCTTACACTCAGAGGATAAACAGTGAGAATCCCATACTAGACTGGGAAAACAAGACAGTAAATAGACATCATCATGATTCCAGAATCTGTGTATAATCTAGGTCTAGCTAAAATCTCAGATTTGCCATAAACTTCAACAGAGAAAAATCTTTCTATTAATATTTTGACTCTTATTAGAATTGTAGGTCAGAAGACCGTCTATGCTGCCGAATTCCCCACAGAAATTAAAGCTGCTTTTTATGTTTAGTGATATGTTCATGTACAGAAGTTAGTAAACAGCAAAGTATGCTGTATTTCAAAACATTATTCGTATTCATTACTAATAAGAGGTAGCTTATAGAATGATAGTTTCAAGTTTTCTTATTTGTATGTACTGAGATTGACTGATACTGCTTTTTGATTTATATAACGTAGAAATATATGCTATTTTTCCTATAAGCTATGAATGTATAAATTTCAGTTGTTGATTTCCTTGCTTTTATCAGCTCTGAGTGATTCTTTCCCCCTTCCAAAATCGGATTGCTCATACCTGAGAAAGGAGCTGCTTTCTCAAGACATTCGTGCTTTTCAGTACATCAAGCAAAGATAATTGTTTGTTTGTAACAGAACATATCTTAGTGTAGATAAACTTTAAACATAGGATGATCTATGTGTCACATCAAGAAATTATCTTTGTGAACTTTTGAAATTGAGTTCTGAAAAATCTTTCACTATGTAGGTGCAATTGAAGGACAGGGAGAGGAAAAAGCAAGAAGCTAATTTGTGCACTTAATTTTGAAACAGGAATGCTTGCCATTCACCCATTTTATTCTTTCTTTTCTTTCTTCCAGAAATCTCCTCTATGTTTACCCTCAGAAGCTGAATTTTGCTAACCGACTGGCTTCTGCAAGAAACATTACCATCAAGATCCAATTTATGTGTGGTGAAGACCCGTCCTGTGCAATGCCGGTAATAAAGGCTGAGATTTCTTAGCAGACTTTTGTTTACATGCATCCCTGAGAAACCTCTGAAGAATAAGTCATTATTTACTTCCCATCACCCAGTTTCTAGTGGGGCCTTAGGAAGCCTAACATCAGAGAGCTTGTGAAGCTTTCATTCTCATCCTAAAGCAGGGCCATGCTCCTTACCCACAGCAAGACTCGTCATTCTAGTGGAACTAGACACATACAGCTCTCTCTTATCTAAATCTTCCTACCCTGTTTTCAGAAGAATGACATAATATTACATCAGTATCGTGTTGGAATTTCTAAGGGTAAAATTCACAGAGCTTAAGAGACCTTTTAAGATTTAAGAATGATGTAGTCTATTTCCAGGGTAAGTCCTCTGCATGAACTGTGTTTACACAAATGCTCAGGTATTATGCTGGAAGGTAGAAGTTGGGATATTCATTTCGTGAACACGAATGGATGCACAATCATAGAGCTTTCCATGTTTGAAACGCACTGTGTCTTAGGGCATACATGTACGCTGCTAGCAGAGCAGGCAGTCCTATCTATGTGCGTGTTATTCAACATCTCTCACTCTATGATACTCTACTCAACTTTACCAAGCTTCAGATATTCTGTTTGAAGTGTTCTAACCCAGATGGCTGCTTCAGCCTGATTTTTTTTTTTTTTTTTATGTTTTCAGACAGTGTTGTAGGCTATTTGAAAATGACATTGAGACAAGAATTTTCTATGATTTTATGTGTTAAGAGAAGGAAAAAATAAGTGGAAATATTACTTTGAGGAAACTTTAGTCCAACAATCTGTTGGACCAAGGGCTATCACCCAACCAGCCTTTATCAGTGTGCTGACGTTGTTTAGTACATACTTCATAGCCATGCTCCACATAACCTGTGGACCTGAAATCAGAGCATCAGCACAGTTTTCCAAGCCACATTTCTTCCAGAGCTGGAGCTGTGCCATGTGAATGTAACACCTTCTTTTACATAATACTGCGTTGTTGGTTTCCTTAAACTCTGCCCCTGTTACGATTAGGTTTTGGCAGATGCTTAGGACAGACACAGTTTGTCTGGCTTCCCTCTCCACTCTAAATGACCTTCCTCTCAGTACATATATAGACTTACTCTTACATGTACAGACATGCAGAGATTCTTGTCTAAGCTCATCTCCCAGGGCTCCCTTTGAATTACTGGATTTCAAGAGCATAGGCCCGTGTCTTACGGAAGCAAATCTAGCACCAGAAATGCCTATTTCTCTTCATTGAGTTTAAAGGGACTTGGGACCTCTGAGGTAAGGTGAGATGTATCTGACCCTTAATGAGCAGGCTACAACTGCAAAACAAAACTTCTAAAAATACTTTTAATTTCACTTTTTAGCTCTTAGCTAAAGCCAGTGTGACAATATGTGAGTGGCTTACCATAACTTTTTCCTATGATTCCTAAGTTTTTAGTTCATGACTAAAAAATGTGATGTGAGGTAGTCAGTGACTGTAGGAATAACTCTGCTCCATTTTCCTGGTGTTTTACCCTGAATGGAGTGTGGAGAAGGTGCTTGGCAATAAGATACTTATGCCAGCAAGCTAAGGTAAAATCGAGGAGTCATTTTAAGTCTTCAGATATTGTCCTAAAATTTATACAAGATGAAGACAAATAAATGCTGTAGTCCTGATTACTGTTACTTTTCTTTCCTTCTTAATGTAGGTAATTTTTGGGAAATCCTCAGGTCCAGAATTTGTCCAAGAAATATACACAGCTATCACATATCATAATAAGTAAGTTGTTAATACTATTGAGAAGTATTAATCATGATCTCTTTATGTAATTGTTACCCTATATAGTTCATCAAGGAATGTCATTTTCAACATTTATATTTTATGCAATTTATCATCTCTAATTTGGATTGCCACGAGCATTTGCGTAAGTGGCCATTGCATAAGCGGCCATTGCATAAGCAACCATTGCTTTTCTTGTTTGAAGCTTTTTAGTCGTTGAGAATATTCCTACTATGAAGATTAGGGAGCAGGAAGTAGCAAAACTTTTAAGATCATTCACTTCAATGAATTCATAGATCCAAAAGAGCTGTAGGGACTTTCTCATTCTCATGAAGGAGAACTTGGGATTTAGGATTTGCAGAATACTTATTCTGGAATCCAAAACTGAGATTGAATGTTTTTTGAAGTATAGAGATAGGTGGAAGCTGAAACTGCCCCGATGATACAGTCTGTTTTCTTCTGATTCAAAGCTGTAGATTGTTCATAAATATAACTTTCAGATTCATAATTAATTTTAAATTCATAAATATGTATGTATATATATATATATGTGTGTGTACTTCATTTAACTCAGCTCTGTTTCCAAGATTTATCTGTTTTTGTAACCATAGCATCTAAAAGCTTACTGCCAAATTTGCTCTTGCTCAGTCTCATACTTACCTTGGGAATGTGCTTGGCATTCTTTTTAAACAGATCCCCTGACTTTTATGAAGAAGTGAAAATTAAGCTGCCAGCAAAACTCACAGAGAAACACCACCTATTGTTCACATTCTATCACATCAGCTGCCAGCCAAAGCAAGGAGCATCTGTTGAAACCCTCCTAGGGTATTCAGTAAGTTCCACGTGATACATAAGAGTGGGTGGGGGTGTGTGTCTATGTGTATCCCTTGCAAACAGACTCTTTGCTTGGCAAGAATTTTGTCATTTATTCCCTTTCTGGTTATGCAATACATCAAAACCAGTGGACGATCTTGGTGTGAATTCACAGAAATTAGGTGCAGTCTGAGATACGTTACATCCTCATCCTGTAATTTTACTGTGTTAACTGCCTTTGAACTTAATGAATTCACCTGATTCAACTGAAATATGCACCTAAATATTTGCAACAGCAATGCTTTATAGCACATAGTCCCATTCTGTTAGATTCTATTTATTGCAAAAAAACCCCTAAAACGTATGTAATTACAATTATTGCTGTTATCATGTTCATACATGGGGTAACAGCTAATGTGATATTTTCAGTTAGGTTTTACATGGTACATCGGCTCCATTCTAAATTGTCATTTATCCACATAAAAATTAAAAAAACAGAAAGAACCTAAAAGCTAAAATGTAATTCTCTTGCCTTCATGTTGAGACTAGCATGTCTTAGGTTAAGAAGTACATGTTGTAGTGTAGTCTCTCTGACCTTTTTCTTTATGGAACAGTATTTTTAACTGGAGATACTTTAATATAAAAGGAAAGCATTGAAGATGGTAACGCTTCAGATTTGAAAATGTCCTAGAGCTGTGGTCAGGAATTGAGGAGCCAGGAAAATGCTTTCCATGTGGTTTTGCTATGAAGCTTGGGGGAGTTTTGTGTTTGTGTATTTTGTTTGTTTGCATGTTTCTTTCTTTATTGGCTTCTGAGGTTTTTTAATCACAGTACTGAGAATCCTTGCAAATGGACTTTCTTTTATGGACAGTTATAGTCCCACCAATGTCCGTGGGATTGTTAAGAAATAAATGAGTTCAGGATCAAGATTTGACATAGGTGAGGACTTAATTTTCAAGTTTCTGTTCACCTAAATACAAAATGTTTCTGCCCTGTGATGTTTAAATGCACAGCCTCTTTCAGACTTGAATAAAAAAAATGAATGTGTTCAAATATCAGTGCAGGGATATGACAAGTCAGTCTGGCATGGTGACCACAAGGAAGATGTTCAATTTATCTCCAGCAAAACTTTAGCTGTTGATTTGCTTCAATACCAAGAACCAGTGTATTCAAGATAAATGAATTTTTAAATAAAAGCGTGGACTTCGCTAAATCTTTCTGGTAGGATTTATTAGAAAAATGTATGTCACACATGAGAAGCTCTGTGTTTGTTTTCTTCAAAAGAAATGGTTTGTAAAGCAGTCTTGTACATTTTTCTACAGTAGCTATCAGCTATCTTTGAATTTACAATACAAAGAAATTGCTGTTGAATGGGTTAGAGTAGAGAAGCTTGGGTCAATATCTCATTTGTTGTTTTGTTGACTGTATCTAACAAATTAAATAAATAGGTCTAATCATACATCATAATGAATATTGCTGTGTTTTCTCTTCATTTGTTTCAGTGGCTGCCAATTCTATTAAATGATCGTCTTCAAACTGGACATTATAGTCTTCCTGTTGCATTGGATAAACTGCCTTTACACTATTCAATTCACTCTCCTGAGGTAACAAACAAAATTATTAAAAGATAATATTTTCTCATGTAGGAGAACAGCATAAGTATTTTACAAACTTCACATTGCTGTCTGCTGGTAGGCAGTGCCTCCTTTTTGTTCTTTAAAAGGGGGAAGGTCTGGAGAAAAATGTTGTTATTGGCACTGGTGTTATTATTTTATATCATTATACTGTTTTTTTAAAAGTTTGTTATGCAAGTAAATTCTTGTAAATTGTGTAATTGGGGATACATTTGTTTAGAGAGTGTCAAGTCAATAATTCGATTTCTTCCATAGGATAATTTGTTCTTTTTTTCTGTGGCTTTGTGGGAGGGGACTAGAAATGGAATCAGGTGGTATTACTGGAGCAGAAAACTGGGCCCTCTCAGTAAACAGGGCACGTAGGAAACTTGTCTAGAGGGTTTAAACTTCACCACATCACCGTGGAGTGCCTTCGGCAATGCTTTGACCAGGAAATTTTAGCCTCAACAATATCCCATCAGAAGATGTATATTTACATGTGCTAGACATATAGCTGAGATTCTCTAAATTTCCCTGTTCAGTGCATCAGCTTCTGTCCAAATGTCTGTGAGAACAAGGAGATGCCTAGCTGTCATCCTCTGTGTGGTGCTAAATTTGGATACCTAAAATGAAGTGAATAGTGGGAATACCATATAGACCTTCATGTAAACAGACTTTCTGTTTGATTGTTAAAAGGAAGATGATTCCCATATTTTTTTTTCCATCACAGAAAATTCCAGCTCAGACACCACCTATAAAGTGGGTAGAAGGACACAAGGGCGTTTTCACTGTTGAGGTTCAAGTTGTGTCATCTGTTCACACCCAGGTAATGCATCAGAAGTAACACACAGCTGTAGTTTCATCTCAAAGAAAATTCAGATGTCCAGGCCAATTTAGCAGGGTTATGAAACTGAGGTGAACTGAAATGCCGACACAGGTTTTAAAAACAACCTAGGAGCTATGGAAATAACCTGATACCCTCAGTGAATGAAATCCTTTGGTGAAATCAAAACTGTTGGTAGAGGTGAACAAATGAGCACTCTTGGCAGCAAGCCGCATCAAGCAATAGGGAGCCTGGTGTCCTCGGCTCAGCAGGAGTCTGCTCAGGCTGTAATTGAAAGGCACTGGCAGGGCACAGTGCCAGTTTCTGCAGTCTGCATCTTCTATTCTTCAAGGCTAGTACAGACAATGTGTCCACATCTCCACAGACACAGCACCTCCCTGCCTCCATGGCCAGGTTATACACTGCCAGTATGTGTTAAGCAGCTCACTTGTCAATGCCATTTGCTTCAGGGACACAAGCTTAGTGCTGGGTGAGAACTCAGTGATTCTGGTCATTTAAATGCCATGGGAAACTGGATCGTTGCCCATCTTACAGAGATACTGGTTTGAGGCAGATTGGCTTTGTTTTGTTTCTGCTGCTTTACAGTGTCTCTTACCCCTTATCCCATTCTAATTAATCCTGGTAAATATGTCCTAACAGCTGAAGGCCCTGTGTCTGAAGCAGGTCCATCACCCCTTTGCAGCATGCTTTTTGAAGACAAGTAGGGCATACTCGTATGGCACATAACTTGTATGTAGCTGGAATTCTGGTGTGAGTGGCAGAGGGACTATAGACCTATGATGTGACAGAGTTTTATCAGATAGAAGGAGAAGTCTTTTCATTAAATGAAGCAGTCAGTTTAATGAGGGTAATAACGTTTCTGCCTTTAAGCTGATCTCACCACAGTCTGAATTTGAACCGGATGAATAGGAGCAAACAGAATGCTATGACAGCTGCTTTACAAGTTGATCACTCAGAGCAGCCACTACTGAAAGCCAGAAGGGTGAAAAATCTTTCCTTTCATCCCATCAGGTGGTACAATCAGGCTTTGCTTAGCTAGAAGTAGCCTGAACTGTATCGACTTTGTTAACTATGAGTGCACTGTATTTGCAGGACAACCATCTGGAGAAGTTCTTCACCTTGTGCCATTCTCTGGAAAGCCAAGTGACATTCCCCATTCGACTGATGGATCAGAAGATTACAGAGGCTTCACTGGAGCATGAATTGAAACTCAGCATTATCTGTTTGAATTCTTCACGCCTTGAACCTCTTGTCTTATTTTTGCATTTGGTACTAGATAAACTTTTCCAGCTGGCTGTACAGCCTATGGTCATAGCTGGCCAGACAGGTATTTACTGGTTCATGGCCTTCAAGAGGCTTTGCAAGCAACCTAGAAATGTGGGGGAAATGGTTACTAAAATATCCAGGCTCAGATTTAGTATTTAGGGTAGTCCACTTCAGAAAGAGTTGTGCTGCTCAAGACAGTTTCACTGTACAATTTTATCAGGCTTAACTGAGTTCCTGCCTTCTTTCCTTTCCCCCTACATATAAGACTCATAGTCTCTGGCTGAGAGGTACATTAAACTGTGGTAATTTACGTACCTGAAAATATAGGTCAGAAAGTGGGTTGTGGTTCAACTTCGTTTGGAATTGAGTTGTTTTCCAAGTAAAACACAAACAAAATCGTTATGCTACAGCTGACACTGCTGTCTGCACCATATCCTCTACCCAAGTATCTTTAGACAGAGTTGAGTGAGCACAAAACCAGAGAATATAATCGTGAACACTGATTTTTGTGTTGCTGAAGTGCCAGTTACCCATAACATATGTTAACTCTAGAAGAATGGCATACTTGGAGACTGTGGTGTAGTTAATTTTCTGTCTCATTTAGATAATCAACACTTGGCATCCACTCCAATATTTGTGCTAAAGCCTGCTAGCTTGTATTTGTCAGCTAGAGAATAACGAGTCCTAGTATTTTGCAGGAAGATAGTTTATAGGAAATGTGTGAAGCCTGCTAGAAATGTAATTAACAGTTACAGTCTGCTTTTATGTAGCACAAAGTGACAGAATAGCAGTGATTAGGTTGAAGGTCAGTGGGTCTGCTGAAGAGTGTTTATTGGCCTGTGTAGACTTTGGGTCTGGTCAGGCATAGCAATTGCTGTTTAAAGCTCTGAACTTGTTAAGGATTGAATTGAACCTTGTAAGATTAGTTGTTGATACGAAGAATGCCCTCACCTAATTACGTTATACCCTTCAGTGCTGACTCTAATTCTTGCCTTTGTTTCACAGCCAACTTCTCACAGTTTGCCTTTGAATCTGTGGTTGCAATAGTGAACAATCTCCACAACAGCAAAGAGCTGAGCAAGGATCAGCATGGGAGGAACTGCCTTCTGGCATCTTATGTGTACTATGTATTTCGTCTGCCAGACCCACAAAGAGAAGTGGTCAAACCAGGTATTACTCGTGCAAGGGTTGCAAAAGTCTTTTTTCTTGACACATGCTGTTCAGCATGGCACTTCTGAGAGAAGGACTTAAGGCACTGACCTGTAAGATAGCAAACAACTTCTCAGACCCAGACTGTGTACCGTTTGAGCACTACACTGTTCTGATATATCATTTCTCTCAGAGGTAGGTCAGGAATATCAGCACTGCAAAGAGTAATGTGGACTTGCCCCTCATAATCTCCATCCCTCAGTTATTAATTTAAGGTGAAAGGTTGAGGTGATAGGTTTCCACAGCTACAAGCAATGTTGTAGCTTCATGAAGATGAATGCAAGTGAGACTGCCTAAACTGAAGCTTTTTCTAGAAGAATTTCCTTTATAAATTAAAATGGCCTTAAGATTTTTTACTGACCTGTACATCAGTAAATTAATTTCCATGCAAAATAACCTCCTGCCAAGTGATATAGGGTGGAGTTCACCCAGTATCTCCATTGCATTAAGGATGTCATTGGAGGATAAAATGCTGTATGACCAGCAAGTTTAGACAGGTGATCCTTCTCCTCAGGCCTGGTACAGCCATACCTGGAGTGCTGTGTCCAGCTCTGAAGTCCCCAGTACAAGAGAGACATGAACATGTTGAAGAGGCCAGCCAAGGGCGACAAAAGTGACAAAGGGTCTGGAACGTCTCTTCAGTGAAGAAAGGCTGGGAGAGCTGGGGCTGTTCAGCCTGGAGAAAAGAAGCCTCAGGGAGGATCTTCAGTGTACAGAAGGAGCTGAAGGGAGAGTGCAAAGAAGACAGAGCCTGGCTGTTTCCAGTGGCACCCAGTGACAAGATCAGAGGCAATGGGCACACACTGAAACACAGTGAACATGAGGAAACGCTTCCTCTGAGGGTGACTGAGCACTGGTACACATTGGCCAGATAGGTTGCTGAAGTCTCTCACGTTGGAGATAGTAGAAAGCCACCTGGATGTAGTCCCAGGCAGCTGACTCAAGGTAACCCTGCTTGAGCAGAGAGGTTGGACCAGATGGCCTTCAGAGGGCCCTTCCAACCTCAGCCATTCTGTTACTCTGCTGTAGTCATTGTCCTAAAGCCTATAGGATTAATTTGATTATATATATTAAATGACTTACCACAAGCAGCTGTGCTGTGGGAGCTTAAGATAAGTAGGCCTTTTTCTCCTCTGAATATTAATTTCAATCCCCCTTGAGGGACATTTAGACTGATGCTAGGATATACTAAAATCTCTGAGCTGACATACACTTGGGAATTCTTTATCCTGGAAAAACAAGGTCCATGGTGATACTGAAAACCAGGTATCATTTAGTGAAATTCCTGATGGCAGTGCGCCCTGCTTCCTTGGCTATTCAAACATGGTATTAAATCATATGTGTTGTAGGTGGTATTTTGTGTTTAGGCCTGTGAATATTGTCTTAATCTGCAGCAAATTTAAAAGAGCTGATGGGAAGAAAGAACTATTGTAATAGTGCTGCTTCTTAGGTAGCCCTATTAATCTTTTCTTACTGCTTGTGCAATCACCCTGTGAGCTGCTGACTGGGATAGTATCTGTAACTTGTCATTCAATGCCTATGTCGATTGTTAACGAAGCAGCGGGTAGTGGGTTTTTCAGGAGCTTTATGCTTTTCAAAATGCTGATGTTGTAACAGCACTGAGCAAAACTGGCTTGAACCTCATGTTTATCTCATATATATGTCCTTTAGTCTTAATTCAAACATCTCGCTGTGGCAGGTGGAGGCAGCAGTGGCATTTCAACAGAATCTCGGTATTACACCTTTGGACGCACTTCTGCAGTGTCTGTTGGAAGTAAACTCCTGCAGAGCCGAGTGATAAGCTGCAGCAATCCTGACATCACTGTTACACAAGCTGCTACTGATGAGGAGGTCAAAAACATCATGGCATCCAAGGTAAGAGAACAAAGTCAAATATCTGAAGAATGGTATGGCCCAAAACCTAATAATCTAGATTTTGTCTTTGAGGGTTGGGTTTGCTCCTTGTAAATGCACTGTATGTATCACCAGAAGCATTTGCTGTTTATCTGATTTGGCATAGATACATGTTAAATCCCACTGCTAAATTCTGATGTCTCTTACCAGCAGAGAGCAAGAGGTGAGAAGTCTGTCTCTTGTTTGTGTCTTAGACACTCCTCAGAGGCATTTGCTTTTTTTGACATGCCTCACGCTCCTTTTATTCCAGATATTTAGGTTCTATTCACATCTGGTGACCTGGTCTGGTCCAACTCACAGAGTCAGTGCAGTCACAGACCTTTCTACCCTTTTTTTGTTTGGTGTTGAATAGTTTCCTAATTTAAAAAAAAAAAAAAAAAGGTCAATTATATGACAGCAGCCCCATAGCTTTGTATCAGCTACAGTGCAGATGCCATGTGCATAATTTGCACCTGGGTCTTTCCAAATACTTCATGCAACCACACAGTGAAATACAACCTTCCTCTGTGTTCTCATCCACGGCTACATAGGCCCCCAATGGCTTGCAGGACAGAAAGGTCGACAGCATCCTAGAGGAAGGATTTTGCTTCCATGATTGGCACCGGGTTGCGGGTGTCCAGTATTCCAGCCCATCCCAGAGCTTTATGAGGATGGTTGTGCGCAGCTGTCTGGGGCAACCAAAACCTAGAGTTCACCATTCAGCTGGAGCTGGGAAGCTATGCCTCTGGCAAAAGCAGGATTTTTTCCCCTGTGCAAGGAACCTGCTGCTAGTTGCAGCCTGGGCAGAGCTCTACAGCAGCACGTCTGATGAGCTCTGAACCGTATCCCCCCTTGCTTTTCTCTGAGTGTTATATATGTAAAATACTGCTTCTCAAGTAGGTTATTTTCAGATGTATTTTGAAGTCTTTTCTCTATTGAATGACCATATTTATCTCCATTTAAAATGAATCTGTACTTGTCTTCAGCAAATTAAACCAGAACTAGTAAGATACACAGGTTTGACAATTTATTTAATTTGTTCATATGGACATATGTATCCATCCATAGCAATTTTTAATAATGTAGATTTGAATTAAATAGCTTTATGACTTTTACTCTAATGTACTGTGTCCTAGGGGAAAAAAAAAACCCAAACCAGAGCTCAAGGCATTTTTCCAAATTAGTACAAAATTAAAATGTTTGATATTACAGCTTCATCACACTGTTAATTGTAGCAATTTACAATTGGTTACTGCTGTTTCACTGCGTTTTAAATTGGCATTACTTTTAATGGAAGGAAGACTTCAAGGGGCTAATTATTTTCAATGTAGAGCCGGGGGATAAATTTACACCTTTTAGTGAGTGAATCGTATCCTCCAAAGTACAGCTGCAGTTCTGCCATTGGGCACGCGATGGCAGTGCTGGCATTTGCACCCTCCTGCTGCCGCTGCCGCTGCCGCTGCCGCTGCCGCCGCTGCCGCTGCTGCCGCTGCCGCTGTCAGGTTGTCTTCGGCCTCGACTCGGAAGGGGGATGGGAAGAAGGAAAGAGAAGAACTGTTTGAATGAACGTCTGTGCATACCTTAAAAAAATAATAATAATAAACCCGCCCACTGCGGCTGATTTCTTCTCTGTTAGTTAGATGAAATTATTTATTAATTTACTATTATGTATTTCTTCTGTTTGTGTCCCTCAGCCTATGGATCACAGCTCCAGTCGGATGTCTTACTACATTGAAGGAACGAGTGACACATCAGGCCTTTGTGCAAGCACAAGACCATCCAATAAAAAGGTAGGCTCTGGTTGTGCATGAGGGAACGCCTTACAGAACCCGGAGCGTCCTGGGGTAGTGCTGGCAATTAGCACTTCTAAATGCAGAGAGGGAAGCACCAGAACAAAACATCAACTAGTTTTATCAAACAAGGAATTTGTGATGAAATATTGAATCAGTGGGTAAACATTACTCATACCTTGCTGCTTCTGCTCCAGAGTCTTTAGATTCCTTTTCCAGGACAGCTTTAGACAAGTAGCAGCCTGTCTGGATCCTCCCTTTGCTCTCTTTATCAAGGTCTTAGAGCCTCAGTCATTTTCCACTGCTATTTACCCTTGGATACATGTTTTTACATGTTACAGTAAACTCCATTCAGAAATATTTTCCTCCTCTTTCTCTGTAAAGAAATACTTTCTTTGTCCCTTTTTGTAGCCTTTAGAACCAAGCTTTTTGTAGTCCAGATTTGAATTTCCTAGAAGTTTAGATAATTGGATTGTGTGTCTTGTGTTCGGATCTCACTGTAAAAAGTATTGTCTCCAGCTACAAATGTCTGTACAAGGTCTGCTGTGGTTATTGCTCAGTCCTTCTCTCCCACCACAGAGTCAATCTTACTTCTGCCTTCTCTCAGAAAAACATGGATGTGCTAAACAAAAACACTCAGCAGGTAGTGGGAAGCATGGCTGCTCCCTATCATGCATGCAGACAGTGACCTGAGAATAAAGGACATTTCCCTCTTCAGTTATCTGCAGTTCTGGATCTACAGAAAAATGGGTCTCTATGTCTGTTTGCCAGCAGCATTCTTTAAATGTCATTTTGGTCAAATCTGCCTTCTGATTCTACAAAGATGCCCACACATCCCCATCCAGCTGCTCACCCTCCAGTATGGAGAAGTTCCTCACAGGGAAGATGTTGAAAATGAAAGATGAGTTGACTGAAAAGCCGTTTTCCAACAGTCTGTGTTTATTATCTAGCATTTCCATGAGGAACTGGCGTTGCAGATGGTGGTCAGCACAGGCATGGTGAGAGAATCAGTCTTCAAGTATGCCTGGTTCTTCTTTGAGCTCCTGGTAAGACTTGGCAGTGGTATTTTACAATTAGTTGATGGTGGCATGTAGTAGGTACTCCACGCGCAGATTCGGTTGGGTGGTGACCTCTTCAGTTATTCAGCCCCGTTGTGTAAAGAAGAGGTCTCAAATAATGAAAGTAGAACTAAAGAATTCTTCGTATTGCCCCCCCCTTTCTCACTATGGCTCTAATGGCAAAGTTCTGCATGAGCTACATGAGCAGTAGTCCACATGAGCAGTAGTCCACAGCTTGCAAAAGACTGAGAGACACTTGCCAACCAAGCCCTTCATTTTTGGTGAATATCTGTTCCTGTCTTTTCCATTTTGTTAACAACATGGGAGCAGTGACAAAGCTCCACAAACTCACAGTTCTACAGAGCCCTGCAGTGATGTATGTCAGTGGAAAAAATATACCGATTCCCATTGTCAGCATATAAGTAATGCAACATCAGGTCAAGAAATAAGAATTCCACAAGTGTCCCTGCCTGTCTGTCATCATGAAGGGCAAAAGTTGCAAGCAGCAGCATTTCAGAAGTGCAGATGCAAGGGGCTAGGGGAGGGTGATTCTGATTTCAGGTACTGAGAGTAGCCAACTGCCTGAATAGGAACAGGAATCAATGTCTGTCTGTGTTTGAGTCTTAGACCCTCTGTTGTCATTGCCACTACTTGTAGGATTTATCACAGCAGCTCTGAGAAAATGAGTGATTAACTTCAGGAAAAAAGAAGTAGGAAATCTTACTCTCATAGACAAACTTCAAGCAGTATTTTACCTCCAGTTTGGGCATTTTTTTAGTATTCTTTTTTCTGCTTTGCAGATAAAGAGTATGGCTCAGTATGTTCACAACACAGAGAAGCAAGATAACCCCCGAAGCAGCCGGTTCTCCGATCGTTTCAAAGATGATATTACCACTATAGTCAGTGTGGTTACTTCAGAGATTGCTGCACTTGTAGTCAAACCACCGAAGGTAAGTGCATGAAATAAGCACCATGGATCCTTGCTACTCATCTTGTTTTACACTGAGCTACATTTAATCTGATTTCAGTATGAGCAGTGTTGCTAGAATTAGGCCTATATTCTCACATAGACCTTAAGTGAGAGTTGTGGCAGTGTAAAGGGCAGCCTTGCACTCCCTTGGTTTGTTTTTGTCCAGCTCAGTTCCTCAGCCCGCTTCTCAGTGTGACTGCAGTGTGCAAGAAGAGAGTTCCCTTTCTTATCTAAAGGAAAGGCTGTACATCCATTTTCAGCTGCAGTGATGTTTTATGCCAGGTTAGCCAGCACATCAGACTGCAGCCCCAGCAGGACTTACTCCTTTCATCCCCCTTTGCAGTTACCCTCAATCCCACTGTATTGTGTTTAATTCCTCATTTGACTTCTCTGTAGCAGTGAGATATAACATAGGAAGGCAGTGCTCCTTATGAGGGTTGCAAAAGCCAGACACCAGTGATGTAACCCTTGATCTCTTTAAAGAGGCACTGGCCACTTCAAAATTGAAGACAAGAATAAAGCCACAAGTCCCATGAAATTATTTCTACTTTTGACAAATTGCACTGAAACAACAGATTATAAAGTTGAAAGGATCACAGATTGTAATTTATATTTTAACATTGCTACTGTCAGCTTCTATCACTGATACCACTTTGGATTAGAAAAAGCTAGTGCCACGGATAGGCACTGAGTGACTGTTGTTCATTCAGTTGTTGTAACCGACTTGTTTTCATGCCCCAGAGCTGCCAAGTGCACTGTGCTAGCACAGCAGAGTGGTCTGCTGCAGGGCAGGGCAGAGCAGCCTGCAGAGCTAGCTTGCTAGGTCACTTTTCAACAAGCTCAGTTTCTTGATCCACTTCTCCAAGTGCTGTTGAGGAGCAGAAACTGGGAAAGGGCAAGGCCAGACAAATTGGGGCAGAGAATGGCAGAGGGAATTGTCACTGTCCACCAAGAGGTTGTTCTTGAAGCTTTACCTTGAAGCTCAATCATTGCTGTTCTTCTGTGACAGCCATATGCAAAGAAATAATTTCCGCAGAAATGTTTACTTAGGGCATCAGTGACTTTTTATGTAAAATAAATTGTGAAATGAAAATTTGTTACATTAAAAATGCTTTAACAGAACTGTAGGCTTCGCAAAGAGATTAGTATTTATATCTTCCTCACAAGAAATACACAGGTTCTGTGGGTTGTTAATTCAATTCAGTTTTGATAGAATGAGCATATAGAACCTGATCGTGTGTGAAAATTCCACGGCTGTGTTTTCGGAATTAGGGCCATTGGTTAGGTGTACAGAGTAGTAGGCAATGTGTGTCTGATTTTTAAATCCCAGCAGTGATAATCGATGTTTCAATACATGGTTGAGCATGTCAGATTGCCCTGGATTTTTACAGTGATATATCTGGCATAGGCTTGCCTGCCCTGTAACGTAGTGGAAAATTAGTTTTTTCTTTACTGTAGAAAAATGTTTTCCTATGCAAATTCCAGATTGTAGGGAATATATATATATTCCTGAACAGCAACAAAAAGCTTGAAAAATTAAAAAGTGAATTGTAGCCACCCTGAGGTGCTGCACACCTGTTCTCACTAGTCAGAGGAGCCAGTACAGGCAATATTTTTCTCAGTCATCTCTTCTGTCAGTTTTGAGCATTAAATGTGTGCAGAGCCCTCAGGCATCTCCACTAATTCCTCTTGGTGAACTACATGGGCTACTGAGAGTTTATGATTTAAACTGGTATGTTTGAATTAACTGTAGCCTTATTTTAGAGGGTACATGAAGTTCTGTGTGATTATTACTTGAGGCTTTGTATCTCTGGTAATCAGGCCAGTTCCAAGCATACAAGAGTTTAGCTGCTGAGTAGTGAACCCCACAGATTTATCTTACCAGTATTTTGTTACTATCAGTTTTACACTTAAGATTTATAAACAAAATACTTGGCATTCCATCAGCAAAGCCAATACAGGTTTTTATTAATAATTCTGTATGTTTTAAGTACCTAACCCAGCGTTCTCTGATGTTCAATAGAAAAAAGTCATGTGTAGACGGCAACCATTAGGGAATTCAGAATAGGTCTCAAATTCCATTTCATTATTGTCAACCCAAAGCTGTGCACAAATGAACTGTTCATTCATCCCATGACATTTCTCTGTGAAAGCTGTGAAACAGAAGAAATAATTTACAGAAGTGATTCTGTGCAATTTTAACAAGATCATGTGAACTGGAGAACTGAAACAATCTTGTCCTGTATTTTCCCGAGATGGTTCTGGGAGCTGACCCCTACACTACTTTTTGATGATTCTAAAAATTTTTCCACCTTTATGTAAGTTTGATACATCATAACTGGTGTTTTTTCTATTTTTAAGGAAAGTGAACAAGCAGAAAAAATTAATATCAGCCTGGCATTTTTCTTGTATGATCTTCTTTCTTTAATGGATCGAGGATTTGTGTTTAATCTCATCAAACATTACTGTAATCAGGTAGGCACCATGCATGATTGGGATTGCATTTGGCTTATGTGTTTTGTTCTGTTTGATTAGTTTATCCATCAAGATCCTTTGAGCTGTGTTAAAGGCACAGGTGAATTTCCTATTTCCTATTGCATATGCAATGATTTTAAAACCTCTTTTGATTTGTGATGTGCAGGAAAAATATTGAGTGGAGGTGAAGACTCTTAGAAACGTCATAGCTTGCACTTCTGCAAAACATCCATGGAACCACTTTTCTTCCCTTACTATTTTATATCCCTTAGCAGTAGGGTCTGCAGACGAGGCAAATCAACTTTCTGACTCCTCCAGTGCTATGATGACAGTATTCAGATTTCAGGGAGTCACTCAAAATGATACATCTGTCTTCTTGCCTTACAAGTCTCTGAAAATTAAAAATAAATGGTGATGCAGGATGTTGTTATGAAATTATTAGTTGTATTTGATGGGGAGCATTTTCCTGCTGTTTTGTGGCCTGTATACATGCAGGTCCCTCAGGTGTCTCCACTAATTCCTTCACTGATGTCATTGTTGATAGGAAGGGAAATGATGGGACCACTGATGTCCTGTGTTGCTTTATGAGTTTGCCACAGACTCAGAAAAGTTCGGTTTGTTTTTCATGTTGTATGCAAAAGACAAAAATATTGTATCTTTTTCTTTTGGTAGAAAAGAAGAAAGAAACAATTTGTTATCTCTTGGGATAAGTCAGCTGGGGAGCAGGGAGAGAGACACTATCTCTGTCAAACAAAGAGCAGCTAACGTATGGAAACTAGTTAGGTGCAGTGAGTGTTTTGATGCATGCAGGGCTACGTGTCTATTTCCTTTTCAGGAAGTAGGATATTTCACTGCATGGTAATTTAAATAGTACCAGCCCATCGCTTGACACTTTTTTGTTTGTTCTTCCTAGCTTTCAAACAAGCTGAATTCGCTCTCCACCCTGATTTCCATGAGACTTGAGTTCCTGAGAATTCTCTGCAGCCATGAGCATTACCTCAATCTGAACCTCTTCTTCATGACATCTGCATCTGCTCCAGCATCTCCCTCCCCCTCCTTATCCTCCCAGGTAGTCATCCATTAGATGGTATTGCATGAATGTCACATGAAGCACAAGTAGAAAAATACTTACATTGCTCTGTGTTCGGATACTTAAGTTAGAATTAGCCACTGTTGGATCAGGGAGAAAAATTTCCCACTTGAAAAAAAGTGACAGAAGAAGAAAGACTGCCGGAGTACTACTGCAAATCTGCATCTACAGAAGTTAAAGCTGAACGTGACACAGACATGTGCTCCCCTGGAAACATGCACACAGAAAATTACCATTGAGGTATACATACAAGGCCTAAAAGGAACACAGGTCTGAAGGCCAGTTTACAGGCACACCCTTATCCCATCCACACACAACCACAAATACGTATTTCAATATCTGTTTTGGAAAACTACGGCATGCAGCAGTGCACACTTCTTGTGTGTTTGCCTTCTAATGAAATTTCTTACTCTCCAGGTGGAAGTAGATGGTGCCACTATCTAAGTTAGTGACTAATACACTGCAGTTTTCAATATCCTAGAACAGTGAATTTCTGTTGAGCCTTCATATTGCTTAAAATAGGATTATCATACTTTCTTTTTCCAATAGCAGTGTTCTTTGTTCTGGGTTTCCCCCCACTGCAGTAGTACAGATCATGCTATGTCTTTGTCCATGATTTCTCTGTATTTTTTTGGACAGTGTTCTCCTTTTTATTTGAACTTTATGATTTTCTGTGTGGAAACACTCAGGTATCCTGAGTAGACCATGCAATCTTGATCATATCTCATTTCTCCACAAATTTTTCCAGACTTGGTCTGGTGACACAGCTCTAGATTTCCTTGATGTCAAGACCTCCCATGACCTTCCTGACCACAGAGTTCACAAACACATCCAAAAAAGAAATTGTTGATTGGCACATGACACATTGTTTTGCCAGACTTGTGCTCTTCTCCTCTACACTCTATGGAGATGGCTTCTTGCTTTTCTACAATGGGGCAAACCCCCTATCGAAGGCTGCTCGCATGTCTGTTTTCCACCTCAATGGTCTTGCAGAGGCCAGGACTGGGTAGAAGCATTTCAGTGCAATGCTCCATAATTGCCACAATGCTGGGAGGCAGGGGAATGGAATTGAAACTAGAAATGGTGGGAGGTACAAAGACACTCTGAGTAATGGAGCAGTTTAAATTCATAGTTTCTTTTTTGAGTGTCATTGCCAAAGAATTGGTTGGATGCTAAGGTGTGATGCCTGTCATACTTTAATAAGGGTTGTCACAGGTCAGTAATAGTAAATAATATTTTCTTGAAGTTTTTTCTGGTCCTAAAAGCAAAGCATTAAAGTCTTAGAGTCAGGTGTCACAATACATTTGGTTAATACTAATCCTGGATGCCAGAGAGCTAGAAATGTGAGTCTTCTGCTTATGGGGATAAAAAATATCAACATAGCTCTTGTAACTAGTTCTAGCAAGTCAGAGCTTGGCAGACACCGGTTTAGTTAATCGTTCCTTCAAGCAACATCATCAACTCTCTTCTCCTTTAGGAGTAACCTACAAAGTGCAACCTGCACAAATCAGTAAGGCTTTTGTGGTCGTTGCATGATTTAATACACTAGCTTATCACCCTTGCAGTAATTCTGGTCTGTCTGCAGGAGTGCTGCCCAGCTTGAGTTAGAGTTTCAGTAGAAATACAGCCTTGTGAATAAATCTTTTGAAATTCTTTGAGAGAAGCCAAATTCACTTAACTGGGTGCTCTACACTTTGACATTATTTCACACAAATATAGTACAGCCAATGCCTGTCTGTTTGAGGTTGAATGGGAGTGGGCCTAAGTACAACTATCCAAAATATGGGGCTGCTAAGAGACATGGGGTTCATTCGATCCAATATGCTGGAAGACAGCTGCCACTGTGTGGTACACTGATACTTCATGTGTTTGGACTCAGGGACTATTCCCAGGTGACTGACAGAAATATTGGGAAGGAATGCTGAGGAATATAAATTAAAAGCAAAATTTGGACTCATAAAACCCAGTAGCTGCAGTGGGGAGTAACATCTAAGACTTACGCTCACCTGATCAGGAGACAAAAACATTCCAGGTGACCTGTGGCACACACCTATGGTCGGAGAGGCTAAGAAGTTCACAACACATATATAGCAGCAACTTTCCATTCCCGGGCTGGCTGTATATCAGTCACAGCCATAAGTTAGAGCAGATTGAAGGCTGGTCTAAATTATGCCAGCTGCCAACAAGTTCAGACAAGGATTTCCAGGGCAAAAGGAAACACTGTTCACATATCTTTTCTGACCTTACTTCCATATGAGACATCATGGATGCTGAAGAACAGTGAACAGCTTCTGACACTGAAGTCCCTCTTAATGTAGAGGCAGTTTCTTGCTCTGTGATAGCTAATGGCTGCTCTGAAACAATAAGAACAAGAATAGTAAACATGGAGAAAATTCTGACTTTGTATCCTGTCCAAACTAATGAATACAGGGTAGGAATTTTACATCTCAAGAAGTGTAAAATGAGTTGCTCACACAGAATGGAAACTAATTTCACCAACAGATGTCGTTCTCCAAAATGTCCAACCTTTTTTCAAAGTCTATGGTTTTCCTCTGGTAGAGATTTTCTGTTAGCTACATTGACTGTGACTATGATGTCTTTAAGAAACATTGGTTTTAGTGATCGTTCTTTAACACTTCTAATATATTCCTATAGAACTCCAGCTCCTGCTCTAGTTTCCAGGACCAGAAAATTACTGGTATGTTTGACCTCTCAGCTGAATACCGTCAGCAGCACTTCCTGACTGGCTTACTTTTCACTGAGTTGGCAGCAGCGCTGGATGCAGACAGCGAGGGGTGCGTATCCCAGTTTGCAGATTTTAGAATGGGATCAGGTCATGCTGTTACTCTTGGCAAGGTTTGACTCCAGGATAGTCCTTTTTCTCCCACTCTTTTCAGTGAGTTGCTCCGTAACATAGCAATAACTCAGTTATGGTTTTATCTGCAGTGTGTTCCTCCCAGTTAATAAAAATATACGATTTGTGGTGGTAGTGTTGGCTAAATACACAAATTGAGAACACAAAATTCCAGTTGCTCTTCCCTCTAAAACACCTCTGTCTTTGTCTGAATTTAAGCATTTAGCTAAACTTTGGCCAGAGTTCGATGCTTCTCCTTAAGCATCTCTCTTTACCACAATGAATTTTTATGGGAAGTTTGAAAGACTTGGTTGCTCTTTGAGTGTGGTAAAGTGTCTTGGAGATTTAAGATACCTATCATTTGCAAGGAACAAATCTCTGCTTAGAATTAAAGAGATTACCAAGTGAATATTGGTGTATTAATTTGTTTCTTTTGCCTCCTCTTTGTATATTAAATCTTTGATTTATAAGTGATTTGTGCATGATCCATGAATGGAACTCATGGATGGCTTCTGTGTTAACAGGATTAGCAAGGTGCAAAGAAAAGCTGTCAGTGCTATCCTTAGCCTACTGAGTTCCCATGACCTAGACCCACGTTGCTCCAAAAAAGAGGTGAAGATTAAAATTGCAGCTCTTTACTTCCCTTTGGTTGGTATCATTTTGGATTCACTACCGCAACTCCATGATTTTACACGTAAGACCTTTTTGCCTTTCAGTTTTTCAGCTTCTAAGAGGGACTTGTCTAAATAATTTATCAAACATAAGAGATTAGTCTAGTAAGGCTGAGTATTTCTTTACTTAGAAGTAAACTGGATTTTTACAGACAGGAAAAACTTCAGTGTCTTCACTGCATGAGGAAGTGATAGACCAGAGGTATCTCTAAGTACTCCTACGTATCTCTGAGTGTAAATTTTATGACCTTCCAAATAAAGCCTGCAAGGTCTGCAAGAAATATTTAGCTCTAGATACACTTAACAGACAGTAGTGAAGATATTGATAGTGTCTGAAGATACTGATAGTGATACTGACATCATGTTACACCAAAATTACAGAAATAGGATTGTATTCTCTTTTTCTATTGCTTTTTACTGCTACTAACATGACACCAAAATTAATTCGTTAAAGGTATAAACTTTGAAGAGTATATTTTTGTCACTGGTTCTGAAAATATTTTGCATTTAAATGTCATAACAAAAAACTTACTAATATAAAAGTGTTATTTAGCACTTCCAAGTGGCTAAGGTGAAAGCATTTACTATACATTGGCTAATCAGATCTCACACCATCTTTTTAATCTAAGTATTATCTTTATACCATAGGTGAAAAGAGATATTATGAAGAAGCCCAGGTGTACCAATATGTCCAGATTTTAGTGTGTCTTTCTTTTGTGAATCTGTCACAAGAGGCTGTGATCCCATTCTGAACACATGGAGTCCAGCTGGTCACTCAGCTTCTCTGAAAAACAGAACTTGCAAAACACAAAATGGATGCTCAGAGTCAGACAAGATTTTTACAAAGCTCAGATATAAATAATTTTGTTTGCTGAAAGTGATGTCAAGAACCAGCAGGGAAAAGAAGCAGATCCTGAAATAAAACTTGTTTTTAAGTAAGCATGCAATACTGGATCTGTCAGCTGTTAGCAGACTTACATACTTAGTTGAATATCACCAAATCCATGTCTAATTTCTGTGCTTATCCTCTTGACTGAAATGAACTGGAACTGGATGATTCCAAGTCTTACAGAGCACTGGCTTGGCTTTAAACATTAGAGATAACCTCATGTTTGCTACCACCTTTTATGTATTTTATGTATTTGAATATTTTGGCAGTCTTTGCAGATGGCTGCAATTTCTCTTGCTAATGCTGTGCCTCTTTCACTGCTTGGTACATCAGCCAGACACAGTTTCAGGGGTGGAGGTGCCAGTTGTTTTGCTAGGTTACAGACCAGTGGAAAATTGTGACATGTGAGCAGCAGCAACTGGATTGCTCTTGAAGTTCCAATGGGATATTTCAAATTTAGTTTCAGATATTCGCAGTGGAAAGGGACGCACAGGAAACCCCGAAGAAGAACAAGAGTCTGCAGGTGCAATCAACCAAAACGTGGCCCTTGCCATTGCAGGGAGTCAATTCAACATCAGGAACTCTGGAATATCTCTGGTGTCCCTGGTATGTACACTGCTCTGCCAATCTCCTTTCTTGTATCTGTTTTCATCTTCCTTTGTTTTCTCCTTTTATCCTTTCTTGCCACTAATAGCTACAGTCATGAGAAACTGCATTTTTATTTCCTCCAACCCTGAAGAATTCCTCGTATTCCTCCTGTCATCTTCTTCTATTCTCTTCTAGTCATTTAATGACAGCTTTACCATACATTGTTCACTTCTTTCCTTCCACATGCCTATTGCCGTTTCCACACCAAACCTAGACTCATTTTCAGATCAGGAAATGCCACTGTGGCAGCCCCACAGTTCCAGTCTTGCCTGAGTCCATGGATTCAGATGCTTTTCTTTTTTTTGTGTCTCTTTCCTCATGTGCTTTTTTTAACTACTATGCAATTTGGCTGACACAACTGTATGAAAGGAGGAAAGCAAACAGTTACAGACTCTTTTTCTACATTATTATAAGGAAATTAATATACAAGCATGTAGCATACTGGTGCTTCTCTCAGTCTTTCACTTGCATTCAACTGGTCCTTTCACTATTTACACATATATTCAAAATTACAGTAACCATCACCTGGAAGAGGTCAAACTTACTGAAGTCCAGTCCTGAGATTTGATATCACTGGAGTTTAAATAAAATTACTTCACCCAAATGGCCTTCCTCTCCTTTTTCTTCTTTAATTTGTATTTACTTTGTCTGCTCCAAGCCCTACAGACAGAGTGCCACGTTAGGTCCTGATACTACTCGCAACCTTTTGATCTGTTTCCTCTGGATCATGAAAAATGCTGATCAAAACCTAATACAGAAATGGATTGCAGACCTTCCATCCATGCAGCTGAACAGGATTTTAGACCTTCTCTTCATTTGTGTTTCATGCTTTGAGTATAAGGTAAGCGAAACAAGGTGTGGTTTTGTTGTCCTGTTTTCTTTTTCCTTAAATTCCAGCTGTCCAGGGGAAATTAGTTATCAACAATGGTTAAATTAGCACTTTCCTAATCCAGACAAATTAGTTCAGAGAAAATAACTGACAGTAGCCTTCAAGCAAAATGCAGCCAAAACCTTTGAGGAAGTCCTATGAAGGTGTCCTAAATCGTTTAATTATTTTCTTTTATGTGGGTATTTGAGGGCTATTTTTGGTGGGAATTATACTGACAGCTCCTGTAAGTACTGGACAGGACACTAAGGATGACTCTTTAGTTAGGAGCAGAGACTTGATGTCAGGACTCTTCTGAGAGGATCTGTCTGAAATAACCGTCCCTCTGAACTTTAATTTCTCTCTCTGTAGTACTGAGCTATGTCTTTGTTTCTATTAGCAGGACATATTATACCTCTTTCCTCATTTGCGACTTTTATTAGACTTTATGCATCAGTCAATCATATTCATTGCTCTCCGCCCCCTCTACAGGTCTCTCCTGTTGTATCTCATGCTGGAGATGTAATTTGGTCTCATGATCAAAAATGGAGGCATTGGTGTTGATTGCTTTTACTTTGCTTTCAGGGCAAGCAAAGCTCAGATAAAGTTAGCACCCAAGCACTCCAGAAGTCACGAGATGTGAAAGCCCGATTGGAAGAGGCTTTACTGAGAGGAGAAGGAGCCAGAGGAGAAATGATGAAGCGCTGCAGAATACCAGCTGGTACTTCATACCCCTCTCCCCCCATCGCCTTTTGAGAGGAACTCAAGTGGCTGTAGACATAAATGAGTTTGTTGGGTTTTTGTACACTACCCATTTCATCCTTGCAATTTCACTCCCTTTTCACCCACAGTCCATTCCTTTGCAGACCATTCTTGCATGGATGAAAATATCATTAGCTTTCAACTATCTGAGGTGTAGCTAGGACTGAGCTCTTCTCATGTGAAGAATATGAAGCCAAGAAAGAGTGTTTCAAGATGTTATAAAAACTAATGTCTTATCAAGAGCCAAGAAATGGTGTCAAAACTATCAGTACAAACAAATTATTCATAGTAAAAAAGGTTGCTTCATTTAATAAATGGAAAATCTGTGGGTTGGTTTTTGTAGACATTAAGCAAGTTAATGCTCTAAAAATCCTAAACAAAGAAAGTGATGGGTCTTTTTACTAGAGCCCTGAACCTGTAAATTGAATGGCTTTAGTTCTGACAGACTGCTACAGAAATGTATCTCCTTTTGGTGAGCTATCAGGCTTCAGGTGTCTCCTTTTGTTTTAATCTCACTGACATATGTTGCACTCTTAAGGGAATGACAGATCAGCAGGGCTAAATGAAAATCTGCGCTGGAGAAAGGAGCAAACACAGTGGAGGCAGGCAAATGAGAGACCAGATAAGTAAGTAGTTTAATAAATGCATACTGCTTTTATTAGAACTAAGCTGCTTGGGGTTTTTATGTTTTGTTCTTTCTCCTAAGATATTTTATTACAAAATCAGCAGTTGCAATCCTTTCCCTCTTCTGTCAAAGAAAAAGAAAATGTTTATGTAGCAGAAATACCCAGATGTTGCTATGACACAACATAGAGGTCACAAATACTTGAAAGAGAATTTTATATTGCTATCTGCACATTTTTTCCTTCTTATTAACAGTGTCGCAAACACTAGTTAGTGATAGAGTCATATCAAATTCTCCATGGAGGCTTGCTACAATGTTTATTTTGGTGTTGCTCTTGGCTCCTTCAGTATATACAGTACTGTGGTATATGTTTTGCCACATTAAATCAGCTAAGCTGTGTTTGACATGCTGTGTTAATATTGAGAATCACTGTTAGCAGGAGTCAGGGAAGATAGTGCTTTGGGATTGCAGCAGCAGTTATAAGGTATGTGTCATGTCAGAGAATATCCAGTCAGCATGGTTAATGCACAGAGCTCAGTGGTTGCTGGAAATGGTTCAAACACCTATAAAGTTTGCTAAATTTGTTCAGTTCACTCGTATTGGGACTTCTGCCCTTAATATAGCACTCAACTTTTGGCAATCCCTTCTGGTTTTTGTTGCTTTGAGTCATTGTAGTTAATAACCATACAACTTCCCTGATTTCGATGCTTAGCCCTCCCAGAATTACCTGTTTGTGCACTAAAGGATGGCTCTTTGCTCTTCTGGTTTTATTTTGGGTAAATGAATGTAGCAGAGCAGCTACACATTTTGAAACCACTCAGAAGCGTAATTTTAAGGGTGTTGCTCCAGCCACAGAAATGCACCTTAGGAATTTCGGCCGAAGTCACAGGATCTTTAATCTCAAGCTCTAGAGAGCAGCCTCCAGCCAGGCAACAGCACTTTTTTGAGCAGCGTAGGAAGAAGTAAAAAGCCTCTTCTTTGTGTTTCTGGCATAGAAGAGATGCGTGAAAACGCAGTTTTGTTAGTAGCTGCTCCTGTGGTTATTCAGCTGCAGAGGAACTGTGTTCCAGACCTTGTCCTTAAGTCTCAGCTAAGAAGGTATCATGTGTTGCCCTACCACTACCTCCTGTCTCATAAATATTTCAGTTCTCTCTTAAATGGCCTGGGACACTGCTGTAGGGACCTGCTGTCTCTGGTTGTCAACAGTCTCAGGAATCAACATTTTAAATTGCCTACATTAAACAATGCTTCTATGGCACTGAAGCAATTTCCACTTTTGTCTAGTCTGCAATTTTTACCTTTTTTTATGGAATTGTCAGAGAAGTTATCCATTATTCCATTTTGGAGTTTTGTGTCCTGCTGCAGGCAATGCATTCAGAAATTACAGCATAGTTTACCGAACAACTGAACATGATATTAAGTAGCAGTTACGCAGATGACTGTTAAGGAAGAAAAGCATCTATCTGAACTGTCTGGAGGCCTGGTTTTCAAAAGTCCCCTTTGCGACTGCTCTTCTACAGCAGCAGCTTTGCTAATTTCACTCCATAGTTTTTAGGAAACACTTCTGAACACTACTGTCATTGTTTGCTCTTATGGGATCATTCAGAATGGTATAATTTGTGTTCTGGCCTTGTTTAAACAGCAGGTCATCTAACTCTTGGGGTACTCTCTGCATGTTTTAATTAGAACTCCTTTTTGCAGGACAAAAGCTGAGCTAGACCAAGAAGCACTGATCAGTGGAAATCTGGCAACTGAAGCTAACCTGATCATTCTTGATATGCAAGAGAACATCATTCAGGTGAGAAACAGTAGAGCTGGCTTAGTACCAATCCCTGCTCCCTCAGAAGCCAGTGGAAGCAAGATTAAATTCTCCTTTTGTTTCTTAGTGCAAAATATTTTGAGATCTTCTGTAAACTTGTATAGTGTTGAATAGAAAAAAGTTCATAGGTAGGGAGGAGAAAATTTTATGCTTGGAAACCTGTTGGTAGAAAAGCATTTGTCTACTAGACTTTTGTTGTACTGGACATTATTTTCACATGACACCACTCATACAGCCTAGTCTCCCCACTGTTATGGTTGTGGGTTTGATCAGAACATACCAGTATGTCTATTTAGCCTAGATGTTCAGGAAATCAAAGGTGCAAGGGAAATGATGGTGCTCGCCCACTGCAAGGTCAGTTCCTAATCCAAAGTACATAAAGGATTGGAAAGAACAGAAACAGAGCTTCAAAAATCACTGCAGAAGGTGACTGAGTTTAAAAATGCATTGGAGGGTCTTTGGAACTTGAAAAATGTTTGGGACATTTTCCCTTCTGTCTTCTTGATCACTACAAAAGTGCTTTGAAATATCCCTGAAGCAGATGTTAACAAATGAAAAAACTGCAAATTCTAAACTCCTGGATATCCCCTTGGCCTGAGAGAAGAATTTCAGTTCCTGTGTGCTAGTTCATTGCTGAATTACCTCATACAGTTGTTGTTTCTCTCCTTCATATGCAGGCAAGCTTTGCAGCAGAATGCAGAGATAATCTCTTGGGAGGAGTTTTGAAGGTCCTGGTAAATTCTCTTGGCTATGATCAGAGCACCACTTACCTGACTCATTGCTTTGCTACACTCAGAGCACTCATTGCCAAGGTATGCTCCTGATACACTTTTGTTTTCATGCTTCCAGTCAAGTTAGTAGAGCAGCATTTCCAGAGCAGAGCTGTGTGAGTTCACTTACCACTTTTCTTTGACATTTATTAAATATATCTTGCATATGTAAATACAAATTACTATCTTTAGGGTTGTTACAGGATTTCTACAGCTGTTTTAAGGTTGTTTCGTGGACCACACAAGATGACATAATTAAATCGGAATAATCTTGTGGGTTTAGCAGTCTACTCTTAAATATATAAGATGTATTAATAAAAACTATAATAAAAACTAATAAAGCGATTCCATACATTTTATTTGAAATACATTCTGATTTTACTTAGGAATCTTAATGCCAAGAACTGCACAGAATACCATAAATTCAAATTTAAATTGTTATAACAGCAAGGCTAGTTTCCAATCAGATGGGCAGCAGAGAAATCAAAACTCATGAGAGACTGAGGACATCATTCTAGGTTTCTACTTCTCAGACAGGTTTCAAAATTCTAAGTAGATTCTAAGACATTGACAGTTTTCATCTTTTTTCTGCCTGAAAACTAAGCCAAATCCTAATCTCTCTTCCACTTCTCTATCACCAATACAAAAAACCTCAAGATCAGAAAAAACAACAACTACCAACCAACAAAAAAACCAAACAAAAACTAAACCCAAAAAAACCTCCCAAAAACTCCTAATGAAACAAAAACCCCGACAGACCTCAAAACATATATGAGGACAGAAATTGATCCAAAGTCTTTTCTTTTTTTTTTTTAATAATAGAGTTCATAATAGGTTGGGTGCTTCANCATAATAGGTTGGGTGCTTCATAAGGACTCTAAAATCTTTTTAAGATTCACTCTCCTACAAAGAAATGCAGATCTACTAAGGAAGAACCCATGAAATGTTTATATTCCCTAAACTATTCTAAAATACAAATAAGAAACAGGATACTCCTGTCCAATTAATGCCTGTCTGCTCTTAAATTCAGATTGGCTGACAAAGCCTAATTAGAGGGTTGATACCTGAATAGTTATGAAACTAATAATTATGTTTTCATTTTACTTTATCTTTAAAAGCTAACTTTCAATTACAGTAATGAATTTGTGAAGCAATTGTTATTCTCATTGAAATAGATCTTGTAGTTACGGTGACTCGGACCTCTGTATTTCATGAAGCAATCATTCCAGTTATTATTTCTATTACACTGTAGGCATATAGATGTTATTTTACAAATAAAAATGATAAAACCATGTGCCAGCAGGCTTGTAATATAAATTAGACACAAAACAGATAATGAGATAATGGACTGAAGAAAGGCTGAGAACTGGGAAATGGGTCTGCAAACTGGAAACAATATCTTGTGTTCACTCACACACCTTTACCAGTCCTGTGTGTGTACATGTGGTGCTGGTGCATCTGTGCTGTCTCTGCTGAGAGTTTCTGTGGACAGACATCCTGCCCCCTGAGTTTATTGCCTACTGTGTGCGTTGTGAAGACACTGCAAAGGAGGGTCTGGCTTGAAAGCTGGGCAGTGGAAGTTTTGTGACACTCCATAGGAGGCAGAACATGTTGGAGGCCTGGGGAAGGGTAGGGCATTGGTGCAAAGAGCTAAAAACTGCTCGACATACTTAAGGAAGTATTTGCATGTTTCAGCAATCATTATATATTCTGAAAATAGCAAATCTCCTCACTTCTAAGAATTTTGCAGTATTTTATGTTTTCAAAAGCTCTTGGATCCATCATACTCTGAGTTTATTCTATCTCTTTCTTTTTTTTCAAAACACAAAGGCTATTTTCAAACTCTTCTTTCCTGAAGGAAATCTTAAAAATGGAATATACAACATCACAGGAATCAGAAGTCTGAATAAAAAGAAGTACAAAATGTAGTTTTTGAAAACTTTAGACTTTTTCTGAATCCTGTGACTTTTGTGCTCTAAGCTAATGTTGTTTTAATGGCTAGAAGTGAGAATAATACATGTTTTTTTCTCTTTCCCTTAGTTTGGAGATTTGCTGTTTGAAGAGGAGGTTGAACAGTGTGCTGACCTCTGTCAAAGAGTTCTCCATCACTGCAGCAGCAGCATAGATATTACACGGACTCAAGCCTGTGCCACTCTTTATCTCCTCATGAGATACAGCTTCAGCTCTACCAGCGTAAGATTTTGAGAGCAGCAGTGTATTTTGTGCCACCTTTTTTGTGATCAGTTGAAACAAAGACTGCAGTTGCAACAGCAAATACAATGCATCTGCAGATAGTCACTTGGTCTGCTGTTACACACATTTGAGCCAAGGGAAGTGCTAGAAATGCAGTGGGAAAGTAGCTTTAATTATTGTTCATTGCTTTGATTAGGGAAACGTGACTTTTTCCTGCAACATCTGTAAATGCAGCTTCAAACAGAGCAACATTAGGCCTCTGACAGCAAAGACTATACAATGCATAAGCAATGCTCTTCACATTGTCTTTTTTTTTTCATTCCTGTGTCAGAACTACTCAGTCTAGTTCCATTCTAATGCAACTGCCACCTCAGTAGAACTTCTGTATACTTGTATAATGGGGATTCTTCACCAGCTCCTTGGTCTTAGGACTAGGCTCTGATTTTTACCACCCACATGGAGCAAAATACATACATTATGCATGTAGATTCATAATGTTCTAGCCGAAAAGGACATGCATTAGCATTTCGGATAGCATCCGATCTTGCACAGAATTTCCTTCACTAGTTATTACTTTAAAAGCCTTGGATATGTAAAAAGTGTAAGCTTTGCAGAAGGAAAATATACTGCAGACACACCATGACCATCAGGGTGCAGTGCATCACCAACTGAAGCTCCCAGAGGCCTTTTGCTTCCCAGATTTGTTTCCAGAATGTTTTTCCAGTCATTCTTCCTCATCTATTCCTTTGTGTTTGTGGTCTGATCGACACGCCCACTGGCCTGTGCAAAGGGGGAAAGGGAGGCTTCTGGCTTTCCCCTCTCTCAAGCATGCGGACATATTTCAAGGAACATTCTAGCCCCAAAACACAGACATGTCAGAATTAGGGATCGTTGGCTTAAGTGGGTAAAACATGATTAGGTTTGATGCACCAGAAGCCACTTACTAAAGCGGTCAGTCTACTGCACCCAGTCTGGGCAGGAGAAAGTGGGTTTGGTTTATAGAGGAGATAGGTGAACTGCAGTGCAGCCATCATTCTTTCATGTTTTTGTTTCTTTTCTTCTGGAAGAATTTTTCAAGAGTGAAGATGCAGGTGACCATGTCACTAGCTTCTCTGGTTGGAAAATCACCTGAGTTTAATGAGGAGTTCCTTCGACGATCCTTGCGAACCATCCTGGCCTATGCAGAGGAAGATACGGACATGCAGGGAACTCCATTTCCCATTCAGGTTAAATCTTTTATGGCATCTGTGGCTTCTATCAGGAGCTTTCATGTAGGAGTGTGCTTCAAGCAAGTTCTAGATCTTGGTCTTCCAAAGCAATGAAAATAAGGATGTGGAGGTTATTGCATGAGTTTATGTCTAGCACAACAGTAAGTGGGGAAGAAGTGGATGACATAATTCCATAAAATAAACTCTTAAGAATTTCCCCTGAAATCACATTACTGGAGAATCATCTCTTGGCGTAGGGTACAACTTTCTCCTAGACCCCAGCAGGAACTGAGCCCTCTAAGAGTTTCGCAGGATGGAATTTGATTCATTGTTTTCAGACAAGTATCATCAGGGAAACTTCTCTCTCTTTGCCAACTTGTTAAGTGTAAGCAGCAATAATAAAAAACATTTCAGACAACTGTCGAATGCTTTGCTAAAGTTCTTAGAGTAACTGAGGTTGTGCTGAAGACTTACAAAAACATCTGGTTTCAGATCAAAGATCAATTAAACCTGAACTCCATTAGCACATCTGATTTTTTTTTCATTCAGAAATAAATAGATCAAAGGATTTCAGCTCATTTTGATTAATTAAAAGTGTGTAATATTTGCTATGCCAGCAGTCTTTGCTGCATTGCGTAGAGCTGGAAAAAACATCCTGACATTTTCTTTGGGAAAGAGAGGCTTAAAGAGAGTAACATCATCTGGTTCAGATGCTGTTGCTTTTCCAGAAGGAAAAAATAAACACCTGAGAATTGTACATTGATCTTTGTATTGCTTCAGGTAGAGGAGCTACTGTGTAATCTGAACAGCATCCTGTCAGATACAGTGAAGATGAGGGAATTTCAGGAAGATCCAGAGATGCTGATGGACCTCATGTACAGGTGAATCCATTTAGAATTTCTACGGAGAAAATTCTGCAGTGAGGTGAGCTGAACTGTGCATTTTAGGGACAAGCTGTGACAAATTCTCTATCTGGTCTGTTTGTGTACATTCCCTGTTTAGCACAGCTGATCTGTCACCAGGGGCACAGGCTGCAGCAATGAGCACATTGCAGTGGAGCTTTTGGGAGGTGGACGTAGATTTGGGCAAGGATAAGAGTAAGGAACATTGAAAAGTCTTGGATGCAGCAGTTTTACTTTCCTCATAGCCCCTGTGTCTCCTGCCCACCACTGCCTAACCACTGCTTTTGCTTTGTGTTTAATGAATCATACAGAATAAAAATGGAGATATCTTCTCCCGTTCAACCCAGGTGAAGAATTATAAAGGTATTTTTGTTATTTGAGAAGTGGTCATTCACGCCTGGTTTCTGGCCTGTGTTGTTAGAATTGCAAAAGGATACCAGACATCGCCGGACTTGAGGCTGACTTGGCTGCAGAACATGGCAGAGAAGCACACCAAGAGGAAGTGCTACACAGAAGCAGCCATGTGCCTGGTCCATGCTGCAGCACTGGTGGCAGAGTACCTGAGCATGCTTGAGGATCGGAACTATCTCCCTGTGGGCAGCGTCAGTTTTCAGGTAAAAGGCATGAGGCCGTTCTGGTGTGTGTGTTTGTTCTTGTGCTAAGCAAAGCAGAGGTGCATGTATGGTGCAGAAGTGACAGTGGCAGTCTCTAGCCTCTATTTCCAGCAGTTTGATACTGTAATCTCTTATTTGCTAAGTAGAACCCCTCTATTATCGCATGCCTTTTCTAGGGCTGTTGCTTATCAGCTGTGACAGATGCATCTTTCAAACTTCTTTCTCATAATCTAGATAATTGGAGCTGCTCAGTTATTTCAGGCGTGCTCTCCAATCCTTTGGCTGCCCTTAAGTTACTAGCCAAACCCTTTTGATTGATGAATAACACAATCACCACAGCCAATCCAGTACATCCAAGTCAAGTAAAAATGTCCCGTAAGTTCTTTCAGTGTGAGAAGTAGCTCTCAGATTACCTCTCTGAAGACTCCAGTGGTTCTTTTGGCGTTGTTGAGCTCTTTACTCAGTAATACATTGATCTTTTCCAGGCAGTTTTCTTGGGTTTTGGTTTTCACCTAAGTTTTCTACATCACGTAGATGAAAGCATAACTCCTTGTGGTTAAAGTTAGACATTTTTAAATGCAGATATATATACACCCTCAGTTTATCAGATTACGCAGTTTTGGATATCCTTACCTGAACTGACTTCATATGCAAGTTCAGTGGTTTTACTGCTTCTTTTCTCCACATTATTAAAAATAGAAATGGCCAAACCCTTAATTTATTACCATGTGTTCATAATTCCTCTTTTATCTTTATTCCCTGAGACCAGTGGATTGTTGGCTGCAATGATTAACGTATAAAGAAATAAATAATTTCAACTAATTAGTGGAAATATTTTGTAGGATCACCTTAGATTTTATATAGACATCTACTGTTTAGACATTATTACCTTTATTAGATTGTAATCCCTTTTTCTAGAAAGTATCAGGCTTGTATAGTCTGATGTTGATTCAGGCTAAGTACAATACCCTTAAGGTTTTCTTCGGTAATTTTGTATTAGTATTTCCACCACTTTGTCCGGGTGCAGTCTGATAAACCTAACACTATCTGCTCATCATGTACACTTCTAAAAAATACATGATCCCCAGAGCATATTTCATCCCCTGGAACTTCCCCTGTTTTCTAAAACATATGGCAACTCAGTATTCACTGCTTGAATATGCTTTTGCTTAGCTTTTTTGATCTGTTGAGAAGCACATTTTATTGTCAAAGTGAGTTTGAAATACCTAACACTAATACTTGGTGTATTCATCATCCCTTGATAGAACCATACCACCTCAGGTTTTTTCCCTTCCAAATAGTGAATGTGAACATGATTGAACCACTTGTCATTTTGCACTGAATTTAGTTTGTTGGGCACTAGTATTTGCAATTCCACCTTAACAATTAGGTGATGTTATTAGGTTAATGTGATTACAAGTGTTTATTCTTGATTTTCTTTCATATCAAGACAGCTGCATGTACTCTTTTTAATGGCTAAACTTCTGGCCATGGATTTATACTTCTGCCATTTTGCATCCCTTATGAGTTTTGTATACAGTCAAACCTCTTACTTCCATGCATTACTTCTATTTACTTCTTTTGTCCCTACATGTTAAGTACTATCATCATTTAGATGTAAGTGAAATCTGCATTCCCTTCTCAATGTCATCTTGCTCCCAGGCTGCCTGGTGTGCTTGTAAACTCACACACTTGACCCTAATGCAATTCCTCCCTCCATGGCTCCTAGATTATGCAGATTGCTATAAACGGGTATGTTTTCATTTATTTTAGAGAATTGAAGCCTATTCTACAAGGCACTAGGCAAGCAAAAACATAGGAGTTTAAAAGCAGCAAATCAATTTCTCTCATCAAAATGCTTATGTGAATACATGTTTGCCAAAGAAACAGTTGCCCCATAGGAGAGAGGTAATAAAATGCCCTAATGATGAGAACCCAGTTACACAACTCTTTATCTGACAGCACAATTTTGAATTTCAGTTTACTCAATAACAGTAATTAACTATAATAACCCTTTGCATTTTTATATAGGCTTTCAAGAAAAGGTTTCCCATTCTTTACAAACAGGTTTATGTTTTGTAGCACCTGTGAAGATCTTATGCAGATGACCTTGTTAAAAGGGAAGCACTATGCAGGCTGGCTTGGCTTTACCTGTAGTTACAGGTCCCACTCACTGACTCTTTCTGTGACTTTTTCTTCATTTGGCTCAGATGTGGGATCAACTAAAATTGGTGATAGGCATTTAGTTGTGGAAACTGAGGGTGATCATAATGTGAATAAAAATATTATTCTGGATGAACGGAAGTATTATCTCCTTTTTACAGATGAGTAAGATAAGTCAGCAAAGGATCAAATCAGTTCTAATTTTGATCGTCTGCAATCAGTCTATTAGTATCCAGAAAACTGACTGTCAGTAGAGCAACACTTTTCCTTATATTGTAGCAGACAAAATGCTTCCTTCTATGCAATCAAAACTATCCCTCAAAATCAGAATGGGGTTACTTTCAGTGGAATTCCCTTTGAGCTTAATTTGTGTTTACACTAAATCCCCTTTACAAGCAGTAAAGCAGAATTAGTGAGAGTACAAAGTGCATAGGGCCTGACTTTAAAGCTACTTTATATTAACACAGACAAGTACCTAGTGTGTGTGTGTCTACCTGCTGAGGCACAAGGCTCAGCAGCCTAATTTTCCTGGGCTGTTTGGGGATCCAGGTTGTAGGCGACCCTGGCCTTATTTAACGTGATTATAAAGGCTGGGGATCTCAGGGGTTTTTGAATTGACACAAGTATTTCTTGTCCTTAATGAAAACTAGGCTTGTGAAATTCAAAATAATTGCTGATAAAATACATGGTGATTTATGTATTGCCTTTATTATACAAGGGATATGTAAAATTATTCAATATGAAAGGTAGATCAAGGCTAAAGTTGGGTGAGGCACGTTCACTTTGCAAAAGATCACGCAAGCCCCAGGAGTATGTCATGCAGGCTCTCTCCTACTACAGTGCATGGACTGTAAAACATGGAAATACATTCCTGACACAAGTTATTAGCGGCTTAAAGGTGGAGAAGGGGTAATTGGTGTCCATGACTTTCTCATTACTTTCATATGTAAATCACTTCTCTGGACTGTATTCTCTTTGCTACAAAAGGAAAACTGGGAAAAAAAAAATGCCACCTGGCCACCAAAACAGTCTTAACAGTCTTTAATGGCTACTGTTACAGAAAAGGAAAACCAGAAACTGAGCTGCATGGCTTGTGAGTTTCTGCAGGTATGTGACAGTAAACCTAAGTCTGGCTGAAGCCACTCTCTTCAATAAGACTGGTTGGTAAAAAGTGGCATAGGTGTGCTAAATGTGCTATAGTTTTCCCTCTGGCCAAAGTTCATATGTATTCTTAACTCCTGTGAATGCTCTTCTGAGGCTGTGCTCACCCTTCCAGTGGAGCTGACACGATGTGCAGACTAGGCAGTGTGATGGCAGCATGGTTGGAGTAAATTTCACCCACGGAGAAATAAATACATCCACAAAACCCAGGGGGAAAAGTCCAATGCTGCTAGTGGTATGTGGTGCCAATTCTTTATCTGAAATCTGATCAATAGTAACAGCCCTCAGTGTCTCTGCTATTTTATAAAGATGCCTTTAAGGACTCAGCTAGCCAGCCAGCTGGCATCCATCCTGCACTCAGACAGATTGTCATTGCCAGTTTCTGCTGAAGTGAGACACTATGACACTAATTTAACTCCTTTTAATTAATAGAAAATCGAACCTTAGCCTTTCTGCTGCTGTTGAATGTTACATATGCCAGTCCCATACTGTATGTACACATATTTTGCTGTTATTTTGCAGGTTTCTATATAGTATAAAATTTTTAATGTTTATTATCACCCAGTGTCATTTATTCGAAGGAGTCCTGAAGAACTGTAGATACATTATTTCATAGTCTAGAATCTCAAAAGAGTGACTTTATCTAGTTTTATTTAAATGCACAATGAGATCCATAACATTAACAAGAAACAGAGTAAATTCTGCAGGATTAAAGTGTAATATGGCAGCGGATGAACCGAGAAGAAGCAATCAATTATTGCGGTTTTTAGAGCGATATTGTCTGTGTCCTACTTCTCCTCTGCTTGGAAAAGTCGAATAAGAACTTGGAAGTTCAATTTATTTGGGCAGGTGGCAGAAGGTGTGGAGTCCAGTTTGGAATTTCCCACCACCAAGTGTCAGCAGCAGGAAGGGCACATTTTTTGTGACACTAGTGGTACTGGGGAATGAGCTCACTGCAGCTCCAGGGAAATGCAGCCACCAGAGAAGAGCTAGTTTGAGACCTACATGAGGAGTCTGCATTTTAAACCTGAGGCTAGAAATAAAATTCATGACTGTTGCAGTGAAACTCCTGATCTGCCATCTGTGGAGATTTATGATGTTACTTTCACTTCCAAAAAGAATGTAACTATGTGTCCCCTGGTTGCGCCTGAATAATCTCATTCCTCTTTTCAACATGTAAATATGTTGAAACCATTTCTTCCTCAATCTTTATGATGTCCTGTTGATTCAGATTTTTGATTTCTGTGCTCTGATGTATTTTAGAACATTTCATCCAATGTGCTGGAGGAATCTGCTGTTTCAGATGATGTTTTGTCTCCAGATGAAGATGGTATATGTTCTGGGAGGTATTTCTCAGAAAGTGGACTGGTAGGGCTGCTGGAACAAGCTGCAGAGCTCTTCAGCACGGTGAGTGAGGACCAGAATCACCAGGAGGGGATGGATAGTGGGCAGTCTGAGCCAGGTCCACAGCTTCTTTTCCTGCGCATGAGGAAACAATGTAGCACTGCTAACCCAGGCAGCACAGACCTGCCGCACTCCAGATAACAACAGGACACATTTTTGGCTGTCCAAGGACTGTCTCAGTCAGATTGATTAACCTAGGCTTTTTCAGCCTAGCTCAGCCACATACTCACCTCTACTGTGCAGACCACAGGCAGCATCAACAGAGAGTGATTGTCTCAGGCAGGAACCAAGACTTTCAGTTGCTATTATCATGGGATAGTGCATTTAAGAAAAAGATCTTCCATAAAGTATATATTTTAGGAAGCATGTCAGAGTTACTCCTATACTTTTAGACATCATACAACCACCAGCCTCATAATCTACACTTACTATGTAAGGAGTCATGATTTAGCATGACTAAATGATACCTCTTATGTCTATCTTATGTTATCACTTAGTCACCTTACATGACTAAGTGATACCTCTGAAGGTATCACTTGGGTTCCTTTTGTCCAGACACAGCTCTGGTTGCCCTGAACCATGCATGATAAACATATCTATTTCCTGCTGCTAACCTGTATTTCTAGTTCTTCTAGCCCTGAGGCAGAAACCAGGGGTTTACACAGGAATTTGGGCTTGAGAGCCCAACAGATCCAAATTACATCCAGTTCATTATCTGCTGTTCAGAACTGCCCATTTACTATTACAAGGTTTTAGAACAACAAAACAAGCAACATAGCAGATTAACAGATGAGTCCCATAAATTCCCTTTTCAGCCAAGCCATTGATGGAGATCTAGTTTCTTTTCAGAGTGCACGAAGGCTCATTTATTTTCTTCCTCTTTTTTCCTTTTATTTTTTTATGTTCAAAGGGAGGTTTGTATGAAACTGTGAATGAGGTGTACAAAATCGTCATCCCCATACTGGAAGCACATCGAGACTTCAGGAAGCTTACCTTGACACACAGCAAGCTACAGAAGGCCTTTGACAGCATTATTAATAAGGTACTTGTGAGTCAAGGCACTGCTAGCAAGACACATTGCTGGGTTGCACTATTTGTTTAAGACTGGTGTTAATAAAACTGTTCATGTGTGTATTGGGTTTGTGTGGCCAAGTTTTGGTAGTGGAGGGGGAGTGTTAAAAGGGGGATTTCAGTGAGAAGCTGCTAGAAACTTTATCCATGGCCAACAGAACCAATGCCAGCTGCTGACCAAGGCTGGCCAAGGCTGAGCCCATCAGTGACAGTGGCAGCACCTCTGGAGTAATGTATTTAGGAAGGGGAAAATGTTATTGGCCAGATGTAATTGTGCTCAGAGGAGAGTGGAAAACATGTGAGAGCAACAGCTCTGTAGGCACCAAGGTCAGTGGAGAAGGCGGGGCAGGAGGTGCTACAGGTGCCAGAGCAGAGATTCCCCTGCAGTCCATGGTGCTGGCCATGGTGAGGCAGCTGTGCCGTTGCAGCCCATGGAGATCCACCTGCAGCCCATGCAGAACCCCATGCCAGAGCAGGAGGATGCCTGGAAGAAGGCTGTGACTCCATGGGAAGCTCACACTGGAGCAGGGAGGAACCACAAGCTGGAGCAGGGGAAGGCCTCCTCTCCCTGAGCAATGGGACAAACAACCTGTGATGAACTGACCATAACACCCATTTCCCATCTCCCTGCACCACTGGGAAAGAAGAGGTAGAGCCTAAGAAGGAGAAAGAGAGAAAGGTGTTTTTAAAATTTGTTTTACTTCTTGTTATCCTGTTTTGAGTTTGATTGGTAATAAATCCAATTAGTTTCCCCAAGCTGAGTGTGTTTTGCCCATGATGGTAACCAGTTTGTGATCACTCCCTATCCTTATGTCATCTCATGAACCTTTCATTGTCTGTCTCATAACCAGTTGCAGGGAGGGATAATAGAGAGGCTTTGGTGGGTACCTGGCATCCTGCCATGATCAACCCACCAGAAATTGAAATAGTTCCATTTCCTTTTTCAAACAAAAGCTTCCATCTGCTTTCGTCTGCCTACATAGCCTACGGTGTAAAAAGGCTCTCCATACAAAAAAAGCAGGGATTAATATAAATTGGGTTTAGCTGAACATGTCTGTGTCCACCTGACCACATCTGTTTAACAAAAATAACTTTACTGTCAATTCACTAGTGTTTTCAGTTATAAAAGAGAAGAAATATGAAAACCCACCTAAATCCTCAGCACTCATACTGTTCCATCTCTTTCTTCCGAAGAACCTTATTGCTAAGCCTAGTCAGTTTCAAATTCTTACCAATTTTCTTTGCAAAATTGCAAAATTTAAATTTTTTTACATGTACCCAATGGAATTAAAAAATAATAAGGTATTTTGTTTTGTGAAACCCCCTTCAGGATCAGCTTAAATTTTAAGTTAGATTTCAGTCAAATGTCCCGTTATTTGTATGCTTGCTTTAGTGTGCTTCTAATCCATCAGCACTGATGATATATAGAAGTGGCTTTAAAATGGGGAAAATGTAGGACTAGTGGGTTTTCTTACACATCAGTTGGGGGGAAAAAAAGGCATCCAAATACTACAGTGTCCACATAAAGCAATTGTAAATTTCCTCTTTCTTTTTTATCAATTAGGGTCAAAAACGAATGTTTGGAACTTACTTCCGTGTTGGTTTCTACGGATCCAAATTTGGGGACTTGGATGAGCAGGAATTTGTTTATAAGGAGCCTGCAATTACAAAACTCCCTGAGATTTCTCACAGATTAGAGGTAAGGAAAAACATTATTTTAACATGATATCAAACGTTACATTATACCTTTCAATGAACCTACACAGTCCTAATAGTATTATTGCTATATTAAAGAACAGTAACAAACTGATTTATACCATAGATTATTTCCTTTGTGCATATCCTTTCCACAGTATCCCTTTTTAAAGCATAATAATCTAAGTGATCGATTCTCTTAAGGCTGTGTCTCTTACAAGCAGGCCTGTAACACACTGAATGATTTTGAGCATGCCAGATATTTGCTTTGGTATCTTTTCAGCTTTTTTTATAGAATTGCTATGTTCCCTTCTGAATTTCTTACTTCAAGTTCTGTGATTGTCTCAGCAACTCACAGTGATCTTTGTCAGAAGATGCCTTACCCTGGCCAGCTGTGGTTTGTGGAGCAGTAAACTGACTGTACTGCCCAGAAATCATCATGGTTGTCACTCCTTTCTCCTAGAATGGCATTAGCATTGCATTAAGGACTAAAAATATTTGGGGGTAATTCTGTTTCCTTTCTAGGGATTTTATGGCCAGTGTTTTGGGGAGGATGCTGTGGAAGTGATTAAGGACTCTGCTCCTGTAGACAAAAGAAAGCTGGATCCCAATAAGGTAGGGAAGGTACTACCAAGAGGTTTGAATGCTTTGTCACACAAGAGAAAGGTGGAGAGGAAGTCCCCCTTGCAACTTTCATGCTCAAACACTAAGGCACTAGAAGAAACCACCAGAGATGTCGTATCTCTGTGCCCAGGGGCATTAAGTTCTCTGTGACAGGCTTAGCATGGTAGCTTGTCACAGAATATGAAAATTAGAAGTCCTCATCTCTGGTCCCTGCCCTGGTTCTGGTCCCCAGGGTTAAGCTGTGCCCTCCTAGATGCACGGTTTGTCAGCTCTGAATAAGAAAAGGATTCCTGAAGGATTTTCAGCTCTGTGCATTTCCAGACCATCCTTAGCCAATGTGTACTATGGGATAGTTCACATGTGCCACTCCTTTTACATTCCTTAGGTTGTAAAGCACTGTAATGGCTCTTCCCTGTTTTCTTAGGCATACATACAAATTACTTTTGTGGAGCCATATTTTGATGAGTATGAGATGAAGGACAGAGTTACCTACTTTGAAAAGAACTTCAACGTCTGTCGGTTCATGTACACTACGCCTTTCACCATGGATGGGCGCCCCAGAGGAGAGCTTAGTGAGCAATACAAGAGGAACACCATCCTCACCACAATGCATGCTTTCCCCTACATCAAAACTAGAATCAGTGTCATCCAAAGAGAAGAGGTAATTGGGTTTTGAAGACAGATCTAATTTCTCAAGGACTAAAGGAGTCTCTGGGTGGGAAGTTTTCCAAATTTATGCTTGGTATAAATAGAAAAAAAAGAATGCTGAATTTCTCAGATGTTGCTCTTGTAAACCGGAGTATCACAGAAGGGACAGACAAGGCAAGATAGAGATTTACTATAGAGAAGAGAGGATAGCCAGTGTACATTCTTCTTTTGACCTCCTAGCTTTAATGCTGTGTAGGAGGGTGTGTGGAGCTCTGTTTGTAGCTGTACTTCTAGCTGATAAAGTAGAAGTAGGCTAGGAGTACAGTCAGAGAGCTAGATTGGGCTCAGGGCTTGCTTAGAGACAGGGAAACTTTATACTGTAGAAGGTGAAACACCATTTCAGGCATGAAGTGAGTAATTTAGTATAGTAATGAATTTATGTGAACAGGAGGTCTGATTCACACCCTATTCTGGCAAATGATGTCTAAGAGCTTTGGATCAGATGCACCATCTACCAAGATGACAGTTCAATTGAACAGTGTTCCTGGGTTTCACAACTACTGCTTTTGAAACAGGAGAATGATAGTGATATTGTCGGATTTAGAACAGGTCAGCTGCATGCGTATTTCAGGTAATGAGCCATCTTTTCTTCCATTTCCCTTAGTTTATTTTAACCCCAATTGAAGTTGCTATTGAAGATATGCGTAAAAAGACACAGGAACTAACAGCAGCCACCAACCAAGAACCACCAGATGCCAAAATGCTCCAGATGGTTTTGCAGGGCTCAGTTGGAGCCACTGTAAATCAGGTAAGGGATCCAAATGAGCCAGATTAAGAGCTTCTGCATACTTTTCTTACTGTGCATTCTTTTTTGCTCTCCTATTTCTTGCACTGGAAGAAGTACATCTAGTCAGACACATATAGTCACTGTGTGTATTTAAAACTTCATCCCTTGATATTTAGTCACTGTATGCTGTTCATTAGCTATGCTTTTGGTGAGAGTGCTCATGGGAAGCACTGTCCAGGCTGTAGGTGCAGAAACTCGCAGAAGCCTTGTGAATGCATCCAAGGATTTTTCGTTTCTAACATGCTAGCCATCTCAGCCATTTTGTTCATTCCAGATGTATCCTTGGGGAATGGGAATAATAATAACAATTCTCCTGTGGAACCACCACAAACTCAGTTTCACTGAAATGAAGTCAATACATGAAGTCAAGACCTGAGTGCCCCAGAAGAAAGCTGAGATGCAATAGGGATAACATAAATATACACACTAAAAAATAGCCCAGGCAAATAAAGAAATCTAAAATGGAAGGATGAAGACATGGCTGAGAAAAACTTGGTGTTATGCACAATTTCACAGAGCTTGGGGTTTTTTTGCTGAAAGCTTAAATACTCTCCGTTTCTCCAGATTCTTCATCAGCCAAAGCATCTAGTCTGAAATAATGTGTCATTGTAAGCTTTGGAAAGAGTGATCATTTTTGGCGCTGGGCTTATTGCCTGAAGGTCTCGTAATACCACACACAGGAGCTGTGTTTCTCTAATATAAACAGGTTTGTCACTAGAGCTGTCCCAGCTCCTCTCTGCTGAGCAGAATTTTTTCCCTTTGTTGTGAGACTGGAGGAGAAATAATAACAGGAGAGGATAAGATAGATTGGAAAAAATTCTGCTTGCCAAAGGAAATATTGAAAGGGAAAGGGAGATAAAAACCATCCTGTTATGGTATCTGTGCATAGTTTTATTTTCTTCTATGATTCCACTCATGAAATAACAAACAGCGTTAAACAAACGTGTGGTCTGTTTTCAGTCTAAAAAAATCTGTTTTCAGGTGATTTTGACATTTTCCTGTGTTATTTCTATAAGGGACCACTAGAGGTAGCGCAAGTGTTCCTGGCTGAAATTCCAGCAGACCCCAAACTTTATCGGCATCACAACAAGCTGAGGCTGTGCTTCAAAGAGTTTATAATGAGGTCAGTAGAAAAAAATTGATATGCTGAATTGCATCAATACATTCAATATTAGCAATAATGCAACGCAAATATAACTGAGTAATTATGCAAGTTAACATAATGAATCCTGGCATCTCCTGCTTTAGACACTCGGACCAGACTTCTTATCTCTACTTCACATGAATGCCTAGGTAGACATTTCATCTCAAAGGGAAGAAACACTTCTAACACTTTAAACTAATAATGCACAAATTAAGATCTTCCATTTGTTTTATCTCCCAACATCTTAGAGAAATCAAACATTTCAGACTATTGCCTTATTTCATTTTTAATAGAATTACATTCTTACGTAGAAAGCTGTTCATAAGAGAACCTTATCTGTGAAGCAGACACAGTGGTAGTGGCAGACACAGGTCCTTTGCTTTAGATATGTTTGTAAATCTCAACAAGCATATTCACATATGAAGATACTCATCTTCTTAGTCAAAAGTATCCTCCTTGCTGAAGGATAAGTTTGAGTTAAACAAAAATGAGTCTTCTGCAAAAGATACAGCTTCTAATTTCTGCTATTGTCAGTTTATCTGTTTATACAGTAAGTAGGCAGCTAGCTCAGTATTCTGCAGTCATTAAATTTGTTTTTTATTAGCTCACTCATGCTTTCCTAATATCTAAAAAATATCATCTCAATTTATGTACTTGGAAAAGACAGAGCTTCCTTATTAGTTCATTGTCACTTCAGTCTTGACAAGTTACCAGAGGAATGCCTAGACCAAAGAAACTGGATTCTTGTCCATGCAAATCATGTAACACAAAGTGAATGAGTTTAACAGAATTAGATAACATATATGATGTCCTTTTTTCTCCCCTTTTGCCTAGGTGTGGTGAAGCAGTGGAGAAGAACAAGCACCTTATTACTGCTGACCAGCGGGAATATCATCAGGAGCTCAAAAGAAACTACATGAAGCTGAAGGAGAACCTTAGGCCCATGATTGAGAGGAAGATCCCAGAGCTGTACAAACCTGTAGTGAAAGTCCACAGCACAAGGTATAGTTAGGGCAGGTTTATCTGTTGTGGCTATACAAAAATATGCCTCTTTTTTGCAAGGAAGAAAGGGACTTTTACTGGCAGCTAAAACCAAGACAGAATATAGACTGCCAACTCCATTGCTGATTAAAGAAATATGCTGACTTACACTGGAGATAAGTGTAGTGTTAGCCATGTTTCTCAAGCTCTGCATTCCAGAGGTAGAGGATTTATGTAATTTTAATGCATCATTAGATAAGACTCCCCTCTCACCCTAACAAAATTCCTGGAAACATCCTGTGATTTCTTCAACCTTTGAAGCCAGGAAGGAGATAGAACAAGTATGGCACCATATGGTCTTAGGCAGCATGAACTGAGTCATCCTTTCACTACAGAAAACATAATCCTTTTCAGTCACATGACTGAGACAGAAGAGTCTAATGTTCTTTGCTTATGAATATATGCTTCTGTACAAAGCCACTGTGCCCAGTGTGGGGTGGGAGAAGAAGAAATGACAGCTCTGACCTGCCAACACACAACGTTTCAGCTGATGCTCCTTTTCACAAGACAGGTATTTCTTTGATTGTTTTTCATTTGCCAACTTTATTTATTAATCTGTTTCATTGCAGGGAATCTTTTCGTAACCACAGTTTTAGGAAATATGATGCCCAGACTTCTTCCCAAAGCACTTAAGAACTAGCTGCTTCAGCCAAGGAAGAGCTTCATGCTGCAAGACAGAAGTGATGGAGTATTTATTCCACATCTATGAAATCAGAAATCTCTCACAAGACATTATGTGCGCTTTCTGGACAGCATGCAGAAAAGCATTTACACAAGATCACTGAATTAAAACTAGGGGATAATTCCTAATCAAGCACATATCATGAAGGCTTGGGAAGGAAGGGGATGCTTTTTAAATACTTTTGTATATATTGTACAACAATCACCTAATGCAGAGGGGTGCACCTTAGAGTGGTCAGTGGCATGAAGTCAGTCATGACTAGGTAACAGACATAGAACTTTGTGTGGTTTGGTTGAGGTGAATCCAAATAACATGTCTAAGGAATAACCACAAATTACATGTATTTATGGTCCTTTTCCAAGACAGCATTTATCCATGTGCTTTTGGCAATGAAGTGCATTCTGCAAGTTAATCACATGCTTAAATATTGTCTTAATGAGGAGGGATATGGTCACCTGCTCAGTGTTTGCTGAGCTGGCACTCTAGGAAAGGATAATTTCCTCAGTCAGTTCTGAACAGATTCTCTGTCATGGTCCTTAACTGCAGGGAGTTCTGCACAAGTTTTCTCAACCAAAGCATGAAAATCAAGAAGTAGGAATAAATAGTTCTTATAGATCTTCTAAATTTTTTTCTAAGTATAGGAACATGCAATATAGCGACTTGACATGCAGTTAGTAATCTGTGACATATTTAGCAGAGCTAACAAGTAATAGTTTAAAAAGAAGATGCTAAGCTATGACTGATTCTTTATTACATAAAGCTCTTATGTAGATAACCTTATCCAAAATTAACTACAGAAGCTCACAATGGGGATTTCCTGCAAATCACTTGACTAAAGCTTTACTGCTGCTTAAGCGAAATTAGGACATAAGTTGTAATACCTAATACTTGGTATTTTTGAGTCCTAAGCAAACATCTTACTAAATAATGTTTACAGCACCTCTCTGAAGCATGGAAATGTTATTACAATTTTGCAGATGAGGATGCAGAGAGAGAGGAGAAATTAGGACTTTGGCACTCATTTAGGACTTTTGGAACTCCTTTAGTGAGGCAGTGGAAGAGCTACAATTTTTACTGTAAATATGCTTACCACATAACGTTAGTATTTTGAAACAAAGATCCCTGAAAGCGTCTTAAATATTACTTCCTCTACTCCAGTTCTTCAATGTTTTGGAAATTATACTGTAATGCTGATTAAAGTAACCAATTCCATTTGCCCAAGCACAGAATTTCATGTTAAAATTCAAGGAAATGGTTGATTTTTTTTCCTTTATATTTAATTTTAGAAAATGACAGTGAACTTTCTCAGAGCTGATGCCATATGTTTCTAAAGGCAAGGCCTTTTTGCTCCAAAAGTGTAAGGGAGATTGAGGCTGTTGCTTTAAGTGGAAACATTTTGACTTTTTACAGTCATCTGCAGCCTTGCAGTTTGATAACACGAATATTCCAAGCACTTCATTGATATTTGTATCATATTTTGAATGTGCTTTGTAGAAGATTCGCATGGATGATCAAACAAGATGAGACATGGAAATAGGTGAAATAAACCCTGTAGTTACACAGCACTTAGAGTGTGAGAAAATAATTTCCTTCCTCATTCATAGTATTGTTAAATGAAATAATCAGGAATAAATACTCCCTGATTTTGAAGTAAGCACATCCAAAGTACATAAGCAAATGGTATAAAAAGCTCAAAGCAAAAGATGCCTGTGTCAAAGTGGCTTCTCTATATTCAAGTTGCTTTGAAACAGTTCTAGATTGAAAAGATTACTAATTTCCCAAAGTTTTGAAGCTATGAGATCTCTGCCTATCAGAACCTAGCCCCTTATCTATTGTTTTTAACTGCCAGTTGAGGAGAAAGGTCAGAATACTGTCATCTATCAACCCCGCAAGTCAGCCTCACTGTTTACAAGATACTTATCCTTTACAGCCTGACTATCAGAAACCTCAGGTAAACAAAACCCCTTACAGTTGTACAATAAACTAGGTAAAAGTAATGAAATGGTTCCTTGAATTGAAATAATACTCAGGATAATATGAATAGTGATGGACTCTTCACTCCCATTTTACAAGCTGAGCACCTCGCAATCAGATGGCCAGTCTTGCCCTCAGTTTGCATTTCATGTTGTCCCTTCTACAAACAGAACATGGCTTGTACATTTCTTTCAAGAACTGAACTTTGTGAAACAAATTTTCTATCTTATGATACTCATTTTGCAATAAAGCAACTGTTAAACAGCATATTTAGAAGAGCCTTTGTGTTGCATCTTATACCTCAATGGAACACAGCCGGAAAGAAAATTTCAGTAGGAACAACATTTTCTTGTAGAAGCATCATTCAGCAAAAAATACAAAGATTTGGGCAGAGGATGTGTTGGTCTGTCTTTAGGATAAACTGTGCCTGTTGCAGGAATTACAAGCAACAAGTTGCTTCCCAACTTCTGTTTTTCATTTGGTGTATGTGAAAAATGTCAGTGGGAAGCTCAGTGACAGTAGTGCCCTCTTTCCTTCCTCTGGTCTGTAGCTGTAGAGCAGAAACATGCCTGATTCCTGAATTCAGCATCTGCGTGATTCAAGGCTAGGGAGAGCTTTGTGTGTCCAGACTAGGTAGGTCCAGGGCTAAACTGATGAGGCTGTCAAAGGGGAACCAGCAGGTGAGTACTACACCCCCCTAGACATTTTGCTGGGAGATCACCAGAGGTCACTCACTCCTTACATTTACCCCCAGCAAGCACCAACTTTAAGGAGCATGGTGCTGAGTTTGGCACAGGAATCCTCTAGCTCAGCACGGGTTGCCCACGTCAGCCATGCCCTGTCCTGCGGCAGCACACAGGTGGCAAGGCGGTGACCAGCAGCCTCAGGTCTGTGCACAGCCCCACTGCCACAGGAGAGCACACCTGATCCAGACCAGGTGTCAGCACACACTTGCATATCTGGCAGATGTAAGGAGTCCGTGCAGGCTATGAGAAGGCAGCAATAATGCACGGAAGTACAAAGTACGAAATGCCAGCGTGTTTTGAAAACATTTGAACTGTCAAGGTAGCTGGTTTTGGTCAGCACTGTGAATCCTACATGGGCAGCCCTAACGCTGGATTTCCTGGTTTGCAGAACAGCATCTATACAGGGAGCACACCTTCCGTGCTACTGGAAAGAAACCACGACATCAGGAGGTGAGGGCACAATCATGAGCAGGAGTAGCCACAAGTGTGCCGGCTACAGAGAAAAGCAGTGTTGTCACTTAAAATTGGCAGGTCTGGGTTACTTGACCTCTCCTGGGAAGCTGAATGCTTTCTCATTATGTTTCCCACCAATTGTAAAGGCTTGGAAAAGCAAAAGCAAACATTTAAACTCTTTTTTTGTTGTTTTTCTTTTTGTCTGTTGGAAGTATCATTGCCTCAAATATTTCAGGAAGGGCAATTAAAGCTTAGTAGACAGCCTGACGCAGAGCCAGCTAGGACTCTTTCAGGTGTTTCAGTCGCTCAAAGCATTGGTTGTTATGAAAACGAAGCCCACAATAATACTGTTTTACTGGGGTTTACTGCACTACAGTGCTGATGCCTTCTGGTAGAGAGGAACACATTCAAGCAGTGTTCATAGGGTGTTGCCATTAGTGCTGAATTTGGGAGTGGGGTAATTTGGGGAGTTGCTTAGCTGACTATGATTTAACCATCTTTTAAACTGGTTAAACGGAGTGATTAAAAAATAATCAAAAGGTCTTGAGTAAGGCATCTCAGGTTGGGTAATGCTCCAGTCCGATCAGTGCACTGAAAGGAGAAGGGGGCCCTGTGGAAAAAGTCCTTTTTGATTACATGAATACAGACAATGCACTCTCACAGCAGAACTCAGTTTGTGTTTTGGAAAGTTACAGTACATTCTGGCATTCATTGAGCACTTCACATAGTGTATTGACTATGTTTCTGTGACTCCTTATGTTCTTACTGAGGGATTGGTTTTAATTACTCATTTTCATTCAAAACCAGACTGTTTTGCAAGTGTTCAAGAATTAAAAAACTAACCTTGAAGAAGTTTTTTGCAAACAATGTTGTCAGTCAATATTGGTCAGTCAAAAATCCTGAAAACATCAAACTAAGTGTTTAGCTGATCAAACCAAGAAAACTAAAACCCAGAAGATGCTCAAAAGTAACCTTTATTGGAATAATTTAGAAAGCCGTGAAAGTTGCAACATTTGGTTCAGCTTGTCTGTTCTAAGCAATTTGATGCTTTGCACCCTTCAAAACAACATTATTTTCCTTAGGAAAAAAATACAAAGTTGAATTTTACTTTTTTTTTAAGTTTCCCGTCATGAATTTAAAGGACACTTAAATCATTACGCACCCTTTTTTAATGTTCTTTTAGAACTATGTCTTGTTACAGAAATAAGGTTTTTCACTATCAGCCTCTATTCATGCAATATTTCTAAACATGCAACTACTAATAGGATGCAAATTTCAGAAGAAAATTAAATAATCAAAGGGACACGGTGTTTCAGCTGGATGGCAAGAGGACTATGTCTTGTGCATTTAATAAACACCTGTAAAACAACTAGAAAGGAAGATTTCCCATCACACATTTCTGACTTCCCCAAACGTGAACATCTGTGCAAATTTCTTTTCCCCAAGAAGAGCTCAGTGGGAACAAACAAACAAACAAATGCAAGCTTAGCATTGCTGATACATCTAGAATTTGAAAGTGCCAGAAAGCTGTCTTAAAACCTTAAGAACCTCAAGCAAACAACTGTTTCTGGACTTAATACATAATGAAGAAAGGAAGTACGGACAAAACCCCACCCCTTCCTTTATTTGCAGGTTGGCTTTTAGAGAGATGAACAGTCTCTTCTCAGGGATCAAAGAAAGGCTGAAAATGCTCCAAAGGAGTGTGTTCCTTTTTGAGTTAAGGCATAAAATCCCGGGCTCAAATTTAAACCCTTGAGGAGGCATTTTTNGGAAGGGGAAGGGTATGCCAGCAAGAACAACTTTACAAAAATTAAGTTGCTAGCAGTTGCCCCAGAGGCTGGAGATTTCTTGGCAGCCTGGAAGGATGGCATCTTCACTGTACTTCATACTGCCAGCTTTTAAGATTGGAATAATATTGAATCAACAGAGTCTAACAGACTTCAGAGAGGTTGGTTTATGTAAGAGGCTTCAACCATTGATTGAATTAGGAAGAGCAAAACTCTTGTAATCTGTGGCAGGTTAAAGAGCATACAGGACTGTGTAAAAAGGATTGCTCAGCTCAGGTTGTAGGGAAACCGAGTTGCCCCCAAGGCCTGCTGCAGGCTAGGACAAAGGCTGCAGCTGAGTGAAAGAAATCCATCCATTAATAAGCAATCAGAGAGGAAAAGATCAAAACCCAACACACTGCTGGGAACAAAGGAAGCAGTTCTTTAAAAGGGCAGGGTAAATTGCTGAATGCATCTCACTTTTCTTGACCATGTGGGGCACTCAGCACCAAACTGAGGACTGTTGTGCACTAATTGCAGCTGTCAGGCAAAAAGTAATCACAAAATATTTAAACAAATACATTAAATGGGGAAACTATTTTTTTCCTGATAAAAATCTTCTTGGGTTTTGTGGGGCTTTTACAGATTTGGTGGGCTGGGTTTGTTTGTTTGTTTGTTTGTTTTGTTGTTTATGTGGGCTTTGGTTTTTTTCACTTCATTTTGATTTTTTTAATGCTGACTTCCTGGATTTTGCTAGTTTCCACCAAGAACTGGGAAACTGCAAAAGCAAAAAACAAAAGGCACACTGCTTTCACATCCCTCCTTTGAAGGAGGCAGAATGAACATTGGGATTGTTGCTTCCAGGGGAGGATTCAGGCTGTTTAGGAGGAGTGACATGGCCCTGCACCTCTCCTGCAGTAATGGGTGCCACGAGTGACCACTGGTTCCACATCCAATGCACAAAAGGGGTGCTGTGGATGGAAATTATATAGCTTGGAAATAAAGTCATGGACAGGCATAGTTTGAGGAAACAGAGGGCAATGCAGCATGTCCCATTATTTCCACTAGTTTTGGTTCACTGATAAATTTCTGTATTACTAATTGATGGAGGATTCGTCCAAATGTACTCCCCAGTGGCTCTGCAGTTCAGGGATCCTGCTTACGAGGCAGGCACCGTCACTGGGGCACTGGCCCTGCGGCATCAGCTGCTGTGAGAGCACTCAAGAGTGTTTCAGTGGTGGAGAAAATCTTCCTAGAAAGGCTATCTGAGCCTTCCTACAATTCTGATCATTCCCACAGCCCAGTAAGGAAAAGCATTTAATGTAAGGTACTTGTGGTTGCAAAACTGGAACCTGTTTAATCCTCCATTTAACTTCAGCAGTTCTCTTTCAAACAGTTCCCATCCCTGCTCTCCCTGATACTGCTGTATGTCAATCCTTGCCCAAGATCCCTTTACCTGACTGCTGTGAACCTATGTGTGGTTTGAGTAGGACAGTTCAGTGTAGAGGGGAGTGTCCACAAAACTGGTGAAGTGGCTCACAGCTCCGCAGGCATGGCTGCAGGAGCACACTGAGAGCAGGGACCATGCAGGAGAGCTGGGACACACCAGCACGGGACACTGACAGAGCTGCTCAATACCACTGCAGGAAGGAGGGCAGAAAGCTGTTCAAACTCAAGAAGTCATTTGGGGATTAATTTATTTTTTTGAATCCTCAGCAGTGCTCTGCATGAATGAAGTACCAAAGTGCATTCTCTGCATCCAGGGAGGAGAACTGCACACCATGTACTAAAAACTGGGACTCTTCATGTGTTCCAGGATGGTCTGAGACAGTGAGAGGATACCCGAGACAGCGAGAGGGTACCTGTGTCCATACAACAACTGCCAAGTCCCAGATGAAGCATCTGGCTCCAAAAAGTAAAGCAATGGTTTAGTTTAATGGATGAATCTGTACTTACTGTCTGTGCCAGGTTGTGTTGTCAGTAGGTACATCTGAAGGCTGAAGGCTTACATAGCTAGTCACGAATTCATTGAAACACAAATGCAGTGTTATTACACCAGGCAGGTAGTACCCCAGTGTTGGATGCTTCAGGATGAGAAATCTCTGTGAGTTATGAGAGAGGATCTACACCCACAACCAGCGCTATAAAGCACAGATTAATCAGCATGGGATGCATTTGAAGAACAGATAAACTGTCCCCAGCCTCTGCAGAGCAGCTGCACACTGATGTCTTCTAAACAGGAACAAAAGACCTGTTGTCTTCTTCAGCTTGATCTCTAGTCCAGGTGAGACCTTTAGTGTTGAGAGTCGTCATCAGATGACCATCAGATGGGTCCTTATTTGTTAAGTCAGTCAGGAGGTGAGAAAAACAGAAGATGGCTCCACCATGCTTCTCAACAAAATGCCCACGTACATGAAGTTTTTTTCTTGCATTTTTACTTGCGTTTTTAGTTAAGGCCCTCAATATCCTAATCATATTGCTTAAAACCCCCCCCCCCCCCCATGATTCTAAGTTAAAATCCTCTCATGAATTTGAATGAAGGTTGAGAAACCCCATTCTAAGAGGACAGCTGTCTAATGAATTCAATGAAATCAAATCATGATCATAGGAATCAAATCATCATTTGTACAAAGTAAACAAACCTGTCCATGCAGAAGAGCAGTCCTTGCCAGCCCAGTTCTTGCACAGAGCACGTTTTAATATGAGAATTTGCAGTGTATATAGAAAACTCCAAGTGCCTTGTACATAAAATATAGAGGTCCTTCGAATTATGCCTCAGGACTTACCTATA
>VZRQ01001895.1:65444-84475 GCA_013397975.1 Machaerirhynchus nigripectus | reverse complement strand
GGGGCTTGGAGCAGCCTGGGACAGTGGGAGGTGTCCCTGCCTGTGGCAGGGGTGGCACTGGATGGGCTTTTAACATTCCTTCCAACCAAACCATCCTGGGATTCCATGATCCCTGCCTGCAGCCAGATGATCACAGGAAGGGGCAGAACCTAGAGCCAGGAAAGGCAGCATAAAAATCATTTACTCTGCACTGGGATCTCACTGCAGGGCACACAAAACCAGTGAGTGCAAGTCCACCAAGCTCTGGGAGTCTGGGAGCTTTAGGAAAGACCAGGCCTTGAGGAATTCTGAAGGAAAACAGGGACCTCAGAAGCTGTGGCTCCACCTTCACACAAACCAGTCAGAGTTTTATCATCTGCTCGATTGGAGTGGGAGAAAATTGAGTGACACTGCTCAACCCTTGCAGTTAATTAACACACAGCCTTAACGAGGCCTGAGCAGGTCTCCATGGCAGAGTCAGGGATGTGCTACACCCACTCTTGCACATCTTCCAGCAGAGCTTTAGAGCACCTTACAAACATTAAACTGGGCTTTATAACCCCAGCCTGTTACCAGGCAGAAAACCAACAGCACAGGAAAAGCCATTTGCTCAACCCCGTGACCAAATACAGGGGCAGAGTCAAGAGAAGAACCCAGAAATTGTAATTTTGACTGAAAAAAAACCACCTTGCCTCCTTCCCAAACCTCACGGTGGGGGATGGCAGCCGGGACTTACTCTGGAGGTGCCATTTTGCTGAGGTCAACGTCCTTCAGGAAGTCACTGTGCAGGGCCTGCTCTGCTGTGCAGCGCTTGCCGGGGTCCAGCGTCAGCATGTGGTCCAGCAGGTCCAGGGCAGACGAGGGGATGCTGCAGGGAGAGTGGGAAGCACGGGATGAGTTCATGGAAAACACAGGGAAAAGTTCAGTGTCAGAAGGACACCTCAGGCCTAAGAGGAATCCGCACAGCCAGAGTTCCTTGCTCGTGATGCAGCAGCTCAAAGCCATCAGCAGGGCAGGCATCAGCTGTGGGGAGTGGCTGGAGCTGTGCCAGGGAGGTTTAGGGTGGGTTTTGGGAAAGGTTTTTCCCCCAGAGGGTGGTGGGGCACTTAACAGGCTCCCCAAGGAACAGGCACGACCCCGGGGCTGCCAGAGCTCCAACAGGGTTTGGACAACGCTCTCAGGCACAGGGTGGGATTTTGGGGTGCCTGTGCAGGGCCAGGAGTTGGCCTGGATGATCCCTGTGCGTCCCTTCCAGTTGAGGATATTCCATAATACTCCACTCTGTATTTTGCCACGTATGAGAAGCACCTCTGCCACAACTCCCACAAGATTATCCCAAACCACCCCCTGCCCCAGAGAACATCCCCTGCAGTCAGGCACCCTGAGGATGCCACACTTCCAGGAGAGCTCCCAGCGCAGTCCCCAGCCCCAGGGAACCTCTCTGAAGGCAGATGAGGTGTTTAGGAAGGGGACAGGGAGCCCATCCCAGCCCATCCCGACTCACAAGGAGAACTCCTCGCGCAGGCGCCGCCGGTATTGCTTCTTGGGCTTCATAGTGTTGAAGTAGGGCAGCTTGATGACATCTGGCCACACGGCTGGGCAGGGGCTCCCACAGAGCCGGCTGGGGAGCAGGGAAGCACAGTCAGCCAGGTGGAACCCAGCCAGGAGGAGCAGAGCCACCAACCCCAGGGAAAACACCTTCCTAAGCAACCCGCTGCAGGAAGAACCCGGCTCTGGGCAGGGCTCAGGTGAGGTGTTCAAAGAGGAGGTATCAGGAACAGGAAAATGCTGAGCTTGAGTTTATAAACTGTCCAATGCAATGGAATTTTATTCTTCTTACTACAATTTTTAAAATGTTAATGTTTCTTACTTTAAACTTTCCAAACTCACTGAATTGTATTAGTTTTTACAATAAAGGTGGTGAGGCCCTGGCACAGAAAAGCTGCGGACTTGACACCTCTGGAAGTGTCCTAGGCCAGGTTGGACAGGTCTTGGAGCTCCCTGGGACAGTGGAAGGTGTCCCTGCCCATGGCAGGGGGGGGACTGGATGGGCTTTAAGGTCCCTTCCAACCCAAACCATTCCAGGATTAAAACTTCCAGTGTGAGAAGTAATCCAGGTTCGTGATTTTTGGACTCGGCAAAGTTTACTGAGGGTACACAAATCAGCAACCACACACCTGACGCAGGTGTGGACACCTGACCATTCCCATTTGCATTCCCAGGCATTCCTGGCCCTATTTTCCAGGCAGGTTAGAGAACAAGGGCTCCTCTAACTCGCTGCCTGTGTGCACGAGCAGCTCCTGCAGCACCTCCCCTCACGGGCATGCGTGTGCAAAGCTTTACCTGATTAATTCAAGCTGAGCCAGTTCCAGATTGGCTTGAAAAATAGGCTTCTTTGTAAACAGTTCCCCGAGGATACAGCTGGAAGGAGGAAAAGCAAGAGGTCACGACAGCAAACCCTGGGGATGAGCGTCTGAACACGGCAGCGTTTGAGCTCGGGAGCAGCTTTGCCCGAGGAGAGTGATTTGCATCAGGGCTTGTAGTGACAAACTGACCTGTGTGTACCGAGTCCCCAGCCCCGGGCTCCTGGGAATCACCTCCCTGCAAGTGGCTGGTTCACGCAGGAAGCCCCTGCCACGTTAACTCTTTGCAGGGAAAGGAGGGTGTGTCAACGTGACAAAGAGCCAGAGCTCTCATTTCCTCCAGGTTCAGCTTTTGTTTGGATTTTCAACTTCCCTCTGCTGGCCTGAGCTGTGCCCAGCTGCCCATGGCTGTCAGGGCCAGCAGAGGGGCTGGGTTTGTGCACACACAGCTCTTGGACAGCTGGGAGGGGAAAGGAGGCAGAGAGGGAGCACCTCTGGCTCCTGCAGTCCTCAACATCTCCCCTTAAGCCAGCAGGAATCAGTGCCAGAAGAAGGTGGGAGGGATACAGGAATGGGAATAATCCCACGTACGTGGAACAGAACTGAGCAGCAACTGGTCAGTAATTATAATTAATTACTGGTTTTACCAATCTCTGTTTGTGTTATGAACCCTGCTGAAGTTTAGCTGGGAATATCCCAGAGGGAAGTGCACGCTCTGGGGAATCCAGCCTCAGTTCTGACAGCTGAATCCTCCAATCTCTGCTTCTGAATCACTCGGAGAAACGTTCCATCTTTGTGGCTGAACTGCCCAGACTCCTGTTCCCCAGGCTTCCTACACTACTGAAACTTCCTGAAACCTGAAATCTCTACTTATTTAGAGAAAAAATCTGTAAAAAACACATTGAAGGAGTGAGCAGCACAGGGCAAATGTGTCACCCCTCCAGGGCTGTGACACCTCTGTTGATCTCAAGGGTACATCAGTATCAGGTTGGTTTGCATTTTAAAAAGTGAAAATTTCACTTTTTACCCTTTCTCATTTCAAAGCCAAGGAAAACCTCATTCTAGGAGTTTTTACTAACTGGTTTTAACGAGGTGACACACCCCTATCCCTCACAGCACAGCACTGTGAAGTATTCCTATTGTATGAGTATTAGTCTCATCCTCTGCGTGGCTGGGACAGATCCAGCTGTGAGCACCGGCACAAATCGGGGAGCAGCTCCCGTGGGAATGCTCAGGAGCTGGATCCAGAGCCAGGGAAGGCACAGCAGGACTCACCCACAGCTCCACACGTCGATGGCAGGGGTGTAACGCTCCTCCCCGAGCAGCAGTTCTGGGGGTCGGTACCACAACGTGATGACTTTGTTGGTGTAGGGACGGCTGCAAAGCAAAGCAAACACCAATAAAAACTCATCCCAAGAGCCACAAAATCCTGGAAAATTCCTCATTTTTACTTCCCAGCTGCAGTTACGCCTGTCAGTGGCAGCAGGGGGGTTTCAAGAGGCTGCACTTCCAGAGCTACCAGATGAGTTAAAAACAGCTGAGGAGGGACCATGGATTTTACAGGAATCAGGATTTGTTGTAGGTGCCAAAGACTGAAAATTCCTGACCCTCAGCAGGCTGCCATCACTGAATGGTGACTGATCTTGGAGCAAAACCTGCTCCAGGGCAGGTCAAAGGCAAGCAGAGAAGAGGTTTTGGCTCCTCATGAGCTGCTCTTCTAATGAAAAGTTATTAATACCAAGCAGGAGTGTATTTGTCCAACAGCTGGAGCTGGATGATACCACTGGAAATCATTCATCAGGACTTTCAAGTGAGGAATTATGTAGATACTAAGAAGAAAACAGCTCATCCCAGCCAGGTAAGCCCTTTCCCCTTCCTCACCTCTCCTCCGAGCTGTAGAGTCGGGCGAGCCCAAAATCTGCAAGTTTGATCTGCCCACTGGAAGACAAAAAAAAAACAGTCCCAGGTTTAAATCACAGTTAAATCACAGAATTACAGAATATACTGAGCTGTCAGGGACCCATCAGAACCCAACTCCTACTTAAACCCCGCTTTAAGGGTGAGGAAACCCCTCCCCTGCAGCAGAAAGGCCTCACAAAGACACGTGTGCAGGAATTACTGCTGGGTATGCCAGGCTTAATTCTCCACTTCTGACTGAATGCTTCAAAGAAATACAAAGTAAAAAAAGAAAAAAAAAAAAGGCACCAATAATTCAGTGTCATCTGTATCACAAACCCTGCCCAACGGGCCAATGTCCCACAGGATTTTTTTAGGTGGGTATCCAGACCTTTGGTTGTTAATTATGGACAAAATCCTTCTCACAGCTCCTGCTCCTGAGCACAGCGCTGGGCGCTCTCAGCTGAGCCCAGGGAGAGCACAAGGAAAAGAGAAGTGGATCCACTCCCGGATTACCTGTTGTTCAGTAAGATGTTGGAGCACTTGATGTCTCGATGAAGGAAATTCTTTTTGTGACAGTAATCCAGCCCCTCCATTAACTGTTTCATGAAAGACTTGATATGGTCCTCTGAGAAATGTACCAAGCCAGATTCTAGCAGCCCCATTAGGTCATGGTCCATGTACTCAAACACAAGGTAAAAGGCACCTGGGATAATGAACAGAGAAATGGTTGGAAACAAAAGGAGAGACACAAAAAAAGAGGAGGAATGAAAGGAGATTAAACTGTTGCAAGTTTTTAACACAGTCCTGTGCTCTTTTGGGCTTACGGGGTGTCCTTTTCCCTCAAGGGGTAAAAAAAGCCCCAAAGCAACAAAGCAGCCCCACCAAACTGACATCTGAAATTAAATATACGCTCAAAATAAATTCCTCTGAAGTTCTGGCCACGTTTACCTACATGCTTTGGTTATTTTCTTTCAAGGGAGTTTGTTGAAGAAATTACTGCCATGCATGGTTTGAACTTGTGTTTGGGTTGTTCCTTTCCCTCTCCTGGAAGAGAAGGTCCCAAACAAGAGCCAGTGGGATGCTAAAACTGTCTTGTTCCACAGTGACTGAGGACAAAAGACTTTTCACACTGTTAATAAGTTTGTTGCCACTAATCAGTGTTAGAAGTGACCCTGTAAAGGCTTTTTTTCTTTAAGACTGCTCTTCCATGACTCTGCAGGAATGCAATCATCCTGTGATCAACTCACTCAAACTGGAATCTGTCCTTTGAGGTGAGGCCAGATCCTGGTCTGACCTTGTAGGAGGAACACAAAGAAGCGAATCCACCCCAGAGCCGAGTTCTATGCTAAACCAAGGGGTTGCATCACCTCTGTGGTGAATGGAAACCAGCCCTGCAGCCAACTCTACCTTTGTCCTTCTTGAAATCCAGTGCATCTTGTTTGTCCGTGACGATCTCCTTCATGTTGACGACGCTGCGGTGGATGAGCTGCCGCAGGATTTTGATCTCCCGGATGGCCGTGATGGGGAATCCTTCCTTCTCATTGTCCAGGCGCACCTTCTTCAGAGCCACCAGCTCACCTGCCAGGCCACAGCGGGGTCACAGCCTGCTCGCCTGCACTCCCAGGGAAGCTGGGAGCAGCCCCGAGCACAGAAAACACCAACCAAGGGGCAGCAGAGGCAGCTTTAGTTACCTCCCTGCTCGTTTTAGTTCAACTGCCCTGCCAGGAGTTCTCACATGACACCTGTGCTTTTCCTAACCTGCTCCAGCGGAAAGGGGGAACACAAGCTGACCCTGGGATTTCCCAAGCTCTGCTGTAGTGAAGTCTGATAATTTAAAAAGCAGGGCTTCAGCTGGCACCTGTGGGCACCACAATCCTCCAACCAGGTGTCAAACCACACCCCAGGGCACAGGATCTCACCAGCAGAGCAGAGCAGGAACCTGGGCACTAAACTCAGGATTCCAGAGCTCCTGCTCTTCTGCCCCTTTTGGAAAACACCCGATGGAAGTGCTTATCCCAGGGCTGGAGTCACTTCTCGCTCTGCAGGTATTTGTCACCGTGGAGCAGCGTTGGCAGGGAGCTGAGCACACCCACAAAGCCTTGGAGTGGAGTTTACCTGGAGCCATCCTCACCTGTGTCCTTGTCCTTGGCTTTGTACACCTGCCCGTACGTCCCTTCTCCAATTATCCCGATGATGTCGAACTTGTCCACACAACGCTTGCCCCAGTCGCTTTCCGTCTGTCTCCTCTCCCCATACCGAGGACAACAGATTCTGCAGGAGGGAAGAGCTCTGTGGGACACCTGAGGGGCTCCACCTCATTGTCATCCCAAAAAACCCACCTGTTCCAATCCGTAAAAACCAACTCAATCCCGTGTTAATCCCTAAAAACCGAAAGCAAAGCTCAGGCACCTCGGCTTTGCACTCCCAGAACTGGAATGCTCAGTTTCACGTGTTTTGCTGTATAATCCCAATACAGGCACTGCTTGACAGGAATATTATCCTGGATAGCATTATCATACTACAGCAGGTCAAAAATGAACGTCTGGGATATTCTGCAGGATGCTGGACGTTTGATTTTTATCGAAGACACTCTGCACAGAACATTAGGGGATTCTGCTCCCTCAACAACTGCTTAAATTTGTTATCAGGGTGAGTTCTCTACGCCTTGAACATGGAATCCCAGAATGGTTTGGGTTGGAAGGGACATGAAATATGATCCAATCCCACCCCCTGCATGAGCAGGGACACTCCCACTATCCCAGGGTGCTCCAAGCCCTGTCCAACGTGGCCTTGGACACTGCCAGGGATGGGGCAGCCACAGCTTCCCTGGACACCCTGTGCCAGTGCAGTTCCATGGCCAACACTTCAATCATGGAAACATGGACATCTCCCATTTGGAACAACCAACTCCAGAAAGCAACAAGAGCTTTATACAGAGATGCTCATCCAGAGGTTTCTTTGGAATATGGGCATGGCTAAAACAAAAAGAAAAGAGCTTTTGGGGTCGATGTGGCTGGAGATTGAACATGACACACTCCAGCAACTTCTGCCATTAATTCTCACATAAATGGGGCAAGCTGCCTTCAGCTGAAGGTCCAAATGTGAAACAGCCCACAGCAACCAGCCATTATACCAAATAATACAGAAATAGGAACTTGTTTTCTCCCCCATCTCACTTCCCTCAATAAAGAGCTCTCAAACCAGTCTGGGGACTACGAGACTCAAACAGTAAAAAAAAAATAAAACGAAGTCAGCCTTACTTTGGTCTCTTTTTGAAGGGTTGCTGAGGTGGTGTGGCTGCCTTTGGTTCCGGGGAGTCGGGAGGAGATGGGTCCCCCCCAGGGAGCTCTGGGGGGAGCGGGAGGTCCGTGAGTAAGTGTCGTGGTCTCTGCTCTCTATCTTTCTTCACAGGTTTTGGAGGAAGAATCTCTTTTGGACTAAACTCCGGAAAGTTAATACAACACAAAAGTCAGACTCAACAGCCAGGTAAACAAACAAAAAAGCTACTGTAGGACAACAGCTCTGGTTGACAACGTGAGGTTTAAGTGTCAAAATTAGCACATCCAAATATGAAATAGAACAGCCTTGAATTTACAATGCTAAAACACAGGGAGAGAAAAGTGTCTGAGTGGAACACATCATTAAATGAACACACAGGTCTGCACTAGAACCTGCCCAATTTGCACAAATCAGTACCAGTAATTCGGAGTTTCCTGCGAGGCAGCTCAGGGGATCAGCCAGCACCCACTTTCTGCCTCTACTTCCTCTATTTACTCCATTTATCACCATGAAATTAAATGCTTCACTCAGTGAGGAGCACTACAAACACAGAGCCAGAGTTAAACCTTTCTCCACAAGTAACTTTTAACCTCTTAGCAAGGACTGAAACGTGGCTTTAACTCCTGAATGCTGCTGAGGAACCAAAAGTTGATCTTTTAAATCCCATTACCAAGGGCATCAGGAGCGTGGTTTAGCCTGGCAGGAGCTGCATGAGCAGAACCTACTTTCTCTTTCATGTATTCAGCAAGGAGAATTCCTAGGTTTGAGTAGTCACGAATTCTCCATGCAAATCTCTGCTTCAGCAGGAAAAGAAAAGATTAAGAAATCCAAACAGGCCTTCCCAGGTCTCTTTTTAGGGCAGAGAGCAGGTTTGGTGTTTGTACCATCAGGTCTAACACTTCAGAATAAATGAACTGATGGAAGTAGGTCGTTTTCCCAATTATTTTATCAGACACTGCCTAACCTGCACAGCAATCTCTTGTGAAATCTGCTTAAGGAAGGAAGAAGACAAGAAACACCAGACGTGGGAGAGGTGGATGGGCTGAAACTCTCCCCCCACGGACAGCAAAAACCTTAGGAGCAGAATAATTGTGTTCAAATACCTACAGAGAATCATGGAATTGTTAAGGCTGGGAAAGCCCAACTCCAGCCATTCACCACCAAACCACAGAAAGACTCAGCCTTCATCCAGACACCCCTCAAAAACAACTTCTTCACAAGACCGTGGTGGGAAGGGTGAAGGTGAGGCTGGAGAGTGAACCTGCAGTGCCCAAACTCTCTCCCTTTTACCAAAAATTCCCATTTTCTCGCCTTTTATCTATTCAGTTCTCTATTTGCATATCAGCACTTGGTTCCTGTAAGCTCAGCTCCCCCAGGACACCTGGGCAGGTCACCAGGGGGAGGAAGCCCAACAGAGCCTTCAGAACTGCCCAAGCAGAGAAAACACCCAGAGTGAACGCCGAGAGCACAACAGAGGCTCCTTGGGGCTCCTTTCCCTCTCTCCCCTGGACTAGCAGGAATGGCACTCCTGGACCAGCAGGAATGGCACCCCTGGACCAGCAGGAATGGCAGCAGCCAGTGAGTGCTGCTCTCCCAGGAAGCTGCACAAGCTCCACGCCTTTGGAGCGCAGCATCCAACCGGGACAAAATTTGTACCAATTCCTCCTAAACAGCTTTTCCTCCTCTCCTGGTGAGCCACCCAGGCCTAAAAGCATTGCAGAGGGTGATAATTCTGGAGAGGTTAAAGAGTCGCCACTTGGATGAGGCGTGTTCTGCCCTTGGACACTTCAAAGCCCGATTTCCAACCCCGTGCTCGCCACGGGCTCGGGGCTGGAACGTTCCCCAGGCTCAGCAAGGACAAAAGTCCAGCTCAAAGAGTTCTGCTCATAAAAACGAAGGCAGTTGGTGAAGGGTGAGATTCTGCACACTCAGGGCCACATGGAACTGCCACCAGGCTCAGCAGAACGAGCGGGATTTCCCATCCTTTTACTGGGAAAAAGTCACACTGAGCCATTTACTGAGCTCCAGCATCACCCTCATCACCCCAGCCCTGAGGTCAGGCAGAAAACACTTTCACAGGGCTAAGCTACAAAAAAAAAAAAAAGAGGTCTAGGTGTAAGTGGCTGAAAAAATGAAAGAGATTTGCAGGACAACTTCTGGGACTGGAAAGGAGGGAACACAGCAGCAGGATTTGCTTTGGCTGGCATTCGGGTTGGGAAACTCGGCAGGCAGCTCAAAGCTCCTGCTCATCACAGAGACATTGAAACCCAGTAATATCTGCTGGACAGCATCACACAGCTCAGGGAGGGCAACGAACACACACCAGCCTCACTTGTAGGTTGGAGGCAGTGAGAACATTTCCCTGATTGGCATCCATACCAGAATCATCCACGAAAATTAAATCAATTATTCAGAGTATGTAACACTTCACCACAGGGCGACTGTATCGAGTCAGGACTGCGCGATGACACACTGGTCACTAAAAACATGCTTTACTCCCCAATCCCAGCACATCTTTAGTGATGATTGGGAAGATTCAGGAGTTTTTAGGGAACCACAGGCTCAGCAGGTCAAGTAGAGGAAAAAAAACCANATATATATATATATATATAACTGATGACCTTAAGTTAACAGCACTGCAACATCCTAACAGCTAGAAAAAGAGAGAAAAACCATGTATTTGGGGTTTTTTCTTCTCCATTCCATTCTGGACATTCTGTTCCTTTCTTCCCACCAAAAGGACCCCCCATATGAGGTTTCCAGAAAAGTTCATCCCAGAAGCCACAACCACCCCCAGCCCAGCCAGAACGATTACAGGACAGAGCCAAGTCTGCACGTTTTGATCAGAAATGATCAGGAAATAAAGTTGAAGTAGGTGCAGTTTCATTAATTTTTAAACTTTTTCAAACAATACCTACTTCTCAAGCAATAAAGGATTGCATCAATTACTCAAGGATTAGGACAACACTCAAGTTAAATCAGTGCTGGTTTTTACACGTGGGCACAGCCTGTGTGGCTGGTGAATCTGGAACAGAAAAAGCTCTGGTTTGTGTTCTTGTATTGGAATTATTAAGCTTTTTCCTGTTCTTTGAGTACGAGTTTTTGAGGAATTAAGCAAACAAACAAAAAAACCCCAATTTTAAAGTAAGTGTGCAAACAGCTCCAACACAAAGAGAGGCATAATCCCAGATCCACGCTCCATCCCTGTAATAAACATGAGCAAGGAGTGATGTGAAACCTTTACCAAGCAGCACTAAAGCAGCAGCCAAACCTCCTGTTTCCCACGGAGGTAAGAGGCAAATACCTGCATGGGATCATGAAACTCTCCACACAAACCTGGAACGGCCCTGGGATAAACACCTTTGTACCAGCGCCACACCTGTACTCTGCAGGATGAGCTCATAACTGTAAAACCAACCCAAAATCCCCTCTTTATTCAAGGCTTTGCTCTTAAATGCAAAGGGGATGCTCTGGTGTGACCTTACCTATCCAAGTCATCTTCCCCAACTAAAATAGGGGGGAGCGGAAGCGGAGGCAAGGTGGAAGTTTTCAGGTGTGGGATAGCAGCCGTCACAGACACTTGGGTTTTTGTAGCCACCTGGACAGAGGACTGGGAGTTCACCTGAGAGGATAAAGTAGACGTCCTTGGGTGGGAAGAAGATGGCAAAGACGTTGGGGCCGAAGTAGGGACCTGAACAGGAGTCAGTGGGGCTGGAGGCAAAGGCGGGACAGCGGGTGACGGAGGCAGCGGCGGCAGCGGCGGCGTGGGAGGCGGAGGGGTGGTGGTCGGCAGAGGGGGAGGAGGGGATTTGATGGCGGGGAGGGGGGGTGGAATCTCCTTCTCCGCTGTGTCTGTCTCCTTTGGAGATACCAGGTCCTCTACCACTGCTACAGGCTTTGAGTCTTTTGCTCCCGTGGGTTTGGAATCCCTAACCGGAACAGGATGTTTCCTCTCCGAGTTCTCCTCTGCCTTGGATTTCGTCATCTCTGCAGGGGCTTTCGGCTCTGCGTTCGTGTACAGTAAATTAACCGAGTCCGTGTCCGGAGGTTTCTCAGATTTAACAGTTTTGGTGACCTTTTTAGACTCTGTCCCAGCCTCCTTCAGTTCAGCCAAGCTGTTCTCCTTCCTAGCCAGGAAAACAGGGGAGCCCTTCGCCTCCTTCCCGTCCACCTTGGCCGCAGCGGCCGCGGCGGCCGCTCGCTCCTTCTTCTTCCTGCTGAGCTCTGCTCCGAGGCTGGAGTTCAGCGGGAGCCTGGTCGGGGATATGCTGGAATGGCGACTGCGGGAGCCAGACCTCTGCTTTTTGCTGTGAGATGAGTGTCTTGAATATCCGGGACTGCGGCTCCGGGACTTCACGGATTTCCTGAGGAGAGAATGGTGGGGAGAGAAATGAAACGGAGCTTCTCTCCCGCTCTGAGCTGCTCACCAACAGCTGAATCCATTAATGGTCAGCTCAGAGAGCGCCCAGCACCTGCCAGGAGAGACTAAAGCCACTGAAAGGAGTTAATGAGTCAGTCAGGACCAGTTTTACACCATCATCATCATCCATTCTCCCTGTGCCAGACTCACCATCACACTGGGAAGAGAAATGAAGGATCAAGGCTGGACAAGCCCCAAGGTAGAGAGGAGCTCACAGCTCACACACCCAACAGGAGACTTCAGTCCAGAGGATGAGCTGGCAGTTTAGGAATCTTTCATAGGAAGGCAGAGGGGGAGGAAAGGAAACCGCGCATAAAACATGACTGCCCTCACAGGAGTGCTGCCTCAGGAAATCGTGCACTTCAAGCTCATCTTCCCCCCCTGGTTCTTTTAGTGCCATCAGAACTCAAATTTGCATAGTGTGATTTGGGAGAAGGAAAAATAAAACCAAGGAATTTTTACTCTCTTGGTCTTGGTCTTCCCCTACAAAAAACGGGCTCCAAGTCAGGTTGTGTGCAGAAACAATCATGGAAAATCCTGGGAGAGAAGCAAGGCAGGAAACACCTCACACCATCGGGGTTCACACCACATGAACCTTCTCAGGAGAGAGCAGAGACTGGTGGGGAAACCAGATAAAAACTAAAATGGAAGTGGAAACTGGTACTTCCAGCATCCATATCAAATTCCTGATAAGCCAGAACTGTTTCCTCCACTCCAGGAGGAACGAGGATTGGGCAGGGTGAGGCAGGCTTTAATGGTGTGGTGGGCTCTGATGCCAACAGGGCAACCAAAAACTTTGAGCTCAGACCCTACAAATACTGGCACAGAAAGGACACTCCATGATTTATTACTCAGGGCACATCTAATTTGGAAAACACGGAATTCCCCCAAAACAGTCCCACAGCAGGTATAAACCACCCCTAACAGCAGCAGTTCAAACACAGGCGACACTGGCTCCCTTGTAACCATACTCAGAGCATAATTAACAGCACCAATTAGTACTATCCCAAAACAGTAAACATTTGAAAAATAAACTGGAGAACTGAGACAGCAGAAAGTTCCTGGCTCGACACCAGCAGCACCTTCCAGGAGGGGCAGCTGCGGCTGCGGTGGGTGAAGGGTCTCCCCACGGGGTTCCCTCCCTACTCCAAGGATCAGCATTCCTCTCTCCCGCTTGGAAGTACAACCTCAACCCTCGTGCTGACAGTGGTCAAAGAACACCAGGGGCTGTAGGCAAGTCCTTACCTTTAGACTTGCAAAATAAATATACAACCAGAAGGAGAAAAAAGCGGGATCTGCAGTCACACGCAGCTGTTTCCCCCCTCACCACACTGCTCTGTCATGGGAATGCTGCCTCGGGATCACCTCTTTTTCCAAGGTTTCTGCTCAGTGAGCCAACAGTCTGGGCTGCAGTTCGCCTGCCACCACGAGCTGGGAGAGCAGTTACCTTTTCACCAGCTCCAAGACATTTGCAGGCTATGGAAAACATTCCTAACGAATCCTGTAGGATGTCACTTACTGCAGCCACAAATGGTTTTGGGGTTGCTGTTCCCTACTGCAATTCATCCAGGATGGATTGCTCAAAATGCTGCAATACTCCCTTTCCTGCTCTGTCTTCCATCCTGCCCCATGATTAACCCCAACAGTTACTCCAAATCATGGAATCATGGAATGGTTTGGGTGGGAAGGGACCTTAAAGCCCATCCAGGGCCACCCCTGCCATGAGCAGGGGCACCTTCCACTGTCCCAGGCTGCTCCAAGCCCCATCCAGCCTGGCCTTGGACACTTCCATGGATCCAGGGGCAGCCACAGCTTCTCTGGACAACCTGTGCCAGCGCCTCCCCACCCTCACAGGAATTCAGTCCAGCTGGATGCAGAGCAATCAAACCAGATCACTCAGCAGAGCCATAATAAACTTCTCCAAAAACCCAATTTTACCTTATTTAACAGTGCTAATTTAGAACCAGCCACCAGGGACACCTGCCTGGACCAGGAGAGGTGCGGCTGGGGAAGTGGTGGAATGGTCAGACCCTCTTACAGGGGTTGCACCAGCACTTCCCAGGGCTGGAGTGACTCCCTGACCTTCCAGCAGCAAATATCCACAGTCCTCTGTTCCACCAGGAATAAATCCACCCATTCCCTCCCAGTCCTCTTCACTCCACAGGCACCACTCACCCCTTTTTCTCCTCCCTAACAATAATCACCTACTGACACCACACAAACAACTGCTCTTTCCAAGCCCATTTTCCAGGCTGGTGTTTACAGCTGCTTTGTTAGACCTAAAAAAAGGCCCCACATCCAGAAGCCTTCCTGCTCTCCCAGCTCCACCAACACCACTGGGAGCACCACCACTACAGCAAACCTCAGACCATCAACAGCCCCAAAACCACCAATGCAGCACCTGCCGGGAGACCTTTTATCACTGCATATCTCCAAAACACAGGCAGTAGAGTACAGAAGATGCACAGGCAGGTTTTGCTTCTGAAAGAGAACAATTTCCATCCTCTGGAATGATTTCTGCAGGCTTTACCTGCAGCCACTTAATAGCACTTTTACCCCTTTCACCCTTCATTTGTGCAGCCTTGCTGTAGCATTCCACACCTTATGTGCTTTGCCGAGGTTATCCAGGATGGATGAGGGGCAATTCAGCCTCACTTGCCTTCCTCCTTCTGGAAAAAAAATGCTCTGGGATTAAAACCCACCCTGCTGTCCCTCCAGAACTGGAAAACAGAAAAAAAAGATACCAACCACAACAACTGTGAATTAACAAAGTCAGAGATGATGGCTTCATCTAAAAATCCAAATTAAAAAGCATGATGAGATTAATATTTAAGTCACACAATGAGAAGATTGGGATGGTCTTTGGAGAAGGGAATGCTAGAACCTTCCATGCTGAGACTGCCATGGTTAACAGGTGTCAGCAGAGGTGACCTGCAAAGCCCCACGTCCACATAATTCCACGTCACCCACCCAGGATCACCTACAGATATTTCAGTATTTGATCTGCTCTAAACAACACAGAGTTAAGAAAAAAAAAATCAGAAAACAGTATTTGGGAAGCCTGGCTGCTCCAATTTCTCAGGAAACAAGCCTTATTTCTTATTTTTGAATGCCCGGCAACCTTTCACCAGGGCAAGGACCCGTGGTACAACAGCCCCTGCTCCAGCACGTGCACACTCACACCTCACAACTCCACTGGCACACAGCACATCCCACCTCCAGCAAGCTGAGGGACTCTGGAATTTCACCTCCTTGTTTTAGCTGCAGAACCTGTGCTTGCTACACAGAATGGCGAAGCACATCTGTTATTTTCCCTACTGACCAAATCATCCCCGTCTCCTCCTCGCTGGGAAGTGAGCTGTTTTCCACAGCCACTGGAAATGCAAACACTCTGGATTTTCTCCAATCAGCACAGCGCACGGACGCAGCTCCCCAACGCTGTGTTTTGGACGTTTGCAGATGAAAGAAAACACAGAATGCACTCAAACACCCCCCATATTGTCAGTCAGGGGAAATGACTGAGTGTCCCAGAAAAGCCTGAAGAACGCGAGCCGTGGTCAGGTGTTCCCTGCCTGAGTGTGCCACTTAAAGAGGTTTTCTCTCCCAAAAATGTTCCTGCCCCTCTGCAGGAACCACGGAAGGGATCAGTCACTGCCCAAAGCCAGCTGCCTCCTTTCACACATCTGCAGCACGTCGAGGTGANAAACTGACCACGTGAATTACAACTCACAGTTCACCTGGCATACAGAAAACACATGAAATTCCCTCTGTCCCTTTACTACAATCACTGCAGGCAGATGTTTTCCAAAGGGGTGGGAATACCTCACACAGTCAGTGACTTATCTGCCCAGGAAAGAGAGAGGAGTAAGTTATCAAGTCAGAGATTCAGAGAGTTTGGGACTAGCTGAGAGTAAACAGTGAGTGACCTTTGGAACCGATCTGGTTTGGGGTCCAGCATTTAGTAGAGAGTCGAAGATGTCCTTAAAAAGTAGGTCTGGAAGTTTAGGGAAGCAGCAGAAAGCGCTCTGAAGTTCCTCTCATAAACCAGGGAAATGTAACTGCTGGATTTCTCAACTCAGAGGCAACCAGCCACTTACCCAGAGAGGTTCTCCTGGGAAGTGGAGTAACCTGGGGGAAAACCTAGGGGAAAGCTCTTAGGATACCACTGCAGTTCCCAATGGCTTCTCCCTGCTTAGGCCTGGACACTTCTCCAGTGCCATAACTCAGAGCTGTATCAGTGAACAGACACCTCCTACCACTGCATCCTTACTCTCCCAAAGGATTAGTGAGTAACGTGTCACAGCAGCACCACGAGGCAAAAAGGATTGAAGGGAAGGAGGAGAAAACCATCCAGGCCTGTCCCTGAGAACCTCCCAGGTGTACACAGAGAAAACAGGGCAGAGGAGCAGCAGCCTGCAGGAAAATTTCACTGTAAAAATCACTGTGGAATATGGAGATTTTATGTCACAGCTTCCAGGGGGGCTGAAACCAACACAGAACTCCCAGCAAGGACAAAGGCAAGTTCCCCATGGAAGACAGCATTCCTCAAGTTCAGAGTTTTAGTAACAAAGACCAAATTCCAAAAGCCCCGTGTGTTTGGGGATCTGCTGAGCTGGAGGACGCAGCACAGCAACCACGGAGCGGAGCATTCCTATGGCCATTACATTCCAGGTCACATCTGAATTGCCATGGAGCTCCAAGCAAAGCCCCACAGCATCCATGGAGACAACTGGAAACTCACTGAACGTAAGCCAAAGATAGAAAAATAAAAGGATCAACATTAGACCATGTCACAGGCTGATTAATGAACACCTGGAATAAAACACACAGAGCTACCTTGAAATAATTGTTTCCTTCTGTAGCAAAGCTACCGAGTAAAAGGGAAAAAGAGAGAAAATTAGAGTTAAGCTAAAGTCCAGCTGGTTGCTCCTTGCCCTTGCAGAATGCCCAGATTTCAGAAGGGAAGGAAGAAACTCTAGTGCTGAGAAAAGAAAGTTTAGGCTGAGAGATGGAGTTTGCACGTGGTTCTCTCTACTCCAAGGGAAAAGAAAAGACAAGTCAGTTCAGAAAGAGCAAAATCCACCCCAAACGAGCCCTCCCGAAAAGTGGGATCAAGTTCCCACATGCACTAAACAGATAAAGGCTTCCAGAAATAGGTGAAAACATTCCCCGTGGCTGAACTTCCCGCCAGGTAAGCGCCTTAGATCCCGCTCCGGGAGCCGCGGAGCGCGGCCCTCCCCACGCAGGGGCCACTCCAGAGGTGGGTGTAACTTAATCCCAGGAGCTCATCCAGCCTCCCTCCCTGCCCAGAGCCAACATGGACGCTGCCTCCCGCAACGCACACAGGCGCTTCCCGAAGTGTGAACTCCATTTCCAAAGGAATTGTCAAGGCCCCAACTAAAGCAACTCCAAGCATGTCACTCCGCGGCCAAATTCGGCACCAGCGGGGAGGAAAGGGGTCATAGAATCATGGGATGGTTTGGGTGGGAAGGGGCCTTTGAGACCATCCCATTCCATGCCATGGGCAGGGGCACCTTCCACTATCCCAGCTTGCTCCAAGCCCTGTCCAACCTTGGACACTTCCAGGGATGGGGCATCCACAGCTTCCCCGGGCCACCTGCGCCAGGCCCTCACCACCCTCACAGGGAAGAATTTTTTTCCTAATATCCCATCTAAACCCATACCCCCCTATCCCGTCACTCCAAACTCTCCTAAGTAACCTTGCCCCATCTTTCCTGGAACTCCCTTCGGGTCTCTGGCATTCCCAGCTCCATCCCAAGCCCTCCCCGGCTCCCAGGGCGAGGTGGGTCACACGCACCTGGCGATGGGGCTCCGGCTCACGGAGCGCTTGGAGGCGAAGGGGCTGCTGGAGCGGCGGCGGCCGTAGGGGCTCGGGGACCTCCCGCTGTAGGAGCCGCTGCCCCGCTCGTAGCTGGACGAGCGCCTCCGGCCGTAGGGGCTCACGGATCGCTGCCGCCGGCTGTAGGGGCTGGGCGAGCGGGCGTTGGACTGGTAGCCCACGGGCTCCTTGTAGGGCGGGCTGAGGGACTGCCGGCGCGAGGAGCCGCCGGGGCTCTTCCTGTAGGGATCGTAGGTGCTGGAGGTGTGGGAGCGGGGCGGGCTGAGGTCGTACTCCTGGACGTAGGAGGCTCCCGAGGGGCTGTCGTCCAGTTTCGGGCTGTCCGACCATTTCCTGTGAGGGCTCCTGGATTTCCTCTTCGGGCTGTCGATGGTTTTGTAACTTTTGGGAGCATCCCTTTTCCGATGGCTTTTGCTGCGCTCTTTGTGGCTGGACTTGAGCTCCCGCTCCTTCCTGGATTTCTCCTTGTGCGCCTTGGCGGAGCGCGATTCCTTGTTGCTGCTCTTGGAAGAGAGCGCCTTGGGGTGCTCCTCGCTCTCCAGGAGCCTCTTGGAGGATCCCGATATCCTCTCCTTGGCGGACCTGCTCGAAGCATCCAGGCTCTTTTCCAACTTCCTATCTTTCTCCGCCTGTTTGCTCTTCATCAGCTCCCGGAGTCGTTTGTGCTGGTGGTGCCGGTGCTTCTGGGCCCTCTCGCTCCTCTCCGCCCTCCTCTCCTCGTTGTCCCTCCTGTCCAGCTTGAGGGCCACATCGTCCGAGAAGGTGTCCGAGTCCGAGCTGATGTCATCGTACTCCACCAGCGGCTTGATCACCGCTCCCAGGGGCGCCGCCGCTTCCTGGGCCGCCAGCGGGGACTCCTTGGAGTGCCTGGACTTGTGCCTCTTGTGCCTGGAGCCCGCCCGGTGCCTCTCCTTGCTGTTGGAGCTCCCGCTGCCCGGCTGCGAGGACCCCCCGCCGCCGTCCTTCTTGCCCCCATGTCTCTCCGGATTTGGCATTCCTCCCCCGCTGCGCTCGGGAACGGCGAGGGGGGGACTCCGCGAAACCCCCGAACTTCAAACTCCCTCCGCGCCCGCCCCTCGCACCATCCACCCCGGCCTCGGTCCTCCCTCCTACATGAGGAGCGGGGCCCGAGGCCCCGGAGGAGGCGGGAGGGACGGGGAGGGGAGGGGGGAAGGATCCGGGAGGGGAGGGGGAAGCGCCGCGGCCTCACCGCCTCATCCGAGGGGCCCAG
>VZRQ01001895.1:46918-59884 GCA_013397975.1 Machaerirhynchus nigripectus | reverse complement strand
GGGGTTTGTGTGGGGTTTGTGCGAGGTTTGTGCGGGGTTTGTGCAGGGTTTGTGTGGGGCTTTTGCAGGGTTTGTGTGGGGTTTGTGCGGGGTTTTTGCAGGGTTTGTGTGAGGTTTGTGCAGGGTTTGTACAGGGTTTGTGTGCATCTCACAGTGATTTTTGTTCCCTTTGAAGCCTCGGCTCCCACCTGAGCGCGAACGGCACCGAGTGCTACATCACCTCGGACATGTTTTACGTGGAAGTGCAGTTGGATCCTACAGGGCTGCTCTGTGATGTCAAGGTGGCTCACCATGGAGAAAACCCCGTGGTGGGTATTCCTGGGAAAGGGGCACCCTTGTGCTTTTGGGATTGCCATTTGCCTCCCTTTGGTTTGAGCAGAGGAAATGGGTTGTGTTTAATGTTCCAGTTACATCCTTGCTGCTCGTTCCAGTGGGAAGTAAAATCCTCCATGGAGTGGTTTGCTCCTGTGGGATAATCTGATCAATGCACACTATGGATTCAGAGCTGGCAAAATTATTTGAGGAAGTTACCTCAGAGTTTCTGGGGATTTTATGGAAGTTACCGCTGTGTTTCCAAGGAAAGGAGAAGGGAAATTATTCTTACAAAGCTCAGATCTGGGAATGGAAAGTTCTAGAATGTGGAAAGCTGGGAGAAAATGGCTTTACTGCCCATGGAGGAGAGTTTGAGGTTGGTGTTTGATTTGCCTCTCCTGGAGGCAAACCATCTTTAATATCCCTACGTAAGGCCATCGATTTTCAACCTAAGGCTTCTCAATTTGAGGAGTTTATTTCTAATTAATAATGTAAGAGGAAGTGTTACTGCTTGGATTTGTCCCAGCAGGGCTTGAGGGGCAGAAGTAGAACCACAGCAAGGTGGGGTTGTGAGCATTGTGTGGCTTCCCAGGAAAAGCTGGTGCTCGGGACTTTTCCCTGTCCTGATAATTCCCAGTTGCAGAGCTTCCCCAAGCCTGGAGCGGCTGCATTCCGCACTGATATCCCTGTGTGTTTCCTTTTCAGAGCTGTCCAGAACTGGTGCAACATCTGAGGTGAGCGACAGGGGTGGGATGTTGTGTTTTCTCACAGGTTGCTCTTTGCTGTGATCATCTGATGCTATTTGATGTCTGGAAACACAAAACTCTTCACAACTGCTCCTTTCCCCACAAAGTGCCTTCACTTCTCCAGGGGATTTTCCGGCTTTGGCTCAGATCTCGTGATTCTGGCTGCTGTGCCTAGGCATCTTCAAAGCCCACAGCACATTAAAGCTGAAGCATTTAAAGAACACATTTTGTAGCTTTCATGTAGCAAAAATCTGTTTTTAAGTGGCTCAGCGTCTTTATTAATGTCACTTTTAAAATGAAACTTGTTGCAAATTTGAATACTTGGTAACTTTTCCTCCCTTTTCCTTTCAGAGAGAAAAATTTTGATGAGTTTTCCAAGCATCTGAGGGGGCTCGTGAACCTGTATAAGCTGCCAGGGGACAAGTAAGTCCAGGGTACATTTCTATCCACGTATATAAAATGAAATAATAAGTCTAGAATACATTGATTTATATCCACACATACAAAATTAAACAACCCTCCGAGCTTGTAGGTTTGCACTGCACAGTTCATTTCAAGCTTTCTTGTATTGTTTAATTGTTTTGTTTTTTTTCTTTTTTCCTAAGCAAACTTAAAACTAAAATGTACTTGGCTCTGCAGTCCTTGGAGTTGGATCTCCAAAAGATGGCCGGGATGTATTGGTGAGTTTGTGGTGTCTGTGTGCTTGGGTGGGTTTTGGAAATACCCACAAACGCTCAGAGCTCTGAGAAATTCCTTTTTAACTGCAGAAATTGGTTGGAAGGGAGTCTAAAAGGCAAGGTAAAAAGTTTGTAACTAGGTGGATTTAGTGGTCATGTGCTCTACAGTAAGAAATTGAGACAGCTTTGACCACGTTTCACTGCTGTAGGTTCAGTGATCAACCAGCCATGCTGCAGAGAGTAAAGCAGCTTTTGTTTTGCCTGTACAGTAGGATCAGGCCCTCTTTGGGTCCCAGAAATGTGTATTTTGAGTTAAAATCAGTCTCAGCACGTGAATTTTGGCTTCAGGTGTGGCTGTGGCTTGTTTCAGACTGTGATTGCCTCTCTTGCAGGCAAGCCACCAACGCAAACCCCCTGGACAAGATCCTGCATGGCAGTGTTGGCTATCTCACCCCCAGGAGTGGAGGTACCTGTGATTCACTCTTAAAAAAAAAAGGAATTAATAAAAATTTTATTTGCTCCTGGCCCCCATTGTGGGTGATAGTTTCACATTAGCTGATGGAAAATAATCAAAGTAAAAGAGGGACAAGGTGTTTGTGTGTCTTTGCAGGGTGGGGATGACCGAGTTGACTTCTCAGGGTGCCTCATCAGGAGTTTCTCTCCCCCAGGTCTCCTGATGAACCTCAAATACTACGTCTCCCCCTATGATTTATTTGAGGACGGCACCGGAGCCCCCGTGGTTTTGCACGAGAACAACGGTGGGTGAGCTGTGGGACTGCTGGGGGCTGCTGCTGCTTGGGGGAGAGAAGCAAGCAGAATTCCAGCCCAGCTGCCCTCTGCTGTCACCCTGTCCTGTGGAGGACACAGGTTTAGCGAGCCCAGGTGTAAACACTGGCCCAGGTGACCAGTGACCATTGACCATTGGAGCTTGTGGCCGTGCTGGGGTTAGAGCTGGGCTCCTGTGGGGTCGTGGGGTGACAGTTTGCAGGCAGAGCCTTTTTCCTTGGAGTGAATCTCATTTTAACATGGGATTTGTTTTGTTGTCTGAATGAAAACATAGAATCCCATAATGGTTTGGGTTGGGAGGGACCTTGAAGCTCATCCAGTTCCAACCCCCTGCCATGGGGGCACCTTCCCCTATCCCAGGTTCCTCAGAGCCCCATCCAGCCTCGTGCCTCTTCCATCATACTGGAAGATTGTTTTTATGCATGGACATCTGGCTCTTGTTAAAATGCCAAAACCGAGCTCCGGTTCTCAGGAAAGAGGAGGAGGAAATTATCCAGAACCATTATTTGTTTTGCCTTGCAAAGAGCAAACTACGAACTCGCAAATGCATTCGGAAAATATTTTGAGAGTGACGCAATTGGTCCACCTGGCAGGAGGGAAGTGGAGCTCTGGGTAGAACGGGCAGCTTGGCTGTTGTCCATTTGGTCGTGAAGGTGAACAGTGAACTCTGTGCCCTGTGGGGGAAGCCAGGTATTTCCAGCAGAGTGATATTTTATGGAATCACAAAATTTTTTGCATTGGAAGGGACCCTAAGACTCATCCAGTGCCGTGGGCAGTGACACCTTCCGCTATCGCAGGTGTCTCCAAGCCACATCCAACTTGGCCTTGGACACTTTCAGGGATGGGGAGTATATTTAATTAATGTTTAATCCACAAAACTTGCACTGAAGGGGTTTTTCCATCAGCTTACGTCCTTGTTGGGTTCTTCTCTTGCTTCCCCCCCGCAGTTCCTCGCTCGCTGGGCATGAACGTGTCCGTGACAGTCGAGGGAACCATGGCAATGCACAAACTTCCAATTGCTCCCCTGATCATGGGCTCCCACCCCGTGGACAGCAAAGGGTAAGGGCAGGACACGAGGCCAGCACTCAGCTGGGTCTGGGGAATGTCACGGCATCGTGTGAGTTACACAAGTGCTGTCTTTGGGCCGAGAAACGCCTGTTTCAGGGCTGCGAGGTGCTCCTGAAGAGTGCCTTTATTTTTAAGTTCTAACTGTGTGTTTGAGGAAACACAATGTCAGGTGACAGCAGAAGCCCTGCAGCTCACAGGACCTTTTGTCCCCCCCAATCTTGCAGAACTCCGTCTTTCTCCTCGATCACCAGTGCCAACAGCGTGGACTTGCCAGCTTGCTTCTTCCTGAAATTCCCACGTCCCATTCCAGTGTCTCGAGCTTTCATCCAGAAACTCCAGAGCTGCACAGGTGGGTTGCAGAGCTGTCAGACACATCTCCGGGGTTTTATTAATGTTTCCTTGATTCTATCAATAAATGCTGCTGATTTTTATCGCGTGCCAGGGAAGTTGCTCAGGGTTTTGCACTGTTCTCAGTCAAACCTGGACAGGCTTTCCCACCATCTCTCCCTGGCTCCCAGGTGCCATCACTCCACGCTGTCTTGTCCCCTCAGGCATCCCACTGTTCGACACGCCACCCGCGTTCGTCCCGCTGTACGAGCTGATCACGCAGTTTGAGCTGTCCAAGGAGGCCGATCCCCTGCCCCTGAACCACAACATGCGCTTCTACGCGGTAGGTGTGCTCTGCCAGCCAGCCCGGGGCACCTCCACGTGCGGGTGGAGCATTTCGGGGGGGTTTCAGCTGTTTCAGGTGTCTTCCAAGTGGGATAAAGGAAATGGGTTCAGTATTTATTCCCAGACAAAACTTGTTCTTCAAGCGGTAGGATTCAAGTACAAGGCCCTGGCACAGGGTGCCCAGAGAAGCTGTGGCTGCCCCTGGATCCCTGGGAGTGTCCAAGGCCAGGTTGGACAGGGCTCGGAGCAATCTGGGATAGTGGGAGGTGTCCCTGCCCATGGCTTTAACGTTCCTCCCACCCCAAACCATTCCCTGATGACCATGGTAATTAGGAAAATTAGGTATTGAGAGATGCTTTGCTGTCGGAGTGCAGCTGCAGGGAGGAGAGCAGAGGGGCTGAGCCTTCCCTGGATCTGTCCCTTCCTTTTGTCCAGTGATGTGTGGCTGAATGAATTGCAGCATTTTGGGAGAAATCCTTAAATTTGTGGATGACTGTTAACTCCAGAGGATTCTCACCCCAGAAGGGATGCCAGCCAGTGTGAAACTGTTTTAGTGGGAACGGAGAATGCTGTTGTACTTACGAGGAATTAAAATCATGTTTTCCTCATTCAGAGTGGGGGTAAAACATCCTCAGTGTTCTGTCCCGTTCAGCCAGAAAGGTGACGTGGTGTCAGTGGCATCTGGGCACTGCTGGATGTCCCTTACCCCTTCCACCTGGCTGGACTAAAGCAGGAATTGTTTGTCAGGCGCTTCCAGGACAGCAGCACTGTTACTTCCTGAACAAAGACGCTCCTCTCCCGGACGGGCGAAGCCTCCAGGGAACTCTGATCAGCAAAATCGCCTTCCAGCACCCCGGCCGGGTGCCCCTCATCCTCAACTTGATCCGGCACCAGGTGGCCTACAACACCCTCATCGGCAGCTGTGTCAAGAGGACAGTCCTGAAGGAAGGTGGGTGCCACCTCCAGAGGAATACGGTGTGGGAATGATGAACCCTGGGTAGTTTTCCTCGTGAGAAATGAGGCCTCTGCTGCTTCCCTTATTTTTGTCCCATCTGTGTGGGGGTTTTGAGGCTCTGGTTCATCTCCACTGTTCCCTCAGTTAATGTTTTCTGTGCCTTTCAGATTCTCCTGGGATCCTGCAGTTTGAAGTTTGCCCTCTCTCTGACTCCTGTTTCAGTGTATCCTTCCAGCACCCCGTGAACGACTCCCTGGTGTGTGGTAAGTGGGCTCAGGGGCAGCAGGAAGAGCGTTTTTGGGAAGGCTGGCAGGGTTTCCTCACCCCGTGTGCAGGATTTTGATCTCTCCCAAACGCCTTCTCTCTTCCAGTGGTGATGGACGTGCAGGACTCCACCCATGTGAACTGCAAGCTGTACAAAGGGCTGTCTGATGCCCTCATCTGTACAGATGATTTCATTGCCAAGGTTGTTCAAAGGTAAGCTGGGATTTTGTCCCACCTTGCACTCCCAGCCACGCAGAATGAGCTCTGCTCCGTCTCCTGTTCACCCAGCACTGCCGGAGCTGTTCTGTGCTCGTTTGGAAGAAGGAAAAACTCAGAGCCCTGCTGAAAATTCAATTGCAGATGTTGAGCTGCAGCTGTTTATTTCTGAGTTTGTTGTTTACACAGGGCTTTTATCCAGGTTCCTCCACCTCAGTTATGTTCAGAACAGAGCAGGACGTTCACAGGGCACAGCACTCCTGTCACCTTTTGAGTGAGAACCACTGGTTTTGCTTTCAGCATGTTACAGACTTGTCATCCCTGAGGAGAATGTGGAGTTGTCACCGATTTTTGAGCTCAAAAAGCTGTCCCCTGCCCGTGGCAGAGGGGTGGAACTGGATGGGCTTTAAGCCCTTCCAACCCAGATATCCTGGGATTTTTATAAGGTTGCAGGAAATCAGGTTTGCCAAGTTCAGATAAAGGTGTTTTCCGGCAGAATTGGAGTAACAACCCAGATTCCTTCATCAGGACAGGGCAAGGGGGAATGGCTTTAAACTGAAACAATGGTTTTAGATGGGATATTGGGAAGAAATCCCTCCCTGTGAGGGTGGGGAGGCCCTGGCACAGCGTGCCCAGAGCAGCTGTGGCTGCCCCATCCCTGGAAGTGTCCAAGGCCAGGCTGGACACTGGGGTTTGGAGCAACCTGGCATAGTGGGAGGTGTCCCTCCCTGCCCGTGGCAGGGGGTGGCACTGGATGAGCTTTAAGGCCCCTTCCCACCCAAACCATTCCAGGATTCTATGATTGCATCCTGTGCTTTTTAAGGACCGGATGATGATCTGTCAGCCATCAGTTGTTGGAGTTAATTGATGAACTCTCCCTCGGTGATTGCAAGGCGGTGCGCAAAGGCGCAGGTGTCTCACAGCTGGGTAAGGGTGGTGGGATGAGTGTGAACCCAAGCAGAACAGCAGGACACAAAACCTGGACCTGCTGCTCTCCTGTGCAAGCCCCTGAGTGCTCATTTTTTTCCTGATGGAGGTGTAAGACCTCCCTGGTGACCTTTAGCCAACCCCACCCTGACCCTCTGCTGTGTCTTGCAGGTGCATGTCCATCCCTGTCACCATGAGAGCCATCCGTAGGAAAGCAGAAACCATTCAAGCTGACACCCCAGCCCTGTCCCTCATTGCAGAGACAGTTGAAGACATGGTGAAGAAAAACCTGCCCCCAGCCAGCAGCCCAGGGTATGGCATGACCACAGGCAGCAACCCAATGAGCGGGACCACCACCCCAACCAACACTTTTCCTGGGGGGCCCATCACTACTTTGTTTAACATGAGCATAAGCATGAAAGAGAGGCATGACTCGGTGGGCCATGGGGAGGACTTCAGCAAAGTGTCTCAGAACCCTATTCTCACTAGTTTGTTGCAGATCACAGGGAATGTGGGGTCTACCATTGGCTCAAGTCCAACCCCCCCCCACCACACACCACCACCAGTATCCTCACCAGCCAGCAACACCAAGAACCACCCCATGCTCATGAACCTTCTTAAGGAGAATCCCCCTCAGGATTTCTCCACTCTGTATGGGAGCAGCCCTCTGGAAAGGCAGAACTCTTCCTCTGGCTCCCCCAGAATGGAAATGGGCCCTGGGGGGAATAAGCAAAAGAAAAAAAAATCCCGCATGCCAGCCGACAAGCCCAAGCACCAGACTGAGGATGATTTCCAGAGGGAGCTCTTTTCCATGGATGTTGACTCCCAGAACCCCATTTTTGATGTCAACATGACTGCAGACACCCTGGACACCCCTCATATTACTCCAGCACCCAGCCAGTGCAGCACTCCTCCTACCACCTACCCCCAGGCGATCCCCCACGCGCAGCCCAGTATCCAGAGGATGGTTCGCCTGTCCAGCTCGGACAGCATCGGGGCCGATGTCACCGACATCCTCTCGGATATAGCGGAGGAGGCCTCCAAGCTGCCCACCAGTACCGAGGACTGCCCTCCCATTGGGACTCCAGTCAGAGACTCTTCTAGTTCAGGACATTCACAAAGTGCCCTCTTTGACCCCGATGTTTTTCAGACCAACAGTAGTGAGAACCCCTACACAGACCCCGCGGACCTGATCGCGGACGCCGCTGTGAGCCCCAACAGCGACTCCTCCAACCATTTTTTTCCAGACGGGGTAGATTTCAACCCTGACTTGCTGAACAGCCAGAGCCAGAGTGGTTTTGGGGAGGAATACTTTGATGAGAGCAGTCAGAGCGGAGACACTGATGATTTTAAGGGCTATGCCCCCCAGGCTCTAACTAATTTGGGGGTGCAAGTCTTGGGGGCTGATGGGGGGGAAAATAAATTTAAGGGGAGCGCTCCGTCCGACACGGTGGATTTTAGTATTATTGCAGCTGCCAGCAAAGCACTGGGGTCCTCTGACATCATGGAGCACCACAGTGGAGGTCAGAGCCCTTTGCTGAACACGGGGGATTTAGGAAAAGAGAAGTCTCAGAAACGGGTAAAGGAAGGCAATGGGTCTGGAAGTGCCATGGCAGGTGCCGGGATAGATGGGAAGCCAGGGAAGCGCAGCCGGACGCCATCCAGTGATGGCAAAAGCAAAGAGAAACTTCCAAAGCGGAAGAAGCAGGAGACAGATGGGAAATCTCCATCTCACAGTTCATCCAACAGGCCCTTCACGCCACCAGCAAGCACAGGTGGGTCCAAATCTCCGGGGAGTTCGGGCAGATCCCAGACTCCTCCCGGGGTAGCTACTCCTCCTATTCCAAAAATAACCATTCAGATCCCAAAAGGAACAGTGACTGTTGGCAAACCATCTTCACACGGCCAGTACACGAGTAGTGGTTCTGTCACCTCCTCCAGTAGCAAAAGCCATCATAGCCATTCTTCCTCCTCCTCCTCTTCTTCCTCCTCTTCAACCTCAGGCAAAATTAAAAGCAAATCAGAAGGGTCTTCTGGCTCAAAGATGAGCAGCAGCCTCTACTCCAGCCAAGGTGGCTCCGGTTCGGGCCAGTCCAAGGGCTCGGCCCAGTCGGTGGGAAAGCCGGGATCCTCCCCCATCACCAAGCACGGCCTCAGCACCGGCTCTGGCGGCAGCAAGATGAAACCTCAAGGAAAGCCATCGTCCCTCATGAACCCTTCCATGAGCAAACCAAACATCTCTCCGTCTCACTCGAGACCCTCGGGCGGTTCTGACAAACTCGCCTCTCCCATGAAACCTGTCCCAGGTACTCCCCCGTCGTCTAAAGCGAAGTCACCCATCAGTTCAGGCTCCGGTGGGTCCCACATGTCTGGGACTGGCTCAAGCTCGAGCATGAAATCGTCTTCAGGAATGGGATCCTCCGGGTCTATGTCGCAGAAGCCGCCTCCCTCGTCCAATTCCTCCACGGCATCTTCATCTTCCTTTTCATCCGGTGGGTCTTCCATGTCTTCATCCCAGAACCAGCATGGAAGCTCCAAAGGCAAGTCCCCGAGCAGAAACAAGAAGCCATCGCTGACTGCAGTCATAGACAAGCTGAAGCATGGGGTGGTCACGAGCGGGCCTGGCGGAGACGACCCCATGGATGGACAGGTGGGGCCAAGTTCCAATTCCTCAAGCCATACAATGTCCTCCAAACACAACATGTCTGGAGGGGAGTTCCAGGGAAAGCGGGAGAAGAGCGACAAGGAGAAATCGAAGGTCTCTGTTTCTGGAGGATCTGTTGACTCTTCCAAGAAGAACTCGGATTCCAAAAACGTCGGGAGCACTGGAGTGGCCAAAATTATCATCAGCAAACACGATGGTGGTTCCCCCAGCATTAAAGCCAAAGTAACCCTGCAGAAACCCGGGGAAGGGGGCGGGGACGGCCTGAGGCCTCAGATGGCTTCTTCCAAAAGCTACGGATCCCCCCTGATCAGCGGCTCCACCCCCAAACACGAGCGCTGCTCCCCCAGCCACAGCAAGTCCCCGGCCTACACCCCCCAGAACATCGACAGCGAGAGCGAGTCGGGCTCCTCCATCGCCGAGAAATCCTACCAGAACAGCCCCAGCTCCGACGACGGCATCCGGCCCCTGCCCGAGTACAGCGCCGAGAAACACAAGAAGCACAAAAAGGAGAAGAAAAAAGTGAAAGACAAAGACCGGGACAGAGACCGGGACCGGGATAAGGACAGGGACAAGAAGAAATCCCACGGCATGAAGCCGGAGAGCTGGTCCAAGTCCCCGATCTCGGCGGATCAGTCTCTGTCCATGGCCAGCAGCGCCATCCTCTCGGCCGAGCGGCCGTCCCGGGCCAGCCCCGAGTTCCTGATCGGGGAGGAAGATGACGATCTCATGGATGTTGCTCTAATTGGCAATTAATTCTCCCAGACAAGCTGTCTGCAGGGCCTGTGGGTCCTGGAGGGAAGGAAGGAAGGATTCATCCCAAACTTGCCACATGGATCTTCACGGGGTGTGTTTGGAGAGGGGGAAAAAAAGTATTTCCAAGTTATTTTCCAAGATTTTCAGACCACCAAGGTCTGTGCAGGAGGTGTGAGTGCCAGCAGCCAGGTCCCTGCCTGTGGCCTTCATCCTGTGGGCACTTCCATTCTTCCTGAATTGATGAGTATTATCATCCCTGTTGGAATTAACGGGGGTGAAAGCCGAGTGTGGGAATGTGGGAGCAGCTCCCAAATGGGGCAAACAGACATAGGCTGGTCTGGGAGATCCCAGTCCCTCTGCCCTCTTCCCATTCAGGATAAGCTCCTTTTGGATGTAGGAAGTTTTTAAAGTAATTATTTTAGGAAATGTTTTAGGGTTGGGTTTTAATTCTTTGGAAGAAGGAAAAACGTGAGGTTTTTAATTTATTTTATTCCCACGGCATTCCTTCATAGAATGCCCGGCTCAGCGCGGCGCCTCCAGCACGAGCTGGGCACTGTGTCCTCGTGGAAATCAGGATTTTATCCTGGGTCACAGCTCTGAGGGATTGCTGCTGCCTTGGGTTTGCCTTCCCTTTTGTTTTAGCTATTTATTCACCTCCCTGTGGGAATGCCTCGTGCTCCTCGTTTTCCCCCAACAGGGATTTGGGTAGAGCCCGCGGGTTTGGGCGGCTCTGCAGCTTTGGTGACATTCCAGCGTGGTGAAATGCCAGCAAATCCCAGTGGAAAAGGGACTCCTGTCTGCACCAGCGAGCTTCCCTGGAATCCCCTCGTGCTGCTCAGTTGGGAGTTGTGGTCACACACACGGGCACTGCCCTGGGAAGGATTGTCCGGCCGAGGGAGCCGTGTCCCGCTTGGCACTGGAACTGCCTGGAAAATGGTCCCGGAGCGGCTCAGCTGGGATCAGAGTTGCAGCAGAAGTGTTGATTTCCTTAAAAGATGGATTTTCCCCTTCTGGCTGGAATTAGGAGCATGACTCAGGCATCCTCTCCGGGCTGATCTTGTGGTCCCTGAAAGGAAAAGAGACTCAGGAGAGTGTTTTATTTTTAAAAGCAGTTTCATCTGATTCACTGAAGAGGAATGTGGGAAATCAGGAGTTCTGCAAACATATCTCCTTTGGAATTATGTACTGAGCAGGATCCTGCTCCCACTGGATTTTGCTGTTGGTTCTGGAGGCCAGGATTTCCCCGTGGGAATGAGGTTGTGCTTCACCTTTGGGGATGCAGCGTCATGAAAAGATGTCAAGGACTTGAGTTTCTTTCAAACCACTGAAATTTCCCATCCTGGGATACCCCAGGGATACCCCAGGAAAGCTGTTTGGTTCCCAGCTTTTTGGAAAGGCCGGTGTCTTTTCAGTAGGTTGGCAACTATCCCGTTAATGGTAGGGATTTTTCACCCCTTCCTCCTGCCTCCAGTTTAATTCCAGGGCTCCTGCCGAGCGTGGAAGCCTGAATTTCTCCCAAGCTTCCCCCAGCTCTGGGGAACTTTCCCTCCTCGTATTTTCCAGTGTTTATCCCTTGATCCTGGTGTCCTGTGCGCCACAACCTCCCCCTCACCAGAACTCCCGTCCTCAGGGGCTGAAACGATAGGAAAGTGGGAATTGAATCCAAACCTGGAGCAAACGCCGTTGTCTCACGCAGCCTCGGAATCGAGTGACTGCGGGGTGCCGCGAAGAGGATGTCAGGAGCACAGTCCCAGAGGAATTGAGCTGGAGACCCTGCTCCAGTGGCTGCCTTGGGAACGGTGCCGGCTCAGCCTCCCGAGGGCTGCCTGCCCCCCTCCTGTTTTTATTTAACCCGGTTTTTTTGACAAAAGCCCTTCGATCCGTTCCAAGTTGCACAACACAGTGAGGGCACAACCAGCTTTCCGAAAGAAGCACTTTCAAGTGGAATCCGGGCTGGGAATCCCACAGGATGGCTCCCTGGACTTGTGCTTAGCCAGAGCCGTGTTTTCCTGCTGTTGAAGCGCACTAAAAATTGGAAGGAAGTCCCGTTCAGCAGCGAAATTGACTGTGTTTGAAAGGAGCAAGCTGCACATGTTTCCCCTCACCCAGACCAAAGCTCAGTATCCAAAATTCCCCCTGTGGAAGGCGGGAACAGAGGGAACAACCTCTCCTCCGGCCATTGCAGGAGGCACGAGTCCCAGATTTAAAGCTTTTCACCCCATTTTGGTGCCCTGTCCCCTTCCAATGACGTCAGTCCTGGGAGAGCTGAGGTGCATGACTACACAGAGGCTTTGGGGTGTCAGTGTTCGGGCTCTGAGAAATGGTTTATTTTTGGAATATTTTTGCTTATTCTCAATTATTTTACATCTTTCAGTATTCAGAAAGATAAAATAAAGTGAAAATTAAATATAAGCCAAACCTTTTAATCTCAGGTGGTGAAGCGAACACGGAGATTAAAAGAATCTGGTTCTTTTCCTCGATTATCATGATGTACATAAATCCCTGGCTGGAAAATCGCTGGAATTGTAAATATCCTGGCTCCCGCGGCAGTTTTTTTGGGCGGAAAGTGGAATTTCGACTTTTTTGGAAATATTGCAGAGAACATGTTTATTTACATGCAAATAAACCCCTTTGGTACAAAGAGGTCTCGGCTCTGCCATGGGGGGAGGGCGAGAAGGGCATCCCGGCCACGCTTGATTTTCCCGCGAGAATGACATCACCATGACGTCACCCTGGCGCGGGGCGCTGATTGGCTGNNCCTGGCGCGGGGCGGTGATTGGCTGAACTCGCTGCTCCCGGAAGGGAGCGGAGGGGCGGGGGACGCCCCCCCCCCTTCCCGGGACCCCCGATCCCCGCAGCCCCCCCGGACACCGGGGGCAGGATCCTGCGGCCCCCGCACCCGCGGGGCGGGGGGGTCCCGCACCC
>VZRQ01001895.1:31158-45715 GCA_013397975.1 Machaerirhynchus nigripectus | reverse complement strand
TGCTGCGGCTGTGAGCGCTGGCAGCGAAGTTGATGATGGAGCAGGAGATGTGGGGAATTGCGCCTGGAAAACACCACAACCTTTGGTGGGGGGAGGAGGAGAGGGTGTTCAGGGGGTCCCAGCACCGATTTTTTGTGGGGCAGTAGCCGGGGGAAGAAAATTTTGCTCCCGGGGAGGTGGGGGATGGAGAGGACGGAAGGAGCGGAGGGTAAACAATGAGATCTATTCAAAGGACATGGCACAAAGCGGAGTGTGGAGCCAGGGCGATTCCAGCCGCATTGTTGTCCCAGCTGTCTTCCCGGGGGAGGAGGAGGAGGGGGGTAGGGAGGAAGGGCAGCAGCAGGATTTACTTCCCATCGCTGCGAGAAGCTTGTGGAGGATGGAAATCCATGCCCGCTCCTTCTCCGGACTGCCCGGCCCGTGTGGGGGACAAAAAAGAGCCGGGAATGGTAAAGATGTGGCTGTTCCCCCTTGGTGGAGAGGGGTGGGATGGCGATCCGGGGAAAATGCTGGTTAATGGTAAACTGAAGAGGCTCTGATTGCACAGAGCTCGGTGTGGAATTCCTCAGCCCTGGGGCTGAGAGAGGTGCGGGAAATGCTGGTGAGTCTGAGGCTGCACGTGGGATTGTTTTCTTCCTCCATCAAACCCGTGTGAAATCCGCAGCAGTGTGAGTTTGGGGTGGGCTCAGGTTTTTTAGTGGTCCAATATTCCTGTTCCTGTAGCATCCAGTGGTAAAAACATTGGGCTCACCCTGGGAGCTCCGGAGAGGAGCCCACACGTGAGCCGTGCGTTGTCCAGGGTTATTGTGTTTACTGTTCTGGGCTGTTCTTGCCTGCACTGATTTATTTATTTTTTTATTTATTTTTTTACCCCCCTGAGAGCTTTTTTGTTGTTGTTGTTGTTTTTTGCACTGCTGCAGAGTGGCTGGTTACAGAGCAACGAGTAAAAGCAGGTTGGTGAGAGATTTTTGCGGGGGGGAAGTGTCTCATAGGGCATTGACACCCTTTGCTTCCTTTGCCTTCGTCTTGTAGTGCTGGAGTTCATCCCGAATTTGGGAGGGTTTTCAGCAGGGTTGCACCAGGACACGATGAACCCAATTCACTGGGGAAAAAGGAGTGGGGAAGAGCTTTGTTTGGTGTGTTTTGGGTGGGGTTTATTTTTTTTTTTTTTTGCTGGAATGTTATTTTCTTCTTATAGTAAAAAACAGACGAGTTGGAAAACGAGCAAAATGCTCAAGGAGCGTTTGAGGCCTAAATTAATTTTTAAAACCTATATTTATACGGGAAGAGTTGGTGTGTTATAGAAAGGCTTATTTTGAGCTACAAGAAGCGCCTTTAAACATCATCCTGTTTCTTGGCTGGTTTGGTTACTGTGTTTTGCCCAGAGCAGCTGTGGCTGCCCCTGGATCCCTGGCAGTGCCCAAGGCCAGGCTGGAGCTCCCTGGGACAGTGGGAGGTGTCCCTGCCCATGGCAGGGGTGGCCCTGGATGAGTTTTAAGGTCCCTTCCCACCCAAACCATTCCATGATTATAAATCCAAGGCATCCTTTACTACCTCACCATGGATTATCTCTGACCCACTCACCTGTGTAACCTGGAAAGTTTCCGAGCTGTTTTCCTTTAAATCCATGATTTTCCAGTGAGCTTACGCTGGTCAGAAGAGCTTCCAAATTCTGTGTTCACACTTATAAATAGATTTATTTTTCAGAGGGGCAGGATGGGTGGAAATTCCTCCGTGCTTCCTAGAAACCAGTTTGTAATGGTTGTGCTTTACAAGTGAGAGTTCTGTGAGAGTTCACATTTCATGACGGGGGGGAAAATTGGGCAAGAAGCTTGTGGAGTCTGGGAGCTGCCGTTCAGAGCTGTGGAATATTGGAAGGTCATGAAGGCAATGGGTGATTAATTCTCCTCCTTCTTCTTCTTCCTCTTCTTCCTTCTCTTCCTCGTAACCTGTGGATACTGCCAGGGTAGTTCCCCTGGCTGAGGAGGAGGAGGCCTTTGAGTCTGAAATCTTATTTTGGGGTAAAAATAGCCCGATCTGGGGCTGTGACTAATAGATTGTGTCTGTGTCAGACTCGAAATAACGAGTGAGTTGCGGAGGGGGAGGCTGGGTTGGGTTTGCACTTGGTTTATTGTCTTTTGTTGAGCCACGTAAACAGATTCCTGAGCCATTGTTGTTGGGTAATTCACAAATCCAGTCGTCAGGGGGGTTAATAATAATAATAATTCCTTACTGCAGGAATGAAATATGGTGGAATATGGGCTAAGCTCCTTAAATTGGACTTGCGTGTGGGTTTCTGATTCCAGGAAGAGTGGAATTCTCTTTTTTCCTGGGAATGCCATGCCCGGCCCCACTAGCATATTCAGATTAGTCCCTTTACAGGAGGTGTGGCCACCGCAGAGAAAATCACCACTTACTGCAGCAAAGCAAACAAAAAGGGAAAACATTACCCAGATTGACTCCTAATTCTCTGTGGTGTCGGTTTAATGTGGAACATGCCCCGACAGATCCCAGTCCGTGCTTATATTTGGGATTTCTCTGCTTCCTGCCTGGTGAAGAGCAGCCAAACACCAGCAGAGAGGAGGGGAGGCATCTCCTGGTGCTTCTGAATGACTCCTGCTGCTCTTGGAGGACTCATTTACCAAGGCCCAAGTTCTCAGCACTTCCTTAATCCATCTTGTCCGTGTTCCCGTGCCCTGGGATGTCACCTGGAGGTGTCCTGGGTTTCCCTGAGCCACGTTGTCAGGATTAAGTAATTCCATGTCTTCCCCCCCCGACTGTGAACCATCCGTGTAGTCTCCTCTACATCCTCAAAAACAACAGCACACAAAAAGCTCCATCCTTTCCAGCTTCCTCTGGGAGTCTCCAGCCCCTCCAGCGAGCAGGAGCTGCTCCTGGCTGTAAAGTGTTGTGTGTCCACGGGGCAGCTTGTCCTGTTAAAAATGGAATTGTGGGAACCCCAGGGGTGTCTCTGAGGAATGAGAGTCTGTGGTGAGCTCTGTGAGCACCTGCAGCCTGAGAAGTGCATCGATCCGTGGCGCTTCTCTCCTGGATTCAGGATCCTCAGTGCGAGGGGGTTCTGACCCTTCTGAACCTCTGTAGTTCCCGGGTCTTGTTCGGCTGTAGAGACACGAAATGAGCTAAGCTGGAAGCAAAATGGGAAACTTCAAATGCTCCAAAATCGAGTTGCCTTCTAATAATTAATCCTGTCTGCGTTCAGAAAGCTGAATTGAATAATCTCACTGACCCTAATCCCATTTTGGAATCTGCTGCGTTCCTGCCTCTGTTCCTGTATTCTCAGGGGATTGGGCTTTAGAGTTGATCCTTTTGGGGTTGTCCCTGTTCCCTTTCCTGGGCTGCTGCTGGGCTGCTCCTTTTGCTCCCGGCTGGGGCTTTGCTGTTCCGAGGAATGGAGGTTGTGCAAACAGAGGGACACAAACAGGGCAGGGAGCAGGGAAAACTTTGCTCTGACTTCCCTTGCGAAAACTGGTGTAACACTGCCCGTGGAACTTCGATTTTATATGGGAAGAGAAACTGTTGGTGACATAACCCGGCGAACACCTGAGGTGGCACAGCTGAAATAGTTTTATTTTGGGTGGTATCTAACAAAATGGCTCATAGAGAATGAGAAAAACTGTAAAAAGTAAAGATTTTGGGAGCGGGGTGTCCAAGCTGAGGGATTTTCCTTATTCCTGTTCACTCCCCCACCCCCATTTATTTTTAATTTCGGTGTCGTGCTGTGGCACACGTAACACTTTTGTAACCAGCACTTCATTTGGGCAGGTGAATAATGAACTGTTAATTTGGTTCAAAGGGGTTGTTTAAACGATGAGATAGGAGGAGATGTAAACCACGAGTTGTGTTTCACACCCCCACTGTGCTGCTCCTGGGGCTTGAGGAGAGCGAAGAGGGATTTGGGGAGATTTGGAAGCAAAAAATAAATTGCTTCTGTAAAATGGGCTTGACCCAGGCCCCAGGGAGTCTGGGAGGGTCTGCCAGGAAAATGGCTTTTGACCTCAGCCCGTGTAACCCGACAGACAGAGCTGGTGTCCCAAATTTTTATTGCTATCTTTGCCCCAAATTTTTATTGCTATTTTTGCCCCAAATAGGATTTGCTTCTTCTTTCTCCCTCTGCCAGGAGTTGTGTGAGTGGGTTGGGTGACAATGGGAATGTTGGCCCTGGCATACGGATTTCACAGAATCCCAGGATGTTTTGGGTGGGAAGGACCTTAAAGCTCGTCCGGTGCCACCCCCCACCAGGGGCACATGGCTTTTTCCACGGGCAGATAATGATAAGGAAAAAGGGGAGGGTTTTAAACTGAAAGAGGAGAGATTTGGATATTGGGAAGAAATTCCTCCCTGTGAGGGTGGGGAGGCCCCGGCACAGGGTGCCCAAAGCAGCTGTGGCTGCCCCTGGATCCCTGGCAGTGCCCAAGGCCGGGTTGGATGGGGCTTGGAGCAGCCTGGGACAGTGGGAGGTGTCCCTGCCCATGGCAGGGGTGGCACTGGATGGGCTTTTAACGTCCTTCCCACCCAAACCATTCCATGATTTCATGTCTGACTCCAGAGAGGGATTTCCTGGCAGGTTCTGGAAGGGAACAGCACAGGGATCCTGGGGGTGGTTTCACTGGGAGCCGCTGGTCAGAGCAGCCCCTACAAGGGACATTTTGGGGAGCCTGGGTGTCCCTGGGGACAGGGGCTGTGCCCATCCTGGCATCGCCGCCCACGTGACGGGAAAGGGGCTCGGAGCCGGCACCCACGGGCACATCCCATTCATTTCGGACACCATCATTAATTGGGGCCTGGGACACAGCAGTAATTACTGTTTTCGCTGGTGCCTGGCTGGGAGCTCCCTTTGAGTCACACCATTGGGAAAGTCAACCCTGGGAGGGTTTTATCCTCCCTGATGCGGGGTGAAACCTGGATCTGCACCGCCCTGGGGAGGGGTCAGCCCCCCTCTGCCTGGGGTTTGTGCATCCCTGCCTGATCCAGCATTTTCCTTTGGGACAAACTCCCCCCATGCTCTTCACACCTCAGCTCAGGTGGATTTTTTTTTTTTAAGGCACCATCATTTGACTTTATTCCCAAATATTTATGCCAGTGATCCCAGCATCTTCTTACATAATAGGTGGATACAAACCCAGCAGTGAAAAAAACACCTTACTACCAATAATAATAATAATAATAATGGCAATATTACCAGTAATAATAACAGAATTGCAGGTGTTGGGAACGAGTAGAACTATAATTTATCAAAGCAGCTTATTTGAATTGTGATGAGCCTCGGAGAGCTGGATGAGTCTTGGGTTTAGGCTGAAAGTACTTAATCATGTCTCAGTTTTTGGGTGTGATGTTTTGTTTTTTTTTTAATCCATTCCAAGTGTATTTGTAGTAAATTGTTGCCCTGCTAAAATGAGCCTCTGAAAATATAAAAATAAATAGTGGTGGTAGGTGTTTTATGGCCAGGGACTGTGCCCCAGGCTGTCCTGGGAAAGTCAGAAAGTCTTTGTCTTATTTATACTCTTCCTTTTTGTGTCTGGACGTTGTTCTTATGGGCAGCGATCTATATTTAAAACCCTGGAGGGTGTGTGTGAGAAAGCAGCGTCGTTTTCCATCAGATATCTGTGCTAGGTCACCGAGCCCTCGGGTGTCACTCGTGGGGTGCCGAGGTTCCCGCTGGAGCCGCAGCAGCGGCGTTGGAGCAGCCCTGGCAGCAGGAAAGGGGTTTGTGCTGCCCCGTCCATGTGATCCTGAGCTGCTGACGCTGGGGGGGGGATGTTTTTCATTCCTCCCCAGATACAACTCCTAGGTGATCAAAGCTGATTAACTGCGAGCTGCTGCCTCCCCGAGCTGTCCCCACGCTGCTCCAGGTCCTGCCAGGGCCACCCGGGAGGAGCCGCTCGGATGCAGCCGGTGGCCGTCGGGTAACTCGGGGCTGGGGGGGGCTGGAATTGTGATTTCAGCTGAGCACAGGGAGGGTTTGGGTGTGGTTTGGGATGGTTTGTTTGGGGAGAGCTGTCTGGCGGCCAGGACTGGGGGAGGAGAACGAAACAGGTGACCAAAGAGCGGCTGAATGTGCCCGTTTGGTGCCCCTGCAGCAGGTTCTGGGGTGCGGTCCCTTTCAGTGGGATACGGACACGTGGCAGCTGAAATGGGAGTTCTGAAATCAGCGGGGTTTTTGTATCTCACCTGTGCCTGTGGAGTTTTCCTTGCTGAAGGCAGCAACACGACCTTGTCCCTCTGCCCATCCCATCACTGAGGGATTTCCCTCCGGAGCAGTTCCTGCATCGCGGGACGTGCAGCGGGAAGAGCTTCATCCCGGGGCTCCATTCCTGTAGGGTTTGACTGAGCTCTGGATCATTGCTGGTTCGAAAAACCTCAAAAAAACCCCCTCTTTATTAAATTTGTCTCAAATGCAAGCTGGACTCAGGTAGCTCCTCCATCCCAGCAGGAATTTAAACTTTCCCAAACAAGCAGCGACCGAGGAAGCGGCGATGCGACAGTGCCCGTCCGGTGCCCTGCCTATCCAGCTATTTTTAGGAATATTAAGCCTATAATAAGCCTTTTTGGCCGGGGTCTATTTCTGTTTGTCCTGCTTAGTCAGGATTTTGCCCGAGCAGAGCCCTGGTTGGGAGCCAGCGGGGCGAGCGTGGTCGTGGCACCGCGTGGGGCAGGAGGGCAGCGGCCACGTTCCCATCCCTCCTTATCCCGACGGAGCATCCCAACGGCTGCACCAGAGCTTGTGACAGCCTGGCTTCATCCAGCAGCCAGCCATTTCCTTGGAGACTTCATGCAGATTAAACTGGATGGGTTTTTAAATAAAATTCCCTGTGTAACTACAGGCTGGAGGGAAAAATTCCCTCGGTCGGAGCTGCTTGTGGATGTAAACAACTTCATTCTTTGGATCGCGTCCTCCGAGGAGCCCTTGGATTTCGCTGTCACTTCACTGTGACTTATCTCTGCAGTGTAATATTTTCTTTGCCTCCAGGAAGGCAGCTCAGCCTGCTCCAGCTGCTGCTTCCCAAAATCTTGTCCTGGGAAGGGAACCGATGTCTCTCATGTCTCTGTTATTTGAGCCTTGTCACAGCGGTGGAATTTTTTCCCCAGATGAGCAGAACTCAAGGCAAGGTGTTGGTACATGTTGACCGTGTTTGTAAGAAGTCATCTCAAAAACTGAGCTTTTCCAAAGGAAATGCAGAGTGAATTCCACATTTTTTCCTTGTTTTGTGGTTCGTGCTCAGTTTTTTTTTATTAGGTTGGAGTTGTGGGTGAGGTTTGCTGTGAGTCTTGTCTTGTGTCAGTGACTGTACCGAGCTTGTTCATCTCCATGTGGACCATAACAGATAAAACTGGTACAAATTCTACCAGAAATCCTGGAATTTGGGCTGGCAGCCAGCAGGCTTACAGCTGGAGAAACCTCCCAGTGCATCTCAGACTCGGGGTTTAAACTCTGAACAAATTCACACAGAGGCTTCAGAACAGAAATGACTTTGAGAGCTCGGAAGGTTCATCTCCAAAGTGTCTTGATACAGACTGGGTGGGATGTAAACTCCAAAATATTCAAGCTATGGATGTAATCCTTAATTTCTGCCATCTGTGGCTGACTGTCCACCTTTCCCAACCTAAAACCACTTTCCAGAGCGCCTTATTTGCTCTCTAATAATTAATAACTGCAGCCTGGTTTCTGGCTTGGTTTGAATTGCCTAATTTCCTGTGGTTATGTGCAGTTGTGGAGGGTCTGGCCAGCATTTTCTCATGAATCAAGGTTCACAGAACCCTGGAATATCCTGAGTTAGAAGGGGCCCATGAGGGCAGTGAGCTCCAGGTCTCAGAGCAGCTGCAGTTTCATCCTCAGCACACCATTGCCTGCTTTGGTAACAAGTTTGTCATCTCACACAGGTTCTGTCCCACAAGTAAACCAAGCTGGAGTGGTTTAAAATGAGAATATTTACTAATATTTCATAGATGATGGTTTTAAATTCTGCATTGTTTCTGTGCATTGAGCTTTGCTTAATACAGAGACGTGCAGCGCTTCATTGGTCGTGTTTCTGGGAATGTTTATGGCTTTTATTTCCTGCCCACCTCTGCGGGTGTCTCCTGGTTGGGTTTTGTACAGAAATGGGTGTCACCTTCTCCCTTCCCCTCCCTGTGTCTCCCTGGTGGTGCCCTTGGTGTTGTGTTGGTGCTTCCCAGGCAGCCTCAGGCTCTGGATCCGCCAGATCCAGGTTCTTCTTCCCTGGAGTGAGCAATCAAGATGGATAATTCTGTGTCTTGCTGTCACAACTGGCCTGGGTGCATCCTCTAACCTTGCAGCCACTGAGGCACTGAATTATCTTCATCCCTTTTTCTCCATCGAGCTTTGAATTTCCTGCTGTGAAGTGTTTGGGTTCAGAGTGGGCGTCGGGCTGACACCGCGTTGGCTTTGGCACTGGGGCTGCCCAAGTGCCGTCAGGAATTCCAGGGGCAGCACAAGGGGAATGGCTTCAAACTGATGGAGCAGGCCTGGATTGGATGTGAGGGAAAAATTCCCCCCTGTGAGGGTGGCGAGGCCCTGGAATGGGTTTTCCAGAGAGGATATGGACTCGCCATCCGTGGGAGTGTCCAAGGCCAGGTTGGACGGGGCTTGGAGCAGCCTGGGATGGTGGAAAATGTCCCTGCCCATGGCAGGGGGTGGCCCTGGGGGGGCTTTAAGGTCCCTTCCAACCCAAACTACTTTGTGATTCCATGAGCCAGGAGAGAGCCAAGTGCTTCCACGGATTTTGGAGCCTGATCCGTGGCAGAGCCGCACCAACTGAGCGGCTGCAATAATGACACAGAGCTGTGCTTCAAATTAGAGCTCCAGTAACGCCCGCCTGGGCCAGGCTGCTTCACCCACTCCTCGCACCAGCTGCTGTCCACGTCCCCCCGGGCACGCGGGTGTTCCCTGTGCAGGGACACTCAGACGCTGCCGCCCGGCCCGGGTGGTGGCACACGGGTGACCCAGCTGGGGGTGACAAAGCCCCGATGTGACCGAGGCCTGAGCAGCGCCTCTGTCCCCTGCCCCGTGAGCAGGGAAATGTGGGAATTAGCCCCGCACGGAGCGCTGCTGCAGGACTGCTTCAGGAACGGAGCCAGTTTGTCACTTTATATTCTTGAGGGCAAAGGAAGGGTTTTTAAAGCAAGTGGACAATTGCTTGTTTTGCTGAGTGTAAGGCTGTGAGAGCTTTACCTTTTGGTCACTTTTGCCCATCTGTTTTTATCAACTTCCTTGATTTCATAGAATTTCAGACTGTTTGGGTTGGACCTTAAAGCTCATCCAGTGCCACCCCTGCCATGGCAGGGACACCTTCCACTGTCCCAGGGTGCTCCAAACCCCATCCAGCCTGGCCTTGGACACTTCCAGGGATCCAGGGGCAGCCACAGCTTCTCTGGGAAATCCATCCCAGGGCCTCCCCACCCTCCCAGCCAGGAATTGCTTCCCAGTATCCCATCTGGCTTCATGCAGCACTAAAGTTGCTCCATAGTGCAAGATTCTGTGTCTGGTACAGAACTGAAAATTTACATACAAGAAAAATGTGTTTTTCTGTGCCCTGTCCAGAATAATTTCTTCTATTGGACAACACCTGGTATTAAAGAGGATAAAAGAGATGTTAGGAAAAGCAAACTTGGGGCATTTATTTTTTTATCCCTAGAAGTGTTTTGAAAGCCTGGAAGTCTAGAAAAGCCTCTGACATTTTTTCAAAGCTTTATTTTTGTATGGACTTGCCAGAAGGTGCCCATGTCCATGGTATATTTAGCTGTACGTGCTGCCATGACTTAGCAAAATCCCAATTCCAGCCTGTTTTCACCCAGCCTCTGCCATCTGAGCCTCAGGCTTTGAAAGAGAAAATAGGTCTGGAGATGCACCCTGGCTCTTCCCAGCTTTCCAGGGGAGGGGGAATTCCAGAGCCGAGGTTCTCCCACGGAGCCCACCTTGCCTGGGCCCCGTCTCGTTTTAAGCCCAAGGACTATTTTTAGTAAGACAAGAAACAAACATTCCTTTAGATTAGTGCTGGTCAAAGGGAAACGCCTGCAGAAACCTGTCTAGGGATGGGGTTTGTGCTGGAATCGAGGTGAAATTTTCCTGCTGAGGGATTTGATGGGCAGAGTTCCCTTCGATCAGGCAGAGGAGGCTCCTGGCTGCTTCTGGAATCTCTGATTTAACCCTTCCTGCCCTTGTTCTGTTCTGCTCTGGTTCCTTTCTGGAAGTCTGCTCCTGCTCTCTGATTGCTCCTTTAGTTTCTCTGATCCTTTTTTTTGGGAGGACGGTCCTGGTTCGGAGGCCTGGACAGTGGTGGGGAGGGGTTTGGATCTGCCTGTGGGCTCCTGTAGGGGGAAAGAAATCACGTCTCCTTTTCCCATGAACAATTCCTCTGCATTCCTCCTCCATTGGAGCTCTCTCCATGATTTCCTCGATTTCCTAATCGATCAGCTAATCAATTTAATTAGCTGTTCCTGTCCCAGAATGCGCAGGGGCTGCTCTCCCAGCCTTGGGAATGTCTGTCGCCACCCACTGTGGCTGCAGAGTCACCTGGAGATGGGAGGGAAGAGCCCTTGGAGCTGTGCTAGCTGGGAATGGCAAAACTTCCCGTTTAATTAGCAGCAAATTGGGCTGAGAGCTGCCGGTCTGGTTCCTGCTCAGGGCTTGTGATGTTCCTGGTGGGAAGTGGTAAAAGGGTCTGTGGGGGGAGCAGCACTTGTGCTGGTGACATTTGGGGAAGGAAGTCTGAGAGTTCCCCCTTCAGCATCGTGGTCTGGGGTCTTGGGATAATTCAGAAGCAGAGTGGGATTTGGGAGCACAGCGTTTGGCTCTAAAATCCTGGGGTTTGGTGTTCTCTGGGGATGATGGTGTTCCTCAATTCCCAGTTTTCCATCGCTGGTTGGAGCATTTGAAGGGCCATTTAGTGGCAGCACGTTGGATTTTCACTTTGGATTTCGTGTTAGGTTATGGTGGGTGCTTTGATGGGGGGTGGGATTGGATCCATGCTCAGGGACAGGATATTTGGGATGTGATGGATCCATGCTCAGGGACAGGATATTTGGGATGTGATGGGATTGGGTCCATGTTCAGGGACAGGATATTTGGGATGTGATGGATCCGTGCTCAGGTACAGGATATTTGGGAGGAGCTGGATTTTCCCCATGGCAAGACAATACCAAATCTTAGAACTGTATTTATTTAGGCACTTCTAAAGAGCCACGTGAAGATTTGCTCTCAGTTTTCCTTGGGACTCCTTGGAAAAAAAAGGTTCTCCCATTTTTAGAGTGTCTGAGATGGTTTTACCTGGTCCCAAAGTCCATTTCAGGTGCATCAGGTGTTGTCCATGGATTTGGAGGGATACAAGAACCAGCTCTGGCCTCGTTGCCTTGGAAGAACATGGAGCTTTCCCAGCATTATCCCTCCTCCTGGTGCAGCACCAGAGATCACAACTCCCTTTAAACCCTTCTTGGTGGTTTAAAAATCAGTTCTGTTTGTCCCAGAGCTCCTGAGGGCTGGGAGAGCGTTCTGGGCCCTGCAAGACTTCGTTGTTTCTCTGTTCACCAGCACCTTTTCCATCACAGAAACCAACCCTGCTACACCTGCACCTTCCACCTCTGTTTGGTGGATATTTGGGCTGCTGGACCACTCCTCTTCTTCCCTCCAGCCCCTTGGCCAGACATTTGATCTGTAAAACCTCCCAGTTTTGATGTGTCCGTGCCTTGGTGCACCCCCCAAAATGCTGAGGGAGCCTCCCCGGTCAGTGCCAGCTCACAACCACATCTTGATCATCATTTACTTCACTGAAACAGCTGCAAGTCTCAGTTTGTATTTAATCTCTCAATCCACAGCGCATCCTTGCACCACATTTTAAGGTATTTTGATGTAATACTCCACCCAGCTGTGGTCCAGCCCAGAAGCTGGAAAGCTGCAGCACAAAGTTTATCTGTTAGGAATTTATCGGTCCAGATGTCTGGAAACAGCCTCATTAACCAACTGCTTCTTCCTAAGAGTAAAGCAGGGTTTGTTCCCTTGAGACGTGGCTAAATTGTGTCATTTTTTGTGTTTGCAGATGTTCTCAAACAACGATGAAGCTGCGATCAACAAAAAACTGCCCAAAGAGCTGCTGCTTCGGTGAGTCCTCCCTGGACACCGGTGGGTTGTTATTTGCATCCAGGATTTTGCTGCTGCGCTCCCAAATCGTGAGCTTGGATCGGGTCACTCACAGAGCCAGACCCAAACAGAGGCAGGTCCGAGGTCTGTGTCAGCAGGTTGTGCTGAGTGGGATTGAGGTTTGGGGTTTTCAGTGCTGGATTGGTTTGCTGGTAAGGGGAGGAACTTTGAGTCAGGCCCTTAATGAGAGTAACTGGTGAGGATGGGCTGGTGTGGAGAGCACGATTCTGCTTCTCTGAGGGGTTGAATTGAGAACAAAAGTTAATCCCTCTGCTCCAGTTACACTCGAGGGGACTTTGTCCTGTCCCTTGTCAATAGGAGCCAGATGTTCGGCTCCTGGCAGGATTGGCCCTGTTGGCAAATTTTGCAGCAGCTTGGAAAAAAAACCCAAGCAGAGACCACTGCTTCATCTAGCAGGGTCCATCTTCATCACACACACTCCAGTATTTATGTGTTTCTACCATGGGAAAGTTTTAAGAACGGTTCTGGGAACGTGCAGGGGGAAGGACAAAACAGCTACACCGCCAAACACCTAGCAGGGCAGACTCTTCTGCCACTATCAGCCGCTCACTCAAACAATCCACCTCCCAGAGGTCGGGGAGATAAAGGAGAACCCCACCTCCCAGAGGTCGGGGAGATAAAGGAGAACGGTTCACACCTGGTGTTTAGGGCTGCAGTCGTTTCCCTGGTGTGCATCTGCCCGAGGGAACAGGAGGCCCTTATCAAAATTAGGATAAACACGTGTGGCAGTTTGAGGCAAATTTTGGGGGAAAATATCCCCTGATAGAAGGCAGGTTACAGCCACCCCCCTCCCCCACCAGGTTCGGGAAAGAAATACTCCTTGGAAGAAAGGAAAAGAAAAATTCCTCATAGGAAAGTGAAACAGAAGAACAGGTATTTATTTAACAAACACACAGGAAAAGAATAATAATGCTAAATAATAAAATCTCTCGCTGTGGAGAGAAACCTGGGAAGATTTTAAAGTCCTTCTGTGGGTGTGGGCTCTCTCTCTCTCTCCTCTTCGGAGCTGGGTCAGTGTAGGCCTCTCCAGGCCTCCCAGATGATGTTTTTGGGGTTGGTGTACAGTTCCAGAAGAAAAGAAGAAGGAGCCAAAGTCCCAGGGAAAAGAAAATTCAACTCTCTGTCTCTCTCAGGAGAAAACAGAGCTGAGAAAAGCAGGAAGGGTGCTTCCTTTGCTCCCCAGCAGCAGCTATCTCTGTGTCCTCGAGGCACAAACTGCTTTGAAAAGTCCGCTCCGTTTTTTTCTTTCCCTCGCACCCATTTTTTAAGGCACAGGAAAGCACGGGATCCTATCTGGGCACGAGCGGTGACAGGGGATACAACACCATAGAGTCACCCCAAGACACAAAGTTGAGACAAACAAGGAACGAGTCGCTCTTCTCTGCGGGGCTCTCGTTGAGGGCAGGATGGCTGCCACGGGCTGCTGCTTCTGCATCTTTTTTTTTTCCTTCTACAAAACCCTTACTCAGTTACGTACAAAACGCGTTCTGCTGCTGTGGGTCCTCTCCGTGCTCCGACCGCTGCTCCTCTTCTTCCTCTCCTTCGTGCTCCTCCCATTTTGCCGTGAGCGGGGTTGAAGGCCCCGTTGGTTTGCTTGTCGCAGACGTAGCAGCGCTGGGATTTGCGGTAGTGCTGCAGGGCGCAGCTCTCGCAGAAGCAGTGCCCACACCTGGTGACCACGGGGTTCTTGAAGGAACCTCTGCAGATGAAGCATTTGAGAGGCACGTCCTCCTCATCGCTGCTCACCTCGTAGTTTGCATCGTCGTTGACGCCGCCGTAGCGGCCTTGCTCCAGCTGCCGTTCCACCTGCCAGCCGCGTTTGTAGTCCGAGCGGTCGTGCAGGAATTTGCAGCTGTCCCCGAAGCCGCAGAACCCGGTCTCTTTGTAGTCCCTGCAGATGTCGGGCTGGTGGTCCCAGCGCAGCGTGGCCCGCAGGTGCTCCGCAGCACGGATGGGGCCTTTCCTGACCATTCCTGAAGAGGCGTTTCCCCACGATGTGTCCTTGGGCTTCACGCGCTTCTGGTAGTTGTTAATGCCACGGGACATTTTAGCATCTTCCTTTTCTCTCAGCTCCTCCTGGATTTTCTGGCCGCGCTCGAAGACGGCCTGGGCATCCTTCTCCTTCTCCGTGTCCAGTTCATACACTGCTGTGGCTCCCATGTCTTCTGGGCCAACAGGTTTCGCCGGCCTGGTCGATTTGTAGGTGACTCCGATCTCCTTGGCAGGCTCCTCCCTCGAGCAGCGCCGGCTCTTCTGGATGGCGGGGCTGGGGGTGTCCCGCCGCCGCTCGTCCCGCACCGCGGGGCTGCGCCCGTCCGGCACCGCGGGGCTGCGCCCCTCCCGCACCGGGGAGTTGCGCTCCTCCGG
>VZRQ01001895.1:13204-30908 GCA_013397975.1 Machaerirhynchus nigripectus | reverse complement strand
GGACCCCGCTCTCCCCCGCCATCGTGTGCCGCCGATCCTGCACCGGTGTCGAGTAAACCTGTAAAAGGTTTGTAATTTAGCTGTAAAGCTGCGGACACGGCGGAGGAAATGTAGGAATTGTCTGCCGCTTGAGCCGCAGCCGAGTGTTTTACAGGAGCTGCAGGAGGGCGGGGATCGCACCTTTTCTCAGGATCAACAGAACCAGGATGGAAAGACTCGCCAAAATCCCTGAGAGTGCCCGTCCCCCGGCTCCGCCGGCATTTCTGCAGAGACATTGCTGACGTTCGCAGCAGTCCCCAGATTTAAAGCGTTTGTGGCAGGGCGTTCACGGGCTCGCTCGGCAGGCTGCGGAGTTTTCAAGCCGGTAAATACGGATTTCCATGCGGTTAACATATGGTCCGTGACCGGCCCTTGTTCTTTCTGTGCCTCTAACTCCACTCCCACCTTTCCCCACACCGTAGCCCTGTAGGAACCTTGGCGGGGGGGTTGGGGGATGTATTACAGCTGTTACTCAGCCGTACTGATAAAGCAGCTAACTTAGCTGTCGGGGTGTTACATCCCCGTTCTTTCAAATTTCTGTGCGAAATCTCTAAATAAAGCTTCTGCCCGTGGGACGTGGCCTGTCCCACAGTTCCGCGTTCGCGTCTTACCTGTCCGGCAAGGAGAGACGAAAGATCGGGGTCCCCTCCACACGCAGCTCAGCTCGGAGATTCAGTGATCGTGTCCCTGCGTGGGTGCCAGGTTGCAGCAGCTTGGAAAAAAAAACCAAGCAGAGACCACTGCTTCATCTAGCAGGACTCATCTTTATTACACACACTCCAGTATTTATGTGTTTCTACCCTGGGAAAGTTTTAAGAAAGGTTCTGGGAACGTGCAGGGGGAAAGACAAAACAGCTACACCGCCAACATCTGGCAGGGCAGACTTTTCTGCCCCATCAACCGCTCATTCAAACAATCCACCTCCCAGCGTTCTGAGAGATAAGGGAGAGCCATTCACACCTGGTGTTCAGGGCTGCAGTCGTTTCCCTGGTATGCATCTTCCGAGGGAACAGAAGGCCCTTATCAGAGTTAGGATAAACAAGTAACAGGTCGCTCTTCTATACAGGGCTGTGGTTAGGGGCAGGATGGCTGCCGCAGGCTGCCGCTTCTGCAGCAAACACCAAACTGATCAGACTTTGTTAGGGTTGGGAAAGTCCCTTAAGGCCATCAAGGTCTCTGTGGGTAGTTCTGCCCTCTCCTGCTGCCCCTGTGGGAAGCAGGAGGGGAGTGTGGGGGGTGGTTGTCCCTCATCGGCACGGTTTGGGCTGTGGAGGTAGAGTCGAATTTTTCAGTGCTTCAAGCTCAGGTGTTGGACTGGAAATGGGGAGAGCAGAGGCAGGTGGATCTTGAATTATTAACAGCGACAGCGTTCTTACACTGCAAGAAACTGGTTCTGTCAACACTCAGTGACAGTGAAGTCTGGGGAGGGGAGTGTGACCCAGGCAAGTGCTGCTGGAATGAAAGGAACAGGGAAAAGGGATGACTATTTCATTTTCAGTGCACTGCCCCCTCTGAAAGGGTATTTCCCGCCTGATTCCGTCACTTTTATTCCAGTATTCCTCACCCCCGAGCATAACGTGTGGCTGTTGGAGCCCTCCCTGCTGCAGTGTGGATATTTGGGATTGGGGCCTGGAACACGGGAAGTGACTGTCCACGTGTGTGGAGATCCCTGGGTGAAACCAGCACCCGCGACCTGGGGAAGAGAGGCACCTCTGGGAGGAGCAGGGTGAAGTCACAGCCTCCACAGGAGGAGTTTGCAGGTGGCAGCAGCTGTGCTTGTCCTGAACCATGGCTGGGATGTGCAGCAGCAAAGGAGTGACAAAAAATTGTCTTTCTGGATTTTCTGAGATGATTTTCTGATGGGAGCACATGCAACAAACCCGGGGTTTGTCCTTGTGCTGAGGTGACAAGACAACGGATAGGTTGGGGACAGGTTGTGAAGAGCCCTGATGGGTGAGGCTGGGAGTCCGTGTGGCCCTGGGAATGTGGGGAATAGGGTAGGGAGGAAAGGGTTGGGTGATGGAATGTAAATGGGATTTTCCATGGATTTCAGGGAAGGAGAGGTGTGTGAGCATCGGGCTCCCCAGGAGCAGAACCTGGCTTGGAGCCTGGGTGAGGTTTCTGGTGGATGGAAGTGGAATGATCCTGAGTGGAGCCAGAGGCTGAGGTTTGGCTCATCGCTGGGTGTGAAGGCACAGTCACCTCCAGAGGTGTCAGTCACCTCCAGAGGTGTCACCTCCTGGCTCTCAGCTGGCAGGAGACAAAGCTGGGACAGGTGCAGCACTGCTGGGACATGGAGTGGTCACCTGGTCACCACCTGCTGCGGCTGGGGCTGCCCCTGGATCCCTGGCAGTGTCCCAGGCCAGGCTGGACCGGGCTTGGAGCAGCCTGGGATAGTGGGAGGTGCCCCTGGCCATGGCAGGTGGAACCAGACAATCCCTAAGGTCCCTCCCAACCCAAACCATTCCACCATTCCATGATTCCATGAACACTGCCGGACAGCTGGAGAAGGATTTGTGTTAAGAAGGAGGGAAGGTCCTGCACGGAGCAGGGAATTGCATCAGGACAAGCCACAGCGTGGCCGAATTCCCACACTTCTGCCCTGTGGAGATGTCTGTTCCCGTTGTGTCCTGCTGTCACTGATCATCCCAACCTGCTGCAGAGCAGGGAATTGTTCGGGATCGGGTGGAACCGAGGGGAAATGGGGAGTTGATAAATGTTTAAAGCTCATAAGCAATGGTTTGGAGAGCTGGAATTCACTGTTAGCATACTGCGAAAATTAATTACTGTGCATTGACAGTGCAGCCTTTGAAAGGGAAACTTGGATGGGATTTCTGCGGGAATCTCCCGTAAATGGGTGTCACTGTGTGCAGGACAAAGGCTGGTGTGTTTGGGCACTGCCCTGTGAAGTCCTGTTCCCTGCTCCGGGCACTCTCAGACTGCTCCGGGGTCCCCTGTTCATGGAGTGAAAGCTGCGCTTAGGCAAAATAAAGAGGAGGAGGAGGATGTGAAAGGGGAGAACAGCAGCCTTTGTTATTCCTAAAAGTACAGGGATGGACCAGGAGGGGTGGTGCTCCCGAGGGCTGTCCCGGGACATCGCCCTGTCCCTGTACCTGTCCCTGTACCTGTCCCTGTCCCGTGGCTGGGACACAGCTCTGGCATCGTTCTGCCCCACCTGGAACAGGGACGTTCATCCTGTTGTCCAGAGAGCAGGACATGGATGGAGAGGTCACAGATCCCAGGGTGGCTTGGGTTGGGGGGGACCTTAGGGATTGCCTGATTCCACCTGCCATGGCCAGGGGCACCTCCCACTATCCCAGGCTGCTCCAAGCCCGGTCCAGCCTGGCCTGGGACACTGCCAGGGATCCAGGGGCAGCCCCAGCCGCAGCAGGTGGTGACCACTCCCTGTCCCAGCAGTGCTGCACCTGTCCCAGCTTTGTCTCCTGCCAGCTGAGAGCCAGGAGGTGACACCTCTGGAGGTGACTGACACCTCTGGAGGTGACTGTGCCTTCACACCCAGTGACCCACAGCAGCAAAAAGCAGAATTCCCTCCACTGCCCCCTCGTTCCTTGGCTGCTCCAGCTCCTCCCTGTCAGTGTCTGCCTGGTGACTCCCAGTGGTGACTCCACGTTGGCTCCAGCTGTGGTTGTGTCCCCAGAGGGGCAGCCTGTCCCTGTTTCCCTGCATTCCCACTGCTGTTGGAAAGGTGCTTTCCTTCCTGCGGGCTGCCTGCCAGTCCTGGCAGCCAACCCCCAGCGCCAAGCCTGGATTTCCCCTGGCACAGGTGTTCTCTGCTGCCCTGCTGGAGAAGGTTTCACCCCCACTGTGCCGTGGGGCTGCTGCACAGCTCCTGCTAGGCCGGGAGCAGGGATCAGGCTGTGGGAATTCAGCTGTTCCTGCTGGGTCACGGGCAGGTCAAGCAGTTTGCAGCTCTCTCCTGTCCTAAGCAGCTTTGACTCCGTGCTCTGCCCGTCCAGCCCTGCCCAGCACATCCCCAGCCCTGGCTCTGCCATCCCCACACGCTGGTTTATCCCTCGGGAGCTGGAGTTGTGCCCAGGGGGAGCGCTGAGTTGGCAGCAGAGCTGTGGTTTCTGTCCCCCTGCCCAGCCCGTGGGAGCAGGATTGAACTGGGATTGAACTGGGATGGTGGGGGCGTCGCTGGCAGAAATTGGTGTGGATAATTTTAGAAGGCTGAAGGTCTAAGCTGGCTCACCTTGGAGCCCGCAGCACCCAGGGATTTCATGAGACCCTAATCTCATTAGAGCAGCAGTGGGAAAGTGAGGACTCCTAGAAACCCCTGAGTGGATTAAGAGGTTGAAACCTGAAAATTGCTCAAAGTGAGTGTGTTTTACCCAAACTGTGCAGAGCTGAGCTGTTCAGACAAAATCATACACATAGGGAGTCCCTTTGCTGTGAGACAATTTAATCTGCTGCCATTCCAGACTTAATTCCTGTTTGGGAAGCTCTGCCTTCATCTGGGATCACTGATGATAAAGTTAATTTTGTGGATTATTTTCTCCACTGTCGACTCTGAAGAGCAAAAAGACCGATGTCAGAGTGCTCATCAGGCAGCTGTGAGAACAGGAATCCTGTTTGGGTGGAAAAATAAATATCCCAGCACGGTAAATAAATATCCCAGCCTTTGGGCCTGTTAAAGCAGAATTGGGAAAAACCATTCAGGTAGTGCTGAGCAGCTTTCTGCTGCTGCTCAGTCACTGCTTATTTGTGGGGCTTGGGGTATTCTAATGTTCTCCAGCAGTTCCTTGGAAAGGGAAAAGCCCCTCCTCAGGGCTGCAGTGGAATTCTCAGCTCGGGTCACGGTGCCTGCAGGACTTTACCTGTGCTCCTGCTGCTCTTCCCGGTCCATGGGAAGCAGCTGGATCCAGTAAAATCCACAACCAAGGAGTGACTGCTGTGGAAAAGTCATTTTTGCAGCCTGATTCTGCTGAATCTTTGACTCAGGGTCTTGGACAAGAGCAGGAGGAGCTGAGGGAACACTGGAAAAGGTTCTGGAGCTTCTCAGAGCCGAGATCTCCACGCTGGGCAAGGGAGAGGGGTGAGGGTTTGGCCGGGGTGAATCCCTGTTATTGTGTGGGCAGGCTGGGAGGGGAGGAGCAGGAAGTGGAAGAGAATTTATCTGAGATCTGCCAGCCCTGATAGAGGGATGAGGTGGTTGTTGACAGTCTGGGATTCCCGTGGAGAAGGGAATTTTCATGAAAACAGAGGAAACTTCCCTAGCGAGTGACCCAGCCACTGCTCCCATAGAGTTTGAAGTTTTATTTACTCCTACGATGGGAATTTAGGGAGAAAGTAAGAATTTTCCCCAGCTTCTCTCATTTCCCCAGGTTTTCCTGGTGTTGCTGTGCAGGGACACGGTGCTGGATAAACCTTTGGACACCAGTAAATGACCTCGGGGTGGGGGGGAGCCTTGTCCATAGGCAGGGAGGAGGGAGCTGCTCTGAAATCCAGAACTGGGGATCCCAAACTGTGCTAGAGTGCACGTGGGATCTTCTCCAGAGCTTCCCCCAGCACGTCACTGTCAGGTTTGTCCCATGATTGGATCAGAAGTGCCTTGAACCCCTTGGATCTCAACCCCTTAACTCCTTGGATCCATGAGGATCCCTGGGAAGTGCAGGAGCACAGGAGGGAACGTGGCTGTTTATCCTGGTTTAGCTGGGTGTTGCATCAATGTTCTGATAAATAATCTGCATTCACCCTCCATCAGGAGCACCCTTTCCCACCAGTTTGGTGTTTCTGAAGTGCTTTTTCTGTCCCTGCTGCTCAGGATGCTCGTGGCTGACAACATTTGCCTTCTCTTTCGGGTGGCCTTTAAGTTGAAAATGTTAAATAAAAATATTAAAGGATATCGTGGTTGAACTCTTTGTATTACCTTTGCAAAAACTCCAGTTTTATAATTGTTCCCAAAGGGAACGAGACCTTGATGTCCTCCCACCCTCCGCGTGACCTCGTCTGTTTTGGGACACGATTGTTTGGATAACCATAAACCATAAAATGACATTGAAACCCCATTGAATTTTATACATTATTGATGTCTTGGTGCAGATTGGGAGCTTTCCATGGGCTCTTCCTGCATCCACAGCTGGGGGGATGTGGTCCCGAGGGAAAAGCCTGGCAGGCTCAGCCATGTCATTCCTTTATCCCAATAATAGCCCAGCAGCCCTGGGCGTTGGCCGGGTCCCCGGGGTGTGCCCTGGCCCAGGGTGACACTCAGGAGTGACCACGGCGTCCTTGGTCCCTCCTGGCCGAGCACATCTGGCTCTGCCACTTGTGGGAGTGCAGAATCCTGGAATGGGTTGGGCTGGATTGGACGTTAAAGCTCCTCCATTCCCATCCCCTGCCATGGGACACCTTCCACTGTCCCGGGGTGCTCCAGCCTGGCCTGGGGCACTTCCAGGGATGGGGCAGCCACAGCTTCTCTGGGAAACCCATCCCAGCCCCTCTGCACCCTCACAAGGAGGAATTTCTTCCCAATATCTCATCCGACCCTGCCCTATCCCAGTTGAACCCCATTCCCCCTTGTCCTGGCACCGCAGGCTCCTGGAAACAGTCCCACTTCATCTTTCCTGTAGCCCCTTTGGGTGCTGGGAGGCCACAGTCAGGTCACCCTGGAGCCTGAACAACCCCGGCTGTCCCAGCCTTTCCTCACAGCAGGGCAGCTCCAGCCCTGTGATCAGGGATACAGGGATAATCCAGGCGCAGAGACCGGGCCGTGCCCTGCCTCCATCCCGGAGCTGGTACTGAGGGTGGCACTGCCCGCTTCAGGAGCTGCTGCTGAGGGTGCCGTGGTGTTGGAGTGGCTCCCGTGCGGAGTCAGAGCCAGCCCAGCATCCCTGGTGGTGCTCCCTGTCCTGCCCCAGTGTGGGGCTCCTGCAAAGGTCGCTTTGGGTGAGCAGTCACCGATTTGGGCTCAGCAGCTCCTCCAAGGTGGGAGGTTTCTGTTCCCCAGGGGCTCCGGAGCCGTGTTTTGCTTCCATGTGGGGATTGCTGCCTCTGCACTTCTTTTCACAGTTCAGCTTTCAGCCGAATCACAAAGAAGTTTCGCTGTCCCAATCCTTTTTCTTTTTCCTCCCCCTTCCCCTTTTGTTTTCCACGTCCCCTTTGTTTTAAATGTCAGTAACCAATAAGGTATCTCTTATTTCTGTTCCAGAATTTTCTCTTTCCTGGATGTGGTCACTCTGTGTCGTTGTGCTCAAGTTTCCAGGGTAAGAACCTTCCTCCTTCCTGGTGGATTTTAGCAGGGGGTTGGATTTGGGTGCCAATCCTCCCTCGCCACCCCTCCCCAGCACGTCACCCTGGGGGGGGTTGGACCAGGAAGCTTTGTGCCACTCAGCTGGGGTTATTTAGTGTCCCCTGGAAGTCCTGGAAAATTCCCATAGCACCAGTGAAGGGGAATTCCAAGCTGGAGTAGCATTTTCCAGCGTCCCAGGTACAAAGGGGAGGGGGCTGATGTTTTGCCCAGAACTCTCCCCTCGTTCTGGGTTTGTACAGGGAGCTCACCCTGCTGAAACCCCCAACGTGGGATGAGTCCAAAATGGCATCCCGTGGGTTTTGGTGGAAATACAGGAATTCTGATTCACAAAGATGCTGCACAGTCAGTGAAAGTTTATTTTCTCCTTGGAGGCAGCTGGAGTAAGCAGGGAAATAAAATGAGGCGTTTTTCTTATCCTTTGTGGGCTTCAGTTAAGGAAACCCAGCTTGGATTATTTGCCTGGGAGAATTCCTCCAACTGGACTGGAAGGTCCATTTACCTGGAGCTGCCAGATTTATTCAGGTTTATTTTTCCTGCCAGTGTCTGGTAACTCCCAGAGGAAGCAGCACAGCAAGGGTGGGCTGGTGATCCAGGGAAGGGGTTGGAGTGGTGTGTTCACCGTCCTGGCTGGGTGACACCTGCACAGACCCGTCAGTCCTGGCTCCAAACCTCAACCACCACTGATTTCATTACTCCAAACACATTGGAATTTTAAAAAAAAGGATGCTTAAACATCATTAATTGCATTAAAAAACACCCTGTGTGGTGTCTGGGCATTACATTGATGACCTGAAGAGCACAGGTCTTGCAGGGAGAGAGCTTCCAGCTGAAATCCAGCAGAGCAATATTGGCCAGAATGGGCTGTCGGGGACTCTTTGCCAATGTCAGGGTGTTCTCCTGGCCTGTCCCAGCCCCTGTTTGCACAGGGAACACAGCACGGAACACATTCCATGGCACAGCACGGCAGGTTCCTGCAGGGACCTGCGGGAAGGCTCTGGAACGTTCCCCGCGCTGCCCATGGAATTACACAGCCACCGGGGCATTTCCCGCTGCTCTCCTCCTGGCAACAACCTGACCTTGAAACAAGTATCAGCAGTGAGGTTTAAACCCCCCCAAAAATCAATTGATGCTCGGTTCTGTCGTCTGCTGTAACTGTGCACGAACTCCTGCCCAGGCTCTGGTGTGTGTGGTGGGGATGAGCTCGGGGCACGTGGGAGATGGGGTGGAAAATCCCCCTGTGTTCGTCCCCGGCTCTTGCACGACGCTGGCTCCTGGTTGTTACGAGATCCACTTGTTTACCTTGATGGGGGAACCAAAACTTTTGACTTTTTAAATAATAAATAATTTTTAAAATAATGATTTCTTAAATTTAATAAAAACTTTAACACAGGAGCCCTGTGCTCCTGGCTGAGGGCACAGCGACCAACCCCGAGTTCCTGCTTCTCCCTCGGAGCAGGAACCACGGCAGATTTTGGTTATTTAAACAAAAACCGAACCCTTTGCCAGTGCAGCTGCCCCGTGCGGGGTCCCCCAGGGGACTCACCTGTGCCCGGGAGTCCTCTGAGGTGCTGGGGAGGAGATTCCAGCCAGGAATGTGAAGATACCTGAGCTCCAGGCACTCTCCTGGCTCACACCTGCACCTCCCAAGGGAGCGGAAGCAGCCAGGGCGCCTCTTCAAGCTGGGGAACTTGGAATTCCGAGTTGTGAGGGCACCCTGGTCCCTGCAAGTGCTCCTGGTGCCAGCCCAGTTCTCCCTGCTGGCTGGAATTACCTGTTGCTTTCCCACCTGGGACAGAATGTTGTTTCTCAAAGGAACAAACTGTGGCTCGGTCCCCACTGACCTTTTTTTTCATATTAACCACACGTTTACATTTTTTCCCCCGATAAAGGCATGGAATGTTCTGGCCCTGGATGGCAGTAACTGGCAGCGAATTGACCTGTTTGATTTCCAGAGGGATATTGAGGTATAATTAAGTGACATACAAACCCATTTTTTCTTGTTAAAATGTAATTACAGCCTAGAATGGATTAATACTCCCAGAGTAACCCTTCCTACCTTCCCTGGAGATAGAAATCATTAATTTCAGTTCTTCAGCTTCAGGGAGCCTTTTAAAGTTGTGGCAATCCATTCAGCTTTTGAAAATGGACAGAATTCTACATCCCTAGCAAGACTTAGAGGTAGTAATGGAAGGAAAGTAGTTTTGTCTGTTCTAAAAACAGAAATTAAGAGGAAAGGTGCAGTTTTGGGGAAAACTGCTCCTCCTTGCACTCAGAGTTAACACAGCACAGATAAGACCATGAGTGTCTATTGAATCATGGCCTGCAATATTTGCATCTTTAATACCAAAACTTGAAATTGAAGGTGATACAGGAGGTCCAAATTGTCCCTAAAAGATGCAGCTTTGGAACTGCTCTGTTGTAGCTGAGCCTGTGGGATGTGGATTCTGCAGCACCGGTGGGGATGGAGGCTGAAAATTCAAATTGCTTTGAGCAGGCAAAGGGACGAGAGAAAAACCCCAATCCTGAAGTCTCTTGTCAGGATGTTTTATCCTGTTTAAAAACACGTTGGAGGAGGGAGATTGGGAACGTTTCACTTTGGAGGAGGGAAATGGGGAACATGTGGCTTTAATTTGTTGTAGGCAGAGGCATCAAGCAGCTGCTGAGTGAAGGTTCCCACCTGGTGGGAAATCCAGCCCTGATTTTGGAGGAAAGAGTTAAAATAATTCCCTTTGTGCTGCTGAGAGTCCCAGGGATAAGGAGCAGGAAGTGGCACTGTCACCTCAGCGGGGTCTGGGTGGCCTGGGGAAAGGAAATGGGGGATTTTTGGTCTTCATAATGAATCCTTCTCCTCATAACGTGCCCTAAAAATCCTGGACCCTGGGAATTACTGATGCAGAGCGGAGTTCTCAGGGCTCCTGATGTGTGGAGTGGCAGGAGATGGGGCTGAGTGGCTCAGCCTGGGAGGAGGGGAGAGGCTGGGAACGCAAACCAGGCTTTTCCCATTCCTCGGTGCTTTTTGGGTGGTTTTCATGTCCCTGCAGATCAAACCCATGTTGTTGCCTAAGCCCAGCTTCCCCTTTGAAAACAAAAGCTGGAATTTGTTGTACCTCACCTCAAGAGTTCCTGCTGGGCTTCCTGGCATCCTCAGGCCCTGCTGTAACCGAGTTAAATCCATCAGTCCGTGTAAATTCTTGATAGAAACACATGTGGCTTGTTTAATTCAAGCAGAATTCCTAGGATTGCTCGAGGAACTGCAAGACGAGGGAGCGTTTCAGCTTTTCCAGCCTTTTTGCAGGGCTGTGGAGGTCGAGCATCAGCCGTGGAGCCGCTGCCGTGGTGTCCCCAGAGCTCACCTGGACAGCTCGGGGTCCCTTGTCTGACGGTGGGGCTGTGCTGTCCTGAGCCTGGTGGGTGATTTGGGGTTTTTTTAGACTGGAAAAGAGATTCTGGAAGAAAATTCCTTATCTCACAGAGGTCCCAACTGCCAATTAGTCCTGGAAGGACCGGGGGATGCTCCTGTTCTGTGAGGAACAGCCAAAGTGCAGGGACGGTTTCTGGGTTTCTGAGCACTGGTGCAAATATTCTCCAGTGGTTTTGCCTTTCATTCCCAGGGAGAAAAGTAAATCCTGGCTGTAGTGGGGTCTTTGGAGGCTCCCACTGGATCCAGATTTGAGATTAAAAAGCCTTTTCCTGGATCTCTTGAGCACAAGTGGTTGGATCCCTTTTCCTGCAGGAGCAAAACCCATGGGCTGGTTCTGCTCATCTCTATTTGAGTAGAAATTGGAGTTTATCCATTGGCTGTGCTTGGAAATCTGAGGTGTAGCTCCTCTCACCTTCCTTGCGGAGTCTGTGCCCATGTCCAGGAGCTCCAAACTGGAGGAAATCCCTCAAAATTCTTTAGCTGATTGGCTTGAGGTGATTGCTCCTTGTCTCTCCATCTTCAGAAGCTGAATAACTCTCCCTCCCCCCTCCCTTAGCCCATTCCCGTGGCAGTTTTATTTCCTTAGCACTGTTTTCCCTTGAATACCAAACTGTTGTTAATCTGCAGAATGTTCACCTCGGCTCCCTGGAGGTCCCCGGGGTTCTCACGTGGCTCTTCCTGTCTCCCCCAGGGCCGAGTGGTGGAGAACATTTCCAAGAGATGTGGGGGATTCCTGCGGAAGCTGAGCCTGCGGGGCTGCCTGGGAGTGGGGGACAACGCCTTAAGGTAGAGCTGCACCTTTGTCCTGCTCTGGAATGGGCTGGAAAACCAGGATTGGGAGAGTTTATCCCCACTTTGGATCCGAGACCCTCGGGATGTCAAAACCTGGAGAGCAGTGACAGAGATGATTCATTTCTCGTTTCATTTCTCATTTCATTTCTCATTCCATTTCTCATTCCATTTATAATTTCATTTATCATTTCTCAATTCGTTTATCATTTCATTTCTCATTTAATTTATCAATTTTTTATAATTTATTGAATCATTTTTATCATTTAATTCATCATTTTTATCATTTAATTGATCGTGGTTTTATCACCTAATTTATCATTTTTAACCTCACCCAGCAGCCACTTCTCTCGGTTCTCATTAAAGTAAAGCCAAGTGCTGAGGCTGAGGGTGACCCAGGCTGGGACATCCCAGGGCAAGAGGTGGGGCAGCAGAAATCAGGGATTTTCTTGGGTTTGTTCCTGGTTTTCTTCCTGATCTTCTTGGCTATTTTCTTCTTCCTAGGTTCTTTCCTTGATTCTTTTCATCTTTCTTGATTCCCTTACTGATTTTCTCAGTTCTTTTCTTTTTCTTGATTTTCTCCTTGATTGTCTTGATTTGCTTCTTGGTTGTCTTGAGTCTTCTTTCTTGATTCCTTTCTTCTTTCTTGATTTCCATCTTGATTTGGGGAACATTTTTCTTGGTTTTCTCGGTTTTCTTGGTTCTTTTCTTCTTGATTATTTCCTTCTTTCTTGATGTTCTTGATTTTCTTCTTTCTTGATTCTTTTCTTAATTTTCATCCTGATTTTCTTCTTGATTTTCTTGATTCCTTTCTTCCTTCTTGATTCTTTTGACTTTCTTCTTGATTTCCTTCTTGATTTCCTCTGTTTTCTTCTTTAATCTGTTCGATGCCATTTTGTGAATCTCTGATCTGACGTGTTCCAGTTCAGACAAATGCTGTAAAACACCTGGAACTCCACTGCCTGACAAATCCAGTGTTTTCCCTTTCCTTTTCCAAAGGACCTTTGCCCAGAACTGCAGGAACATCGAAGTGCTGAACCTCAATGGTTGTACCAAGATCACGGACGCGTGAGTAAAGCTCTTCCCACTTCCCTGGACACCCCTGTTCTCCCTCTGTTTCTTAAGGGAAAGCCAGGCTTGGGAGTGTGGGAGGTCATGGAATCATGGAATCATGGAATCATGGAATCATGGAATGGTTTGGGTGGGAGGGACCTTAAATCCCATCCAGTCCCACCCCAGCCATGGCAGGGACACCTTCCCCCATCCCAGGGTGCTCCAAGCCCCGTCCAGCCTGGCCTTGGACACTTCCAGGGATCCAGGGGCAGCCACAGCTTCTCTGGGAACCTCTGCCAGTGTCCCACCTCCATCCTCACCCCAACCCACCCATCCCATGGGAAATCCATGGCCTGGGATGAATCCATTGCAGGAGTGTCCCCGTGTGTCTCTTCCAGCACCTGCACCAGCCTCAGCAAGTTCTGCTCCAAACTCAGGCACCTGGATTTGGCCTCCTGCACCTCCATAACCAACCTGTCCCTGAAAGCACTGAGGTAGGAGCCAGCAGCGGGGATTTTCCATGGAATTACAGAACCTCGGAGATCCTCCAGCCAACCCAGCACCACCCCACGTTCCCTCCAGAACCTGCCCCTGGAGCTGGGGTTTGCCCGGTGTCCCCTGTGGGGTGTGGGGCTGCAGCTGCGCTCTGTGGGTCCCAGGGATGGGAATATCAGCGACTCTGGCTCGGAGCAGGATTTTCCCGAGGCAAATGAGCGTTTGCACGTGTCTCCCTGTGTCCCCAGCGAGGGATGCCCGCTGCTGGAACAGCTCATCATCTCCTGGTGCGACCAAGTGACCAAGGACGGGATCCAGGCGCTGGTGCGGGGCTGCGGGGGGCTGCGGGCCCTGTCCCTCAAGGGCTGCACCCAGGTACGGCTCTGGAAAAGTGGGAATGCCCAGCCCCTCGGAGTGTGGGCATGGAATATCGTGTACAGTGTTTACTGCTCTGTCATTTTGGTTTTTTTTTTAATTTTTAAATTTTATTTTAGTTATTTTTATTTTATTATTTTATTTATTATTATATTATTTATTTTCTATATTAATGTTTTATTAATTGTATTTATTATATTTTGTAAGAATGATAATGACAACAGTAATAATAATTATTAAAATGGCAATAATCCTAGTAATACATAAGAATAAAATAATCATGTAAAGTATTTTCATATATAATTTATATATATAATATATGTATTTTTATATATATTTTTATATAATTTTTATATAATACCATGATATTATTTATAACAATATGATATTATTGAGATCGTGGTTTTTCGTATTTTATAATAATCATAAGAATGNATTCATTATGTTTTATTATGGTGACCATAGCAGTAAGAATAGTAGTGATAATTATATGAGAAGACTAAAAATAAAATTATGATAATAATAACGTAATATTAATAATATGGTTGTAATAATAATGATAACAATAATAATATAGTGCTAACTAGAAACATAATTATAAATAATAATATAGTGCTAACTATAGGTATGAATATTAATTCTAATGTTAATGGTAATATTAATAATAGTAATAATAACAATAATATCAGCCCAGTGGCACTGCCAGGCCCAGGGTAAGGAAGTATTTTTGGGGCCGGGCTCTTCCCCCGAGGACACAAAACCAACTCCCAAGGCAGGGATGCTCCTGGTGCTGCTGCTCCTGTTCCTGTGCTGCCTTTCCCTGCTCCCCGAAGGAAATTCCAATTTCCCTGCTCTCCCAGCCTTCATTCCCGGATCTCAGTGGGAGCTGTTCCCACCCCGGTGTTTTCCCTTCCAGCTGGAGGACGAGGCCCTCAAGTTCATCGGTGCCCACTGTCCCGAGCTGGTGACCCTGAACCTGCAGACCTGCCTGGTGAGTGGCGCTTCCCAGGATTCCCAGGATTCCCGGCCCTGGAATGTGCTCCATCCGTCCCCCCTGCACATGGGGCAGTTGTCACTAACAGCTCTCTGGTGGCACTTCAGGGACGCTGAATGAGCCCCACACCAGCCTTGGCCATCTCAGGGGTGTTTCTCTCCTCCCTCTGAACTCATCTGCGGGATGAGCTGGAAAAATCCTTCCCATCAGGCTGGAGCGATCCTGCCAGGCCTTTCCTCTGGTCCCCGTGTAAAACTGAGCCCACAGAGGGGCCCTGAGCCGGCTCTGCAGTGCCAAAAATGGGTGTTTGTGCCGAAAAATAGATGGGAATGGGCTCTCTGTCCGTGCCATCGCAGTTAGTCCGACACAGGAACAGGGATGGATGGATTCCTTGTGTCCAGGGATGGGGCTGGATGGACTCCCTGTGTCCAGGGACAGGGATGGATGGACTGCCTGTGTTCCCTGTGTCCAGGAACAGGGATGGATGGACTCCCTGTGTCCAGGGATGGGGCTGGATGGACTCCCTGTGTTCCCTGTGTCCAGGGACAGGCATGGACAGACCCCCTGTGTCCAGGGATGGGGCTGGATGGACTCCCTGTGTTCCCTGTGTCCAGGGACAGGGATGGATGGACTCCCTGTGTTCCCTGTGTCCAGGAACAGGGATGGATGGACTCCCTGTGTCCAGGGACAGGGATGGATGGACTCCCTGTGTTCCCTGTGTCCAGGAACGGCCTTTCCCAGCAGGAATTGCAAATCCCTGCAGGAATCCCAGTACCTTCCCCAATCCCTCTCCTGGCCCAGCTCCAAAACATTTCCCTGCATATCCCTTCCCTGACATTCCCACATCGCTCTGGCGAGGCTTATCCTCCCTCTGCCGCTCCGGTGAAACATTCCAGTGACTTTTTTGGGCCGAAAGAGCCGGGATTTGGGATGGGGAGAGGGAAATCCTGCCTGGATTGACGCCGTGACCGTTTTCCCTGGCAGCAAATCACGGATGACGGGCTCATCACCATCTGCAGGGGCTGCCACAAGCTGCAGTCCCTGTGCGCTTCCGGCTGCTCCAACATCACCGACGCCATCCTCAACGCCCTGGGACAGAACTGCCCGCGCCTCCGGTGAGTTTTCCCGGGATTTCCCCCGTGGGACACGCAGCAGAGGGTGCTGCTGGTGTGCCCGGGTGGTGTCCGAGCTGTTTCACCCCCGAAGGTTTCCCCAGAAGGGTGGTTTTTTATCCCTGAGCTTTTTCCGGGTGTTGGGAACGGGGTGATGGTGATTTTGAGTTGTCCCCAAATTCCTGGGGTTGAAACTCGAGGGAAAGAGCTCCCAGCGTGGTGCCCACAGGCTCGCTGTGTATCCATGAAGGAAATTTGGGATTGGGTTACTTCTGTCTTGGGAACTGGGGAAAAAAAACCCCGTTTAACCAATGCTGTTTCCTCCCACCGCGAGACTGAGCAGGTTTTTTTCCTGGTGGTTTTGTAGCAGGTGGAATTTGGGCAAACTTCCAGCCACAGCCTGGTTTTCCTGGTTTTTTTAAGGTTCTGTTTTCAGTAGGATGAGTTTCCTCGGGGAAAATATTGCTAAAATCCAGAAAATGTGCAGAAAAGAGGGGCTTTTATTACCTGGGATCCCTGAGAGCCGAGTGGCCTCAATGAAATGGCATCAAATGCAATTGGATCAAATCCAGGGAAAAACAGGGACATCAAAAAACACCAAACCCACATCTTCCAGGGAAAAACAAACCCCAGCTGTTCCCTGGGATGTCCCATTTAAGGAATCCAGGTACAAAGGGCACAGAAAGCGGTGTGGAAAGAGGAAGGTGAAATCCAGGATCGGTTCCGGTGGCTCCCGTGTTTGTGTTCAGCCTCAGAGGATTGAGCTCCATCCTGTGGAATGCAAAAGGCACTTTGGGAATGTGGCTTTCTTTTTCCTATAAAGGCAGAAAAATGGGTTAAAACTGTGGAGGGAACCCCTGTGGGGCTGGCAGGAGCTGCCAGGAAGTTTCTCTGCTCCCACAGGAATGAGCAGCTCACCCTAAAAGGCTTCAGACTTCTCCATCGGGGACTAAATTATTCATGCTCACCTGCCAGGTTTTTGGGAATTACAGCTTTTCCATGCTGGGATCTGTCTCGGGGGTGCAACCAGAGCAGTTTCTGCTTTCCAGAACCTTTCCCTTAGGGAGGCTGTGAAGGTTTTTAGGATCCCCTCAGTCCAGCACTGGGTGGATTATCCCTTCCTGGGATGCATCTGGGTGTCCCTTTTAGCCTGATTCCCATTTTTCTGTGCCCTGTGACCTCCCTCTGGAATGGAAGTGGCTGCTCTGTGCAATTTATCCTCAGCAAGCTTTCAGGAATTGCTGGAAGCTTTTCAGGAAACCCTTGGAAAAGCAGCTGGCTTGGGAGTGAGGCAGCAGGACAGGCTGACCCTCTGGAGAGCAGCTCCGTGGAGAGGGACCTGGGAATGCTGGTGGATGATCCATGAGCCGGGAGCGTGTCCTGAGGCCGGGAGGGCTGTGGGATTTTGGGAGGCTTTGGGAAGAGTGTGGGCAGGGAGAGGATCCTGGTCCTGCCCCTCTCCTTGGCCCTGGAATGCTGTGGGCTCCACAGTCCAGGAAGGACAAGGAGCTGCTGCTCCAGGAAGGTCACAAAGGGGATTTGGGATCTGGAGCATCTCTGGGATGAGGAGGGACCACGGGGCTGGGGCTGGGCAGTGTGGGGAGGAGAGGCTGGGAGGGATCCCATCAATCCACAGGAATATCTCAAATATCCATAGGAATATCTCATCTGAGGAGGGATCCCATCAGTCCATTGGAATATCTCAAATATCCATTGGAATATCTCAGATACCCATAGGAGTATCTCAAATATCCATACAAATACCTCATCTGAGAGGGGATCCATCAATCCATACAAATACCTCATCAATCCATAGGAATATCTTAGATATCCATACGAATACCTCACATATCCATAGGAATATCTCAGATATCCATACAAATACCTCATCTGAGAGGGGGCCTCATCAATCCATAGAAATCTCTCAAGTATCCATACAAATTCCTCAGATATCCATACAAATATCCCATCAATCCACCCAATTATCTCAATTATCCATAGCAATAGCTCATCTGAGAGGGGATCCCCCCAATCCATACAAATATCCCCCCAATCCATATAAATATCCCATCAGTCCATATAAATATCCCATCAATCCAAATATCCCCCCAATCCACACAAATATCCCATCAATCCATACAAATATCCCATCAATC
>VZRQ01001893.1:199723-252049 GCA_013397975.1 Machaerirhynchus nigripectus | reverse complement strand
CCCGACAGCGCAGCACTTACAGGGGTCCCGCCGCCACCGCCTCAGGCCCCCGGCCCCGCCCCGCCCGCCTTTAATGGACAGGCCACGCCCACTCGCCGCCACACCACGCCCTCAACAGAGTTGGCCACGCCCCCAGGCAGAGGCGGGCTGGCCACGCCCCATCGATGCTGGTCACGCCCCTCGGTGTTGGACACGCCCCCCCGATGCTGGCCACGCCTCTCCCGGCGGAGCCTCGAGCTCCATCCCGAGCTCTGCCCCGAGCTCCTTTCCGGCGCCCTGCCCCGCTCNTGGGAACGCCGCGGGAGGCTGGCCAGGGGCACCGGGACCCACTGCAGCCGCGCCGGGCTGGGCTGGGCCGGCAGCCTCGGAGCCGACCCCGAGCAGCGCCGGCGAAACCCCCGCCCAGAGGGGCCGGGCAGAGCGCGGGGGAGGCGGAAATGCCAGAAACCGGGGATTTTGGCGAACAAACGGGGGGATTCCGAGAGCGGGGAAGCGCCCCCTCCCTCCCTGCAGCCTCCCACTCTANTGACCACGCTCCCTCGGTTCTGGCCACGCCCCCTCTGTGTTGGACACGCCCCCTCGATGCTGGCCACGCCTCTCCCGGCGGCGCCCCGAGCTCCGCCCCGAGCTCTGTCCCGCTCCGGTGGCACCGCACCTGCGGCCCGCTCTGCCATCCCCGGCACGGGAGGGTCCTGGAGCTGCTGCAGCGAGTCCAGAGGAGGCCACGGAGCTGCTCCGAGGGCTGGAAACCCCTTGTATGCAGCCAGGCTGGGAGAGCTGGAGGTGCTCACATGGAGAAGAGAAGGCTCCCGCGAGAGCTCAGAGCCCCTTCCAGGGCCTGAAGGGGCTCCAGGAGAGCTGGAGAGGGACTGGGGACTAAGGCCTGGAGTGACAGGACAACAGAGAAGGGCTTCCCACTGCCAGAGGGCAGGGATAGATGGGATATTAGGAAGAGATTCTTCCCTGTGAGGGTGGGGAGGCCTTGGCACAGGGTGCCCCGAGAAGCTGTGGCTGCCCCTGGATCCCTGGAAGTGTCCAAGCCCAAGCTGGATGGGTCTCTGAGCACCCTGGTCTGGTGGAAGATGTCCCTGCCCATGGCACAGGGAAGCATCAAGATGATCCGAAAGGCCCCTTCTAACCCAAATCATGCCATGATTCTATGAAAATCAGTGTTAATCACAGCCTGGCGTACAGCGCGCCAGTAATAAAAGCTTTTGCCTGGGCTTGGTTTTTGTCAGAAGCCACCAAAACACCTCCTCCTGAAGGTGGGAGGATGGGGAATGGGGAGCATCTTCTGCAGGATGGGATACAAGCTCCTCCTTTGCTCCCTGTGCTTCCTGCAATGCCCCATCAGGATGAATTCCACTGCAAAGTCCTCGATTCCCTGCAAACTACAGTTCGACACTCACCTTGAGGGCATGGTGTGACTGTAAAGGAAAACATCATTACTTCTTTTTTCCCTGTTTCTGTTCCCAAAGCTATGTCTGGCTCCTCAACAGCCACACAAGGATGTGCACATGTATCCGACCCTTCATCAAAGTAAAATACTCTCCTTTTTTTTGCAGAAGGCCCCAAAATGGTCTAGTCCGGATTTTTTTTCACCCTTGGGAGAAACACAGAGGGACCCTGATACCTCCCGGTAGCCCCAGTGCACACACAGCTGGCCACCACCTATCTCCAGCCTCCGAACCTCGGAGCAGAGCAGGTCAGGTGGCCTCAGCCACCCAGATGTCACAACAACCCAAGACACGCTCCAATGTTTCTCCCTCTTCTGTGAGCAAAACAAGCAGCAGCACGCAACCGACCCGCTGGCGACGTGCCGAAATGGGAAGGCTGGAGAGCAGCACGTGGGTTTCTCTCCAGAGGTTTCTCCTTGGGATTTTCATCCACATTGACATGCCGGGCTGGGAAAGCACCTGAGGAGATGGCACGGCCTATCCGAGTCAGTAACTCGTCAGCTCTGAGGGATTTGCCTGATATTTCTGACCTGCTGCCATCTATCATGTCAAAAAACCCACTGCTGGAGAAGAGCCTCGGATCACATCAGCACAGGGAACTGTGACAGCCCGGCACGGGGGACAAAGCCAGGCCACGCTGGGCCAAAGCCACGACAGCCCCTGCAGACAACACTGCCCACACTCCAGAGACCCTCTGCAACAACACAGCCCCACAAGGGCTGGGGGCAGGTTTAGGGACACCCCTGCGCTGCTCCTCGGTGTCCTTTCTCCTGCAGAATAAATCTGTCAGCACTTCATGGGACAGCTGCTGGCTTTGAGCCTGTCACGGGGGCCGAGTTCAATATGTCACCGCAGGGATTTGGGGCAGCTGAATTCTAAAGGGAATTAGCAAACTGGGTGTTTCAACAGAACAACAGGTGAAATTGGGCACCAGGTGGTCAAAGTTATCTACAGATGTGGGCCCTCGGAAAGATGATTTAGTGCAGAAAGTGCCCAGGGAAAACAACATGGAAGGGGGGGATTAAAGGAATTGAGATGCAAAGAAAGGGACCAGCGGGAATGGCTTCAGCCTGACAAGAGGGCAGGTTTGTGCTGGATACTAGGAAGAAATTCTTCCCTGTGAGGGTGGTGAGGCAAGGGCACAGGTTGCCCAGAGAAGCTGTGGCTGCCCCATCCCTGGAAGTGTTCAAGGCCAAGTTGGAGCAACCTGGCCTAATGGAAGGTGTCCCTGTCCATGGCACCAGGGTGGAAAAAGACTGTCTGTAACATCCCTTCCAAACCAAACCATTCTAGGACTATTTGAAAAGATTATCCCTTCTGAGACACATCTGCCTCAGCATCTTGTCCAGAGCTGGAAAGCCCAGCTGGGAGGGTTGGGCATATTTGTGTGGCTACATTATAATCGCTGTGGTGGCAGGGCAGCAATTTCCTCCCCGTTTTTTCGCACTGGTTGCAGAATTCCCACACCTGCCCGGAGCAAGGACAATGTTGCCATCTCCTGGTGGCAACTGGTCCCCATGAGCTGGACGAGGCGAGTGGCCCAGGCAGGGACAGTGGGATCCTCAAACCTTCCTGCAAACCCTTGTATCTTCGTTTCCTTGCTGGGACTGAAGCAGGGGTGCAGCAGTAATCCCCAAGCGGGGGAGGAAGCGAAGTGGGATGCTGGAGAACAGGGATGCCTCACTTGCAGCTGAAGCTCCGTGCTCCATTCCCCCCTCCCAAATTATCCCTCCCCGATCCTGGTCTTTGCTGGAAGGGGCATTGCTTTCTGTAGGATAGCCCTTGGGGAAGGGGAGGAACTGCTGGAGAGGGTGGCTTAGCCCACGAGACAGCTGTAGCCCTCGGCTCCCACCTTGTCATCACCCATGCGAGTCCAAAACAAACCATCCATCAATCTCCAGCTTACTTCCATCAGGGATGCCGAGAGCTGGCATGCCTGTGGCACTGGAGCCAAAAGCAGGTTTGAGGGATGCTCACAGGGACCCCCAGGCTGCTGCTGCTGCCAGACCCCAATCCCTGCAGATGCCTAACACAGCAGAAACCAGTGAGTGATGAACAGCAGAGGAGCAAGCAGCTTGTTTCCTTCTTTTTTTTTTTTTTTATTATTAGACTAGGAAATATAATTTATTGCATAAAAATTAATTTGTTACAATAGGAATGCTAAACTTTATTTACAGTTCTTTAGTTTACAGAATAAACAGACATGGGTTTAGAGGACGCCACCAGGCTCATCACCTGGACATATAAATATGGAAACATATTTTGGAGCAAGAGATGGACACTGCCAGCACAACGTGGGCACGGGGCTGCCTTTGCCAAAATGCCTGGCTGGAGAAACCCCTGGGCATGGAGGGCTCCTGGCAACCACAGGAGATGGAAGCAAACCCTGCATCCCCCCTGCCCTGCTCCTGCTGCAGGTTCCCTGGTCAGAAAAATGGGGAGAATCTCCCCAAACACGCACTTGAGAAAAGCCAGGTGGCTGCTGCCTGCCCAAAGGAAGGGGAAGATGAACACGGATGGGGACGGAGAGAGGCACCCGCGGGCAGGATGGACGGACAGATGCACGGATGGACGGACACACATCCCAGAGCAGTGATCCATAGACCAGAGAATGGGAGCAAGAGAGATTCTGAGGTGACCTGAAAGACCATCCCATCCCTCGGAGGACACCGTGGAACTGAGAAAGGAGCCCTCAAAACCACTGGCAGCTGGATTGATCCATCAAGTCTTAATTGCTCTCCAAATTTGCTTATTCGTCCTTAGCTCAGAGACAGAGTCTCAGAAATGCTCAAATGCAACCTAAAGGACGGATAAGCCCCTTCCCATGTGACACAGGAGCTCACCCAGCAGCAGTTTTCCCACCCAGCACAAGGGGAAAGGATCCCTTCTCTCCCACAGCCTTGAAAACCCAGCAAGAACTGAACCCCAGAGACCCCCGAGACACAGCAGGGAGCAGCTCTGTGCTTTCCACCAGTGCCTCAGGAGCTGCCCAGAGGAATCCTATCACGTCCCAGCAATACTGAAAGCTCCCGCCGAGCTGCCCTGAGCAGTGAGCCTCCAGGCTGCCTGAGGGCACTCCAGTGCCCAGCACTTGGTGGGATGACACAGGCATTCCATGGCACTGACCTGGGGCTTTGCAGCCCAGAGCAGGACACGCTCCCAATACTTCCACTGATGGAGAATACACAGCCTTGCAGTGTGACCCAGTCTAATCCTGAGCTTACCACCCCCTTCCTACTTTTTTTTTAAAACAGACAAATTTCTAAGATACAGTACTCGCTGAGTAACTACTTCTACCTGCAGGCAACCTAAATTTTTTACCTTCATCAAGACACCGTATCTGTGTGAGGAACCTCGTTCCTGCCTACCCCTTGATTACTTTCCATTCACCCCACAACTTCTCCATCGTTACAAAAAGCCTATTACAAGGACAAACAGGAGCTGCAGGGAGGGATGGAAACCTGATCACCGCTTACGATGCCGTCCCTCATGTGAAAATGCTCAGCCTGGCTCGTAGCTTGGGGACACCCCAGGTATCCCTCCCTGAAACCCCCCTGAAATACTGCATCCAAATCCACACAGGAGTGCACGGACCCGAAGTGGAGATGGTTTGAAGTGGCCACATCCCAGCCTGCCAGCCCCTGCTCTCCCCCTGATCCATCCACATCCGCTCATCACCTCCCTCTGACCCTTGAGCCCAGGTTTGGGGCGCTTACTGCAAAATCCTGCTGAATTTACAACATCCCCCGCTTTGGCTTCGAGTCTGGAGGTTGGCGCAGGACTGAAATCTTTGGTTTGTACTCAAGTTATGTAAGTGAAGGCGAAGTCATCCTAAAAAACTCCCCCAAACCATGCCAGGGAAGAATTCATTAAAAATACCCATATCTGGATGCACTCTCCCCACCCAGAACCCTAAATGTCAGGCAGCATCCCTCATCCCTCCTTGCAGGCGGAGTGGGACCCCTTGTTCCTGCTGCCAGGGAAAGGGGAGTTTGCAAGGACAAAAGCCTTGGGCAGGGTCTGAGCTGGCCCTGAAGCAGAGGGGAGGAGAGGCACTTCACCCTCCGGACTCCCTGGGGGTCCCAGGACATGTAAACACATTTTGCTCAACTTGGATCACACGCTTTTCCCTACAAAAGTGTGTCCATTGAAATCTCTCTCTCTGCCACTCCGACCACAGCGACGCTCTTGCTCTCACACACCAAAAGCAAAGATTTATAAATCTTTTTTTTACTTTTTTTTTTTTTTTTTAAAAGGAAACCACCAAAAATTCGGTTAATAAATTATTNATCTGGCTAATAAATTATTTGCGTTTCCTAAGAAACTTTTTTTTTTCCTTTTTTTCTTTCTTATTTGCCTCGTTAAGCTGCCTGAAGCCTTTGACAGAAGTTAAGCCTGGATTGTACTCATCTCTTCAACGCAGAAATGCTATTAAAGGAGGAGGAAGGGAACCCAAAAAGAAGAAGGAAAAGGAAAGCCCCCATCCTGACTTGAGAAGCCCTAATTCCTCCCCATGCCATGAGGAAGAATGCTGTGTAACACTTGAATTGCTTGTAAACGCTGAGGATGGGTCTCTAAGGCTGACAGTGATGCAGGAGAAGGGCCGGCCTTGGCCCCTCCCCGCTCAGGACGGATGTGCCTCCCCCTGCCATTGAGGGAGGACCCTTCCTCACCCCCCATTTCGTCCTCCTGGCCCCCCAGCCGCAGGGAGCACCATCAGCAGTCCCCCTCCACGGCCATGACCACCAGCATCTCGCTCTTGCCCATCTCCTCTAAGGCACTGGCCAGGGTGTTGAGATCGCCGTCGTCCTGGTGCTCGGCTTCCCACAAGTCCAGGAGCACCCCGGTGGGGCTGGCTTTGGTGGCAAAGTAGTTCAGATACCTGAAAGGGAGAAGCAGAGGAGGGTTGGGCTCCTGTGGTGCCCTTTGGAGATGGCAGGAGGGAGGATGCTGGAGCAGCAAACCTGTTTGGAACATGAACTTTGATGGGAGTGCCGTAACACAAATGCCAAAGCCCTCAAGAGACCGTCTACAATTTTTAGACAGAGCTGGTATTCATGCAAAAGCAATGTAAGCTTTGCTTTGATGAAATTACCCTTTCTCCCTTTGGTCCTGAGGGTGAAACCAGGTGGGAATGACACAGACATGGTCCCAGATAAATAAGGGCCATTCAAAGTGACAAGAGATGCAGGACAGTGGCATAGATGGATCCCAGAATGGTTTGGGTTGGAAGGGACCTTCAAGATCATCTTGTTCCAAATCCCCCTGCCATGGACAGGGACACCTTCCATTATCCCAGGGTGCTCCAAGCCCCATCTAACCTGGCTTGGAAGATTTCCAGGCGTGCTGCAGCCACAGCTTCTCTGGGCAACCTGTACCAGGGCCTCACCACCCCTATAGGGAAGAATTTCTTCCCAATCTCTCATCTAAACCTCTCCTCTTTTAGTTTAAAATCATTTCCAAGGATAGAGATGGGTATAATTATGCAGAGCTATATCCCCATTTATGGATGGCCCTACACAGCTGGACACAACCCCACTGGATGCCTGCAGCTGAGGGAGAGAGCACAGATTGAAGCCTCCCTGCTGGGGCACAGGAAGGGAAAGCAAAGCTTGGGGAGACCCACCGGTCCATGGAAAGCTTCTGGGCGAGAAGTCTCCAGTCGTTCCCCCTGGAGCTGGGAGCATCCAGGCTGTTGCAGATCTTCTGCCGGATGGAGAGGGGGATTTTGAAGGCATAGGGTCCCACCTGGGTGGTGGTGGTGCTGGTGGCACTGCTGTGGTGGGAGCGGAGGGTGTCGGAGGAGCTGCCGTGCTGGAAGACGAAGGACAGGGTGAGAGGTTGCTGAAATGTCTGAGCGTGCCCTTGGGACAGGGTGAGAGGTTGCTGAAATGTCTGAGCGTGCCCTTGGGACAGGGTGAGAGGCTGCTGAAATGTCTGAGCATGCCCTTGCTGTGCCCCCACCTCCCCTCCGCTCACCTCTCCCAGCGTGACGTGGAGCTGGAAGATCTGCCCCTCCCCTTCCACCTGCCGGACGCAGATCTTGCAGGTGAGCTCCGTGGAGGCCTGGCTGTACCTCTCCAGCGTGAAGGTGCAGTGCAGGGCTCGCTGGCTGCCGCTCCAGATGTGGTAGAAGGGGATTTCCTGTGGACCACCAAAGCACGGGCTCAGCGAAGGCTCCAGCAGTGGCTGTGGGAGATCCCACCTCCTCCAGCCACCCCAAGAGGGACGAGATGGGACAGCAGGGCCTCACAGAGAGCATCCCGCCAAAAAGACCAGAAAACCAGTCCCCTTCTTCCTCTATCCCTTTGGGAGACAACTCAGGAGACAAGCCCAGGGCACCCACAGCCCTGTGGTGCCTTGCTAGAGATGGTGCTCCCAGTCTGGAAGCCCAGCTGCCCCAACATCAGCCCCTCACCTGGTACTTGGCCAGCAGTTTGCTCCTCCACAGCGCGTGGGGGATGTCGTGGATGGAGAGGCGCAGGTTGTGGTAGCTGTCCTTGAAGGGCAGGGGCTTGGGCTCCTCCAGCAGGTACCCTCCCAGTGTCCTCTCCAGCTCCAGCACCTCCTGTGGGCAGCGGGAGAGGTAGGGTGAGACCCAGGAAAAGGGCAGGGGCTGCTCCTCTGCCCATCTCCACACCCAAAACCAGGACGGAGCGGGGAGAGGAGGGGCCAAGAAGAGCCAACAGCAGCCTCAAGCCCATGGAGAACAGCTTTTGCCATTCCAACAGAACTTGCCAACTCATCTCATACACCAGCCCCACCTAAATCTTGAATTTCCTTGAACTGCCTCCGTACTCCTCGGAGAATGCAAAGCTCCAACACAAGGGTCAGGCACTCCCTTGAAGGGTGCCACTCTCTCTGCTTTTAACACCCTCCCTTCATCACACCAGCAGCTTTTAGGAGAAAAAGACAATCCAGGAGTCAGAGCCCTGCCTACATCCCCACCTAGAGGCACCACAGCAATCCCAACGGGATCCACAGGACAAGTCACAGGGAATCAAACAACCACCGCACCGGAGGGTCCAGCCAAAGCATCCGAACTCCAGCTTCTCATGATGCACTGGATGTTATCTATGCCACAAAACCCTTCCAAGGCAGGGAGAAACATGGATCCATGCAGGAATAACAGGATCTATAAAAAACCCACCCATCAGCAGCCAAACCTCTCCTGTAATGCCTGCAGGAGGGGTCCCAGCAGAGGAACTACACAACGCCCTCCCTGTTTCCTTCAGAGAGGGCAAGGAAGGACAGGGAAAGCAGTAAACACCTTATTATTTCACTGTGGTCACTTTGCAGGCAGTTGCATCAGGTTGTCTGCTCCCCAGGGCCAGGCCATCCTGAGAGGCTCTAGGCAGCATCCTTCTGCCAGCACAAACAGCTTTGGGAAGGGGATATTTACCTTCAGAGCATCTGGTGTGTCCTCCAAGCAGTAGACCTTGAGGCTGTACTCCAAGGAGGTGCAGATGGTGGGGGCAAAGATGGCCAGCTGGAGCCTCTTGATGGCTGACCTGGAGTAGGACTCTCCCACAAAGACATAGGTGCCAAGCTGGTCCAGCAAAATGTGGCAGGACTTGGCTTCCAGCTGGCAGTAGCAGGGAGTGTTGAGGGTCTCCTCATCCAGGGTCACAACTTCCTACAGGGACACCAAGATTGGGGGTCAGCCCGTCATCCAAGGGGTTGTGCCCCTCACGGTCTCTGCTGGCTGCAGGCCTGGGTTCCCACCTTACCTCCCAGTTTCCCTGGTGGGACTGTGTTTTCAGCTGGTAGATCCAATCTGAGGAGCTGGTGTCAGCACAGTGGGGAATGGTCAGGACGACTGGGCGGCACAGGAGCAGGCCTGTGGGCCCGCAGGTCACCGCCGGGCTCAGCACTGTCTGTGTGCCCTCAGAGGGCAGCCTGGGGAGGGACAGGGGACAGAGGTCGGACAGGGAACTCCATGGTGGCCAACAAGGAGTGGGTGGCCAGCGGGGTGACTTACAGGGCGTTCTCGGCCTTGTTGAGTACCAGGTACATCTCATAGAACTTCCCCTGGGGGATGGCCCCATGGGGCACCAGCAGGCTCACCCCTGCAACAGCACACACAGGTGTCAGCCACAGACAGAGGGAGGAATGAGGGAGAAACCACCCTCCACCCCAGCCAGTGAGCACAAGGAGAGCAGGGAGCCTGGGCAGCACAGAAAGGAACACCTCCAGATCACAGAAACATGGAATGCTTTGGGTTGGAAGGGACCTTAAAGATCACCCAATTCCAGCCCCCCTGCCTTGGGCAGGGACACCTTTTACTATCCCAGGTTGCTCCAAGCTCTGTCCAACCTGGCCTTGGACACTTTCAGGGATGGGGCAGCCACAGCTTCTCTGGGATGTCCCACAGCTGTACCGCTTGCAAGGATGAGCCAGGCCAATGCTCTTTCTTCATCTGGAAGAAAATCCTAATCTTTGGATCTTTTTGCAAGGTGCTGGCCCTGAATCAGTGGCAGGGAAAACCCAAGGCAAGCCCAAGGAGGCTGTGACCTCCAGCCTGAGATGCCTGGCTTGGGAATGGCTTTCTGCCTTCCTTCCCTGAGCTGGCTTTGGGATAGCAAAGGGCTGCTCATGCAGGGACAAAGGCAACTCGTTGGTGGTTCAGCAGCCAGACAATCCCAGCATGGGGCTTACCTGTGCCTGGCACGGTGAGCCTTCCCCCCAGGTAGCCAAAGGTGCCGCTGGCACTGTAGCTGTGCTCCCGGGGCAGGCTGAGGAGGTTCTGGGAGCCCAGGCCTTTGCTCCGCACGCTGGCAAAGTGGCCATCCCTGGCGGTGTCCCCCGGGTAGGTGCCAGTGGTGGGGACCCCCCCCAGAAGGTCCGTGCTGTCATGCAGCCCCGGCGAGGAGGAGGCAGTGGAGGAGCTGTACACCTTGATCTTGAGGCTGGGCAGGGGGTCCAGCAGGGGGGAGTTGGTCATGGGGATTTTGTCAGAGGAGTCCTGCAGGGCGTACATGGGGCCGCGGTACACGCCCGCGCTGGCTGTCAGGTCCGGCTGCATCGACGGGTGCAGCAGCTGAGGGTTGTCTGTGGGACCAGGAAACACAGGTGGGATGAAGGCAGCAGTGGAAACAAGGGCATGGAAAAGTACTGCTTGAGTGGAAGACATCCCAGAATGGTTTGGGTTGGACGGGACCTTCAAAACCATCGCGTTCCAACCTCCTGCCATGGGGCACTTTCCACCAGACCAGGCTGCCCTGACTCCCACCATCAACACCTGACCACTTCCATGGAGCCTTCAGCCTTCAAAAATCAGTACATTCCCTCAGGAAAACAGGACTGGGAGCCCAGGGAGGATCCATCCCCTACTGTGACTTTCTTTCTGCCTGAGCTAGGGCTGGTGAAGACCTCCATGGATTGTGGCTCTTACCGTGCCGGGACGTCTTGAAGTTGACAGGGTGGAACCCTCCGGTCAGAGCGGCTGAGGAGTCCGTGATGTCTGTGTCGAAATCCCGGCACCTCCTCCGGTATACCACCACCCCCACGGCCATGAGGATCACGATGAAGACGAAAATGGCCACCACCAGCCCGGCATAGAGGGCCACGTCGCCGGTGGCCTCCAGCACTGGGAGGGATAAAAAGACAGAGGTGAAAAAAGGAGCAGCAGAAATGCACGTCAAGACCCGCCAGCGCTCCCCAATCCCACCACTGACTCAGGCATGACAGAAAGAGAGCCCTGGGCCTGCTGGAAAGGCTGGCAGGAAAATGGAGGGTGTTTTCTAAGAGCAGGGAGTCAACAGCAATGCCAGAGAATGAGATGGAGGTGAAGGCCTCAAACCTTTGGGGGACACCTGGTCACAGCTTGTGCAAACTTCACCTGAGCACCAAGGGTCCAAGAAACATTAGGTTTGTGCAGCTCAGGTTCATGAAGCTGTGAGCAACCCTCACATCCTAACAGAGACAACTCTGAGGAGCACACAGGAGTCTTAGGGTGGGCTTTAGTTGCTCCCTCTTCCCACCCTGTCCTTGCCCAGCTGCCAGGGAACCCCTATCATGAATTCAACTGAACAAAACCAAAGAAACTAACAAAAAAATGGTCATGAAATGAGCACTTACGGTGGCTTTTGGGCTCGTTTAGAATTCTTTTATCTGTTAGGAAAAACAAGGTCAGAAAAGAAAAAGGTGAAGGTGATGATGGGAATGAGATGAAACAGAAAGTGGGAGGTAAGCCAGCCCACGGGTGTGGGAGATCAGCATCATTCCCTGGGGCTTTCCAAAAGCCAGGCAGAAGCAAGTGACAAGGACATCCCCCTGCCCAGCCAGTAAAGGGGACAGTGGTGTCACAAAGCAGCAGGTGGCAGCATTGGCTGCCTTCAGCGTGCCCACTCACAGGAAGCTGCACCATCAGCATCATTATGGGCCATTATTATTTCCTCAAAAAAACACCACCAGAGCTCCCAGCCATGACCCAGGGAAGGTGTTTTCATGGTGTGGCTGAGAAACCCCTCCTAGTTGTCCCCTCTACCCACAGCCAGCTTTATTTCAGCAGAGACCCCAAACCTGCAGGGAGGGCAGGGGCCTCAATGCCAGCGGCACATTTAGATTCCACCAAAAATCCCCAATATCTCCTTCCTCCAGGTAAGAACTAACTTTGGAAGGGATGAAAACACCTTTTGAAAGACACAAAACACAGGTGGTAGCAGCTGCTCCATCATCTTGGAGGCACAGCCAACAAAGCACGGCCAAATGCTGGAGCACCACGGCCAGTGGCATCTCCTGTGTCATGTCCCCATGCCCGTGGCCACCCTCCCAGGTACTCACTGTGCAGGCAGAGCCCGTCGGTGCAGTTTTTGGAGTCCAGCAGCACCCCACTGCAGTCCTTGCCACCATTGCGGGGCGCCGGGGCCGTGCACTCACGGCTGCGCCAGTGGGTGCACTCAGTGCTGCACGCTGACCACTTGCTCCACTCTGTCCACGCGCCGTCCACTGCGGGCACCGGACACGGGAGCGTCAGTAAAACCTTCCCACTTTGGTATCACAGCATATAAAGACCATCTTGTTCCAGCTTCTTGCTGTCGGCAGAGACAACCCTGTTNTTCCACCAGATCAGGTTGCTCCAATCCCTGTTCCACCTGGTCTTAGACGCTTCCAGGGATCCAGGGGCAGCCACAGCTTCTCTGGGCAACCTGTGCCAGGGCCTCACCACCCTCCCAAGGAAGAATTTCTTCCCAATATCCCAACTAATCCAGTCCTCTGTCTGTGGGAAGCTGTTCCCTGTTGTGCTGTCACTCCAGGCCCTTGAAAATGAACTCTCTCCCTGTTTCTTGTAGGCTCTGGAAGGCTGCAATTAGGTCACCTCAGAGCCTTCTCTTGTCCAGACTGAACAACCCCAACAATCCCAACCGCAGCCTGGGCTACAGCCTGGGCTGTGGGCATGGTGGTTTCTGAACCCTCCTTACCTGGACAAAGGGTGGTGCAGGTGATTTTCTGGAAGGGCTGCCCGTCGCAGAAGGAGCCGCCGTTCAGCGGCGCGGGGTTGGTGCAGGTCCGGGTGCGCTTCTGCCAGCCCCGGCCACAGCGGTTGTTGCACGGAGACCACTCGGACCAGGTGGACCAGCCACCGTTCACTGCAGAGGAGATGGGCAGAGTTAACACTGGAGCCCAACCCATCAGCTAAGCCTCAGGTTGCAGCTAAGCCTCGAGCCCTTACATCTTCTGTGACCCCCTCATGAAAAGCAAACCACAAGACTCCCTCTTGAGTCACCCACCTCATGCCCGAGATGCTCAAGAATGCTTTGGTCTTTTTCCACTTGGCAAATATTTTTGTGTCTGACCCTGAGGAGATCTTTGATTTCACAGCAAAGTTCAGCCAAATACAGCTTTCCAGCTGCTTTGAGAGTCAGAGCAATCTGTCTAGATCCAGCCTCCATCCACCCACCCTCCTACCGAACCAAGAATGCTCAGAAATACCTCTAACCCCTGCACCTCAAACCTCTCCTTACTGCCTGTGGAAGCCATTAGAGGCTCCTGTTCTGCAGATATTGGTTATCACCTAATTTAATACACTAATTTAATTCACTCCTACCACTCCCAGGAAGTGCCCATGTTGCCCCTTGGCTTGGAGACACAGCCAGCACCAAGGGTCCCTTCCCAGAGCACAGGCTGGTACCGTAGACAATGACAGCAGCCGTGGTGCTCCGGCGCTTGGCCACGATGTTCTTGGCCATGCAGGTGTAATTAGCAGTGTCCAGCAGCCGGGCCTGCTTGATGATGAGGTTGTGATCAATGGTGATCAGGAAGTTGGTGTCCTGGGTGGGATCGATGACATCCTCGTTCCTCAGCCACTCCACCTGGCAGGAAAGGAAGGGATGGGGAATGATGGGGATTATGCCACCACCAAGACCCATGATGTCCTCAGTACCTCAGCCACTGACTGGACAACCTCACCTCTGACTGGATTTATTTCTCCTCAAAAACTGGGCCAAACCAGGCCTGACTGGGCCACGTTAAGGGTGTTTTGGCCAAGGGTGAGACACCATGGCTACCTCCAACACACAGCTCCCAGGGGCTGACGGAGCTGTGGGCAAGGAAAGCTCCACTACCTTGGTAGGGAAACCCATCCATACTGATTTTCCCAGCCCTCGGCTCCCACTGGTGACCACTCCCATCCAGACAACTCACTGGGTGCCTTCTTGTTAGATCTTCCCTCTGAGGGGCTAATGGCACCTCAGGAAGTGTGGGAGAAGTGGGCTGAGCAGGTGCTGCCCAAAAGAAACCATTCTTCGGAATGAGAGCTGACAGGAGATCATCCATCCTGGGATGGGATGCGATGGGATGGGATGCGATGCGACGGGACGGGACACCCCACCATACATTCCTTCAGAAGCCACTCACCTCAGCCTGTGGGACTCCCTCAGGTGGGCGGCACTGCAGCAGCACCTCGTGCTCCAGTGGGACCTCCTTGCCCAGCGGCTCCTGATCAAAGTTCTTCCGTAGGTCTGGGAGGGGAAGGAAAAGCCAGGGGTTACCAGCCTGCAGCAGGAACAGGGCAGCCTCCAAAACCTTGGTGGGTGCCTCAGCATCAAGCACCCACAAGTCAGGAAGTCCCTCTGGCAAAGACAGCCAGGGCAAAATGTGTCCTGGGAGAAAGGAGCTGAAGAACCATGATTTCCATGGATTTGGGGCAGCACATGGTGCTCAAGGATGATGTATTTCCTCCTTCATGTGCTTACAAGCTTATACCCCATCCTGTCTTTTCCTTTTGGGGCTAAAACTCAGTTTATCAACTGTTTCATCATCCCTCCCTGTAGAGCCCCTCGGGATGTGGGAGACATGACAGTGTCCTGCTCCAGAGCCTTGGAAGGAGCAGGAGCATCACTAGATGGTGCTGCAATCCTCTGCTACAACTCCCAGCCCTCTCCATGTGGCTCCTGTGCCCTCTGCTCTAAAAAACGCCATGCAAGTGTTCAAGGCCAGGCTCAATAGGGTTTAGAGCAAGCTGGTCTAGAGGAAGCAATAACCCCCCATGACATGGGGCTGGAATGTTAAGGTCCCTTCCAACCCAAAACATTCTGTGATTCTATGATTCTGTGATTTTCCCCGGTCAGACAAAACCCCTTCAGCAGTGCAGCCGATCCATCAGCCCTCCCTGTTTTGGATAACATGTTGGATTATTAGCCCTCTAACAGCAAAATCCGTTTGGGACCGGGGAAGCCTGGCTGTCCTCCTGTAGCTCTGCCATCTCATTTGCCAGCCGAGCAAATTCAGGCGGGACCAGCCTGACTAACTCGCCCTTAATCAGGCCGACACCCCCGAACAGCAGCTCGGGGCAGTGACATGTGACAGCAGGGACTCGGAGGACGGGGAGTCGCTGATTCAGGCAGAGCGTGCAAGGTGCCGTCCGCTGGGTTATTAAGGATAATAAAACCCTGGGAAGTGCTGAGCACACTGCTAGGTAATGTGGTGTTAACCCTGGTAGTACCACCGCCCCGGCAGGTGGGGACACTGACACTCAAGCAAAGCTAGAACTGGGGTAGGAAGAGAAAACCAGGGTCATCCAGCAAGGACAGGTCATCCCAAACTGATCAGAAAGTGGAGAAGGAGCGAGCCTTTGGAGATGGGAGCAGCACGGGCACTTACAGGCGATGCGGACGTAGGCCCTGCGGCTCTTGGTGGTGCCCGCTGAGCTCCAGGCCACGCACTGGCACCAGTAATCCTCCAGGCCAAACAGCTCCTCCACCTGCTGCCGGGACACCTCGATCTGCACCTCCCGCACCAGCAGCCCTGCAAGGGGACAGAGGCACAGCATCAGACGGGCAGGAGCATCCAGGAGCAGGGAAACTGAGGCAGCACCCAAGATGGGTGGTGGATGTACAAAGCTGGATGAGAGAAAGGTTGGAGGCTTCTCATCTAGGGTTGGCACCTCACAAATCAGGGAGTAGGCTGGTTTGGGGACAAAGTCAGGGCAATGGATCACATGGAAGTGTCTCTTTTTCCCTTCCAGTCCAGCTGAGCAGGACCAGAATCTCTTCACTGTTTATAAAGGCATCACCCTCCTCCACCAGCTCTCTCCCCCATTGCCAACATCCCTGTCCAAAACCCTTCCCACCCACCAGGGTTTGAAGGATGCCTTCCCCAGACTTTGTTGTGGAGAGAAACTACCCCTGTCTGTGCCACTTGAATACAAATATAACAAGGCAAATAAACTCTTACAGAAATCAGCCTGGCCATGGCAGGGGTTCAATGACAAAGGTGACACCACCACGACCAGAACACGGTCTCCCCGACTGCAGGATGCTGAAGCATCAACGAACATCACCAAGGGTGGGAGGTACTCGGGGTTTACTTTTCCTTATTTTGAGCAGTATCTTCCCCTTTTTTTTTTCAGTTTCTATTTTAAAAAGGCCTCAATTTCACCGCGATCGAGAGCTGCACGCTCCCCAGCTGTAATTTTGTTACAGCTTGCTCCCAGTGCTGAGAGGAGCAATTACCGTCTCCCTGTCACCTTCCTGCGGAAGAGCTGACAAGGAAATACAATTCATTTTGTCACTATTCAGGGGAAAGAAAAAGTCACAACACAAAAATCCCAAAAGCAAAGGTATTTGGGCCAAGCACGTTTGGGAAAATTAGGGTTTTTAGAAGGACCCAGGATGGAGATAGGGCTCCAACTCGTCTATCTGGGAAGCTCCAGTGGGATGAGCACCCTGGAAAGGTGGGGAGCATCCTGCAAACACCCTGCCTCTGTCCCCTCTGAAAGCAGTGACTACCCAAAACTGTAGACCAAACTCATGGCACACAGAAGTGACTTCCTAAGCACTTCCAAGCACCCAAACAGAGCCGCTCTTCCTGTCCGGCCCCCTTCACTCAGCTGAATTATCCTCTCTGACTTGGCCTATTTTTGCTTTCTTCTGCATGAAATGTTTTGGATCAAGCGCAGTCAGAGCATTACTGAGCCAGGCTCATTCAAGACACGTCATCCTAAAATTTCCTTTTTTTTTTTCCTTCTTCTTAAAGGTCCCTTTTTCCAAGCTTTTAACCAAGGACACTTGAAAACTAACCATGCTGACCCGTGCCTTTGTGCCCGGCTGTCCCCCGTGCCCTATCAAGGCAGCTTTCCTGACCAACACCGGGCGCTGCAAATGCAGATTTTTTAGTAGGTGAAACCACTTTGGTTCCAGCTCCTTTTTCCTTAGGGAGGCTGCCAGGCAGAGATGCCCACACCGGCAGCTTTTACATGCGCGGCATCACCTGCAGGCACTGTCGTTTTGTTCCCTGATAGCAGCAATGCCATCTTTGAAGCCTGGATGAAGGTGCTGTTTCCTTCCCAAATTGCATCAGCAGACTGGAATCTGAGAGAGAGGTGCTGGACCAAAGCAAATGAGTTCCCACAGCAACAAGTTGCCCAGATGAATGCCCAGTCCCTGGCAGTGTTCCAGGCCAGGCTAGATGGGGCTTGGAGCAGCCTGGGCTAGTGGAAGGTGTCCTTGCCCGTGGCAGGGGGTTGGACTAGATCATCTTTAAGGTCCCTTCCAACTCAACCCTTCCATGAGTCTATGAAATATAGTGGTTCTTTCCACGCTGCACATCACTAAGGCACAAAACCCCCTCCTACAGAATGCTCCAGAGAAATGAGTCCTAACAGCATTTAGGCAAATTAACAAGGGGGGAATCCACCCAGGGCTGGACCACACTGCTCAGATGTTGCCACAAGAGCTGAGAGTCCCTGATCTTGGATGGTGGAAAGCTGGGAGGGTGACAGGGCAGCTCCATCGCTCCCTCCTTGTCCTGGTTCCATGATCTTCCCCTAAGCATCCTCCACTGCTGTGTGCAGGGCACACAGACCTTTGGCTCAACCCAGTGTGGCCAGATGTTATAAATAAATTTAAAACCCCTTGGCAAAGGCTGGTCCGTCACTGATGAGCGCTGACACTGCCCTACAGTGGTGAGGGCTTCAAATCTGGCCTCTGCAAGAGCTGGGAGGTGGAGATGCACCCTGAAAGAGGGAAACAGAGTGTCCCCTGCTCTGTCAGCCTCCAGAGGAGCAAAGGGACAGCCTGTCTGGGCATCTCTGACCAGCTTTCCTCTAGAGGAAAAACACCCCAGGAATGGCTAAAGCAGCTGTAGGAGGAAAGGCTCAAAAAGCTACAGAAGAAAGAAAGGATCTTCCCTTTATAGAGCAGGTTCAGGGATGCACCTGAGCACAGACCGGCTCATGGCTAGTTCAGGGTAGAGAGCAAGAGATACCACGGAAGGGCAAGGCTGTGGGAAACATCATAGGGACAAGAGGAGATTCCATCAAAACCGTTGCAGCTCCTCCAGGCTGATGAAGCCTCTCCTCTAAGCCCAGCCTGCCTTCCAAGGCCAACACCACTGCAGTTCCAAAGGGTGCCTTGGTTTGGAGCCCTCCGGATGCCACATGCGCAGGGATTTGCAGAGAGCAGATCTCACAGGGGAAACGTGACTGTCCTGCTCCACTGCTGATCAGCCACAAGTACCAAAACTGGTGCAGAAAAGATGGGTACCAAGCTAAAGCATCCCAATTTTAGCAAATCTGCTGATTACATGATATATCCAACCCCACATCTTGTTTTATTCCAGGATGTTTCAAGACATGGACCAAGCAGCTCTGCAGAGCCCAATCCCATGGAGTAAGACCCCCCCCTAAAATGCCTAAGCCACCTTCTCACCCTGTTCCAGGCAGCCAGAGGCTGACTTATCCTGTGAGGCAGGGAAGAAAGAGCTCATTTGCCATCAACGGGCATTTCAAATCCTACCTGCAATTGCTCTCATTACCCATTAAACACTTAATCCCTCTGCGAACCTGCATAAGCTGCCAGCCTTTTCCACCCCTCCTGGCAATGACTCCTACATGTTGATTAGGCATTTTGTAGGAAAGCAGTCCCTTTTTTTATCGGATTTAAACACACCGCCTTTAAAATCCTTTTTAAGAACCCCAAGTCCTGCACAAGGGTAAGCACGAGATCAGGCAGAGTGACTTCCCCAAGCTTCTGGGGGTGTGGCGACCACAGCACCATCATGCCAGTGGTCTGGGAAGCCTGCCTGGAGGTGAAACATCAACAGTACAGATGAGGCAAGAGGGAAAAGGGCCTGGAAAGAAGCGAGGGACGCTGGGGCGGCTTTGCTCACCGGTGACCTCGTCCAGGCTCTCCTTGGTGACGTGGTCATTCTGGTTGACCCACTCCCCGTTGCACTTGAAGTAGATCTGCGTGGCAGGGTTGGCGCGGCACACGAGCTCCACGGGCTTGTTCTTCACGATGTAGGCGTCCTGCGGCTCCAGCAGGAAGTGTGGGAGCGTCTCCGCCGGCGCTGACGGGAAGGAGTCGGGCAGCACATCGCTGTACTCCAGCCCTGCCAGGAGACCCAGAGGGTCGGGAGGTGCCCCATGGCCCCATCCGCCCCGCCCAGGACCCGCCCTGCACACAGTGGTGGTAACCAGAGCCCTTGCTGAGGATGTGGAAAACCAAAAAGAGGGCTGGAGGCTCCCTAAAAACCAGCAAAGCAAACCCCTGTAAGGTACAGAGCTGTGGGGTCAATCCTGCTTTCACCTGCGTACCGGCCCCCCATCCCTACCCCGAGCCCAAAGCCTGGGTGGTCTCACTAGAGGACACCACAAGGGGCAAAGCAAAACAAACCCAGGTCCAGGGATGGTGACGGGGACACAGAAAGGCTCCAAAGGGGCTGATGTCCCCCACCCCAAGCCTCCTCCTCACAGCCCTGAGGAATGCATGGGCATGCTCCGAGCAATATGCTGGCAGGGCTTGTGCTGGGAAGGCTGACCATACCCCCAGCTCAGACATCCACACCTTCCACTGGAGCTGCATTTGGGATCTCATTCCCTGCCAACACTTGGATTTCAGCATCACCCAACAGGTGAGCAATTGCTTCCGGCCCAGCCACCTCCAGAGAACATCACCCAAAGATGCCATCAGGATTCACACTATCCCAGAAACCAGGGGTCTGGGCCCTGGGGAATTCCATCTTCCTGCTTGTTTGCTTTCAAAAGCCATCTAAATGCAAAAACAACTGGAGGTCGTTTCTGCTCAGGCCAGGCCAAGAAAAATCTTGGAAAGGAGTGAGCAGCTCAGTGCTCACACGGGAACATTATCCCTTAGGCATGGGAGGCTCAGGGTGGCTCATTCCCAGCAGCAGCTTGGGAAGATGCTCTGACTGATGCTGAGCATCATCTGTAGGAGACCTGTTTTCCAGCCCATTAAGATCAACCCCAAATATCACAGCAGTAATAAAAACCCCCACACAGGTGCACAGGGATGCTTGCTGCTTAACCTGTTGTTCCTGGGAATCTCACTAGCAGTCAGGTCACATCACAAGGCTTTTCTTTACACTCAAAGGAGTTACGAGCTTTTCCTCCTCCTCTCTTCCCCCAGCCAGAGCTGTGATTCTCAACTCCAGGCACTGCAGCGTGCAGGAAAACAGTAAATATCCCCAGCCCTGAGATAACATCTCCAGAGCTGGCAGGGAAAAGAAAGGAGCCCACTCCCTTCATCACCCTTGGCAAGGAGTGGTGCTGCACGGAGAGAATCTGAATCCCAAGCTGTGAGGAGGAGGAGAAAAAAATATAATCAGATGCACCAAGAAAACAAGATGACCAAGCTGCCTCCTGAGCAAAAATCAGTGAGGAGAAAAAAAAAACGCACGAGGTCAGTCATTTAAAATCCATTTAGGAAAATTGACTTTCCATTTCCATTTAACATAGCACTAAGGGAGAGCGGTAGGACATTTGTCATAATCCATTAACTGCTCTTTTGGAAACAATGAATTAAACTCTGGGCTAATTTCTCTCTCTCTCTCTCTCTGGCTGGCTTTTCCCCACCTCTCTGCTGCTGGTTATTTCTTCCCCCATCTCATTTGCAGACCTGTAATTTTCCCAGGCCCTGTGGCAGGCAAGGGAACAGGGAATGCCAAGGTATGTGACCCCCACCCTGAACAATCCCATGCTGCTCCCTGTGACCATCTCAGGCCACTGGTCCTGCTCCCCTCTCCTGCTGAGCAGCCTTTTACCTGTCACAGCAGCAAATATCTCTTCCCTCCCCCACCTTTTTTTTTTAAATTTACTACTCAATTTTTCATCCACTGAGTTGTTGTTTTGTTGGTTGTATGTTGGGGTTTTTTTAATTTCAAAAACCTCTTCGATGCCACGGATCTAAATTCCCTGGCAAAGGGGGCTGGCAGGAGATAATCAAACTGGCCACAGAGGTAGCCAGCAAAACTTCGCTCATGGGCTTGTGTGAAAACCTCCCTGATATGATGCTCCCTGCATCCCTGTGGCAAAGTCAGACCTGAGACTGGCAGCTGGGAATGGGCACAGGAAGCCTAAAGAGCCAATTTTTGGAAGGACCTTCCCTATGGAGGTGACACCCTGAAGTGCACATGGCCCTGATCCAAAACCACAGGCCAGGAGGAGAGATCCTTCTCCAACAGCCAACACCAAGGATATGTTTTCTCCCACCTCATCACCACTTTGATGATGCTAAACAAGACTTTAGGTCATCCTAAATCTAGGATCTAGGAGCCCTGAGGGGATGAGTCATGGCCAGATGGGGATGAAAATGCTAGATTTGTGACTCATTGGGATCATCTGCAACAGGAAGGGTGATGCTCCAGGCTGCGGTGGGAGCCACCTTGGGTCCCCAGCACAAGGTTTGGGGCTGAGACACTCCTGGTGGTACCAAAAATCCCATCCAGACCCCGCTCCAAGAGGGCACCTGCCCAAATAAATGCTGGGTCTTTAAGGTTCTTCTCCGTGTGGGCACAGTGACTTTGGGGACGAAGGTGGGGGAATAGGATGGTGTCACCAGTGAGATCTAACATCTGCTTTTGGTGGCTATAAAAACCTGCTGGGTTTTTGAACCCAAAACACCTGAACCTTTAAAGCAAGGAGCATGCTGGGAAAGTTAAAATCCTGCAAACTCACAACAGCTGAGGGATCTTTTGTTTCTAGCCAGGAGAGATCTGGGGCCAAAAAAGCAGCTCTAACGGGAGACAGGAGAAAAGGATGATGAGTTTTTCATGGCAGACTCACAACTGGGGCCATGCCATGGAGCCCCAACCCCACAGATCGCCCAGACTCATGGACAGGAGCAAATCAAGGGGGAGGGTGGTTTTTCCAATCAGAAATTAGCTGCAAAAAAGCATTTGCAGCTGGGCAGGGCGCTTTCCTCCAGCATGAAACGGTTGCTGGTATTTAAATGCACTGGGGAAGAATTAAGGCATAGGAACAACGGGGACTTTGGATGAGAAACGGGAGGAGAACCATGCTGGGCACATTTATCATAAGCCATCGAGCCAGCCTTTCATCCCCGCTCTCGACGCCCGGCCACCCGCCGCATGGGAAACCTCTCACTCCGCCGGCACTCACTGGGGGCCTCCCAAAAAACCCACACACAGTCGCTGGGGGGGGAAACACGGCTGCTTGTGCAGGAACAACTGCTGCTCCTGTCTGCCCTGACTACCCAGCAGCAACTGCAAAACACACCCCCAGGAAAAGGCGCTTCCCCAGTGTGCAACCCCATCACCTCCAGTGGCCGCTTCCACCGTGGCTCCAGTCCCACCCGAGGTGACACTGTGGCCCAGTGACCACAGGAGCAGCAGGCACGGGAGATGCTTTTGCATGGGAAAGCAGGGAAGGAGCCCTGCACAGCTGGGATTTCCAGTCCCACAATCACACCAGCAATAAAACTCCCAGCAGTGACAAACTAATAAATATTTGAGAGCGCGCTCCGCTGCCTGTAATCGTCTCCCTGGCAGACGTCTGCAGGGGGTTCCCATCTGCCGGCTTCCCTCCTTCCCGCTGGAGGTGGGTGCTTGCTTCCCAGCTCTCTTCTGGGGTTTTTTTTGGAAGTCCCAGGCTGTCGCCATCCCACAATCTCACACTACTCGGGGCATGGTGTTACGGGGTGTCTGGAGCTCTCTGGGGGGAGGGAGAGGCAAAGAGGGGGCAGCTCCCAGCTCGACCCACGGGACCAAATCCTGAAGCCTCGAGGACGAGTGTAGCAGCAGCAACGAGAGGAAAAAGGAGGAGGGGAACAGGCACTTCTTTTCCTCTCCCCATCCCTCATCACACATTTTAATCTGCTGGGGTTGAGCTGGATTATCCACAGCATCTGCTCCCTGGGGGGTGATTTGCAGATGTTTGCCGCCAGCGTTTGCAACTTGTCAAGATCCATGACCCCAACCCCACCCCAACCCCCAAAAGCGAGCAGCACTGGAGCTGGGATCCAGCCTTAAACCACCTCCCCCCGGCATATCACCCCAAACGTGGCACCAGGGACGGCGAGCCTGGGAAGCAACTCCCCATGCAGCAATGGCTGAGCAGACCTCCCCAGGAAAGCCTTAAAATCCTGTCTCCTGCAATTGTTATCCCTCCAAATATTTGGAAGATTACAGGAGCATTAGTGGCTGCCCATCACCCACGGCCACCACCATCCCTCCTCCCGGTACCAGGCAGGCAGGGATGCGATGTAAGGATGTAAGGATTAGGCTGGGATGCCTGGGCTTCTCCAGCTAAATCTCAGTGGCGGTGGACTCTTAACCCCTTCTGTCTCCGCCTCCCCACATTCCTGCTTGCCTCAGGGCAGGTGCTGGCTCCTGGGAAGGCCTGACAGGGAATAGTTAAACCTGCCAGGTGGGTTAAAATCCTCCAGTAGAAATGAAAAAATACCTAACAGCTTATCTCCAGCCACAGGAGGAGTCATCTGCCTTCCCAATCCCCCTTCGCAATCCCCCAGCAGGGATGGGAGTGGCTCTGGCTCTAGAAACAGAGATGGAGGGGATGCTCCAGCCACCAGCTTGGCTCCAGGAGGTGTCTGAAGGGCTGGAGTGGGGCTGTCCCCCTGCCCCAAATCCCTCCTCCTATTGCCTCCAGGAAGAGGGTATGAGCAGGCTCATTTAGAGATTAGTGCTGTTGCCATTTAAACTCCAGCAAGTTTTGATGCTGGAGCCATGGCATGGCTTGCTGCCATCCCAGAATCCCTGCCTGACTGAGGGCATCCCTGCTGCCAGCCCTGGAGGGACACAAAGGCATCCCACCACATTCCAGTCCATTCCTGAGCTCAGGGGGAACAGGCATCACCAGTCCAGGCCTGTCCTATTCCCATGGGTTTCCCATCGTAGACTGCCACTGGGACAATTTTGTGTCCAGCGGTAACACATACCCAAACCTTCCTTCCTAAAGGAACCCTGAGCATCCTTCCTCCCCCAAACATCATCCTCTCTTCCCCAAGCACCCCCTTCTCACTCCTGCTAAGCCCAATTCAGCCCCCAACATACTTGTGTGGTCCCCCTACACAAAGCCCATCTCTGAGGAGGTGACAGCAGCATGTGGCATCTTCAAAGGCAAAGTCTCCATGAGGTGGAGCAGTGCCATCCCAAGCCACAGCCCACTGCCCCTTCTCTGGGGTTACACCCCACTGGAGACACAGCAGGGAGAAGGGAGGACAACCTAAAATATGGGGTGTAACTGAGGATGGGTTTGGGAGACTTGAAGCCACTCACATCCAACTCTCTCCCTGCTGCCTCCTCACAGAGAGCCCACAAAATCCTGTGCCTGCCAAAGCCTGGCATCATTCAGACACAAGCTGGGAAGTGCTGACGAAAGTGAGATGCAGAGAATGTAACAGGTCCCCAGGGCTGCAGCTGGCTGATGTAACCCCCAGCCTCATTAACTCAGCGTGGCTCATTAACCTCTCCCTCCCGGCATGGGAGAGCCCCGAGCTGCCAGCAGAAGCCACAAAACTGAGTGTGGAACCTTCTGGTGTAGCAAGGATAACCAGTGGTACCCAGCACCTGGGTTCATTTGGGTTCAAAGTGAAAGGGGAAATTTATGGAAGAAGTTCTTCCTTGTGAGCGTGGTGAGACCTGAAGGAGGTTGCCTGGAGAAGCTGTGGCTGCCCCATCCCTGGAAGTGTCAGGCCAGGTTGGATGGGGCTTGGAGCAAACTGGTCTGGTGGAAGGTGTCCCTGCCCACGGTGGGGGTTGCAAGTCCACAATCTTTAAAGGTCCCTTCCAAGCCAAACCCTTCTATGATTCTACCTCACCTCCAGTCTGGAGCAAGGTTGGATTTTGAGTTCAAAAAGCCATGGGGATGACATGCTTGTAGGATGACCCTTGTGCCCCCAATCTTGGTAACTCAGCAGGGGCTGGATCACCGAAACCCAGCACCCAGAGTGCTGCTGTGTCCAGGGGTGTGCTGGGATGTGCAGATTTTTTTCTACCTCTCTGGCCCCACAAAAGCTGGAGCCCATCCCCTCCTGCTCCCACCAGCCAGGAAAGCACCTGGAATCCACATCTGGCCTCTCCATTCTCACCACTCTTTTATTAATAACTAAACCTGGAAAGAACCACTTAACCTTTCCCCCAAGCATCTCTGCCTGATGACCTGTCTCCTTTTCTTCCACTGGTTGCCCTCTTCCAGCAACTTCACAGTCCCTTCCTACCAAACCTGGCATCCTCCAGCTCCTAGCCAGCACTATCCCCCCATCCCATGGCCTCCAGCTCCTCCCAGAGCCCACCCAGCCCGAGAGGGATGGACAGACAGGCATTTCCCAGCAGGTTAGAAGTCCCTCCTGTCCCTCCCGCCCAGCGACAGGCAAACTTCATAATTAGAGAGCATTCCTCCCCAGCGTGGGTAATGAGGGGGTGCACCCAGCCAGCCCTAATTACACCCTTGGAAAAAAACAAGCAGATTCCTCCTCTCCCAGCTAAAGGAAGATCCTGCAGCTGGCCTCCCTCACTGCGTACCTTTATTAAACCAGGACTGGATGGGGACAGGGAAAGGAATAAAGAAAGCAGAGTCTGTGCTGAGAAAAGGGTGGGTAGGAGGAGCTGGGCAGCCCACGGATGTTTCTGTGTGCAATGGCCTTATTGATCAAAACCCACCTCATTTATATAAATAAATAAATATAAAAATACATCAACTTTTTAGCTAAATCCTCAGGTCAGGTTTCTGCAAGGCAGCCTGAGAAGTAAACTAAGGCAGGGTGCCCTCGCGTAGGGCATCCACCACAGCACCCTGGGCTTCCCACCTCAGCATCCCTGAGCATCCCGCCTGCAGCATCCTGAGCATCCATCACAGCATCCTGAACACCCACCACAGCATCCCTGCATATCCCACCACAGCACCCGGGGCTTCCCACCTCAGCATCCCTGCGCATCCCACCTGCAGCATCCTGAGCATCCATCACAGCATCCTGAACACCCACCACAGCATCCCTGTGCATCCCACCTGCAGCATCCTGAGCATCCACCACAGCGTCCCTACACATCCCATCATAGCATCTCTGTGCCCCTGCCAGCCACAGCTAAGAGGGTCCAGCACAAATCCCAGCCATCCCCAATCCCCAGAGGAGAAACACCCAGGCTCTGGCAACACCTCCCATCCTGGGAGCTGGAAAGAGAGAGCTTTATCTTGTTGATTATGCATTACACCAAAGTATTTATGGAGCCACGACTCTTTTGTTTTTCTTTATGATTATGATAATCAAAGGCGAAGCCTCCTGAGAAGTGTAAACAGCTGAAACCCCTTATGGTACATATATCTTCATTTTTCATTATATGGATTTACAACACGACACAGGCAGATCGGAGTAAATTGTTCCTTATTTCTGGTTTTGGTGGAGCCGTGAGCTGCGCAGATCCCTGTAAATACCCATGGAAAAGAGAGTGAATTAAAATCAAAAAAAAAGAAAGAAAAAAAAAAGGAGGAGGAATTATGTCGCAAATCCCTGTTACACTCTATTGTGCTGGCTTCTTTTGTGCTGTTTTATACATTCCCTTCAGGGAAGCAGTATTTTTTTGTTGGAAAACTATCTCCAAATTTCATCTAGCACTGGTTCTTGTTACGGGCACAGACACTTCCCTTTGTGCTATTTAAATTCCATTGTCACGGTCCTCTTGTCGAGTTTGTTCTGTTTACTGAGCTACAACATTATTTTTAATGGATATAATAATTATATCCACTTTTTATTTATTTGCTTTGGCCCATGAAAGAAAAGTGCCAGCAGCGGAGAAGGTGGTAACGCGCTGTTTATTCACATGTACGGCGTGTGCTGGGTGCCTGTTGTGAAAAGAACAATCATTTCAACGAGAAAAGAGAGAAGGGAAAAGAAAACAAGGAACAAGCAGGGACTTGTTGCCCTGGTTAACGCCAAGAAAGCCCAAGGAATTATTAATTATCCTTCAAACTGCAACAAACCAAGTGCAAGCTGCAAGCTCTCCTTAGAAAACACAGAGAAGGAAATAAAAGGGTCTGCTGTTCAACTGAGCACTGCAATTTGGAAAATGCTAACTCTGGGAGAAAGAAAGTTGACGGTTTTGCAGACAGAGAGCGATTTCCCCTTCACCCAAATTACATACATATTTCAAAATGTAAATTCCTCAGCGTTCCCCTTGAGAGTGCAACTTTCAGGCGGCTGTTTTGCAATGGGTGGGTTTTCTTTTTTTCCCTGAACATACAAATCTGGAGGCGACTGCCTTGGCTTCGGGCATGAGAAGCGACTTTAAAGCAGCAGCAGCAAGCAGGGCTGTGCACCACCCAGTGCTCCTCAGGAAGAGAGGGATGCTCTGCTCCCACTGAGCATCCCAGCTCGGAGCATCCCTCCCTGGGTACGCACATCCCACAGGACCACGGGCCGGAGGGGAGCAGGTTTCACCCTCAGAGCACCCCAATTCCAAACACTGAGGTGGGGACAACCCAGCCAAGCCCTCTAAAAGTGGGTGACAGGGTTTGGTAGTCCTGGGTGGTGGCGATTCTGTCCCAAAATCTAGAGGAGGTGGCTGTGCATGTCCCACCCCAAGGAAGCCGAGGCACTGGCACAAGCCCAACAGGGTAAAGCAAAAAGTTTAGGCAGCTGGCTGCAAACAAGGGAACAACAGTGCAAAAGTAACGGAAATCTGGAGGGGGTCTGTTTGGTTTTGGGGATTTTTCCTCATCCTTTTTGTCTGTCACCCACTCTCTCCTCCCGCAGCCCCCAGGAAGCCGAAGCCGGCTGGAAGGACGCTCCCCGCCGCCTCCAGCCAGCCTCTCCGCAGGCCCCTCGCCAGCTGCTGCCCTACTTTTCCTGCCGCTTTTCCCACTCTTCTCCCACAGCTCGCTCGGTGGCAGGCGTGTGCTGGGAGCGTCACCCTCTCCCGGTCCCCGCAGCATCCGCGGGCCNTGCTGTTCAACTGAGCACTGCAATTTGGAAAACGCTAACTCTGGGAGAAAGAAAGTTGACGGTTTTGCAGACAGAGAGCGATTTCCCCTTCACCCAAATTACATACATATTTCAAAATGTAAATTCCTCAGCGTTCCCCTTGAGAGTGCAACTTTCAGGCGGCTGTTTTGCAATGGGTGGGTTTTCTTTTTTTCCCTGAACATACAAATCTGGAGGCGACTGCCTTGGCTTCGGGCATGAGAAGCGACTTTAAAGCAGCAGCAGCAAGCAGGGCTGTGCACCACCCAGTGCGCCTCAGGAAGAAAGGGAAGCTCTGCTCCCACCGGGCATCCCAGCTCGGAGCATCCCTCCCTGGGTACGCACATCCCACAGGACCACGGGGCGGAGGGGAGCAGGTTTCACCCTCAGAGCACCCCAATTCCAAACACTGAGGTGGGGACAACCCAGCCAAGCCCTCTAAAAGTGGGTGACAGGGTTTGGTAGTCCTGGGTGGTGGCGATTCTGTCCCAAAATCTAGAGGAGGTGGCTGTGCATGTCCCACCCCAAGGAAGCCGAGGCACTGGCACAAGCCCAGCAGGGTAAAGCAAAAAGTTTAGGCAGCTGGCTGCAAAGAAGGGAACAGCAGTGCAAAAGGAATGGAAATCTGGGGCGGGGGGGTTCTGTTTGGTTTTGGGGTATTTTTCCTCATCCTTTTTGTCTGTCACCCACTCTCTCCTCCCGCAACCCGCAGGAAGCCGAAGCCGGCTGGAAGGACGCTCCCCGCCGCCTCCAGCCAGCCTCTCCGCAGGCCCCTCGCCAGCTGCTGCCCTACTTTTCCTGCCGCTTTTCCCACTCTTCTCCCACAGCTCGCTCGGTGGCAGGCGTGTGCTGGGAGCGTCACCCTCTCCCGGTCCCCGCAGCATCCGCGGGCCCCGCTCCCTGTGCCGGCGCTCCCGCTGCCGGAGCCCCCCGCCAGGATCACCTCCCACCCCCCCAGACACGCCAGCTCAGCGGAGGCAGGCGCTGGGAGCGACGCTGCTCGGATTTGAAATCATTTTAATCATGGCATTATTATTATTTCATCATTAAAAAAGCAACAAGAGAAAAGGTCCACTCTGTGCCTTAAATTCCCCATTAATTCAACTGGGGGAGAAACATCACCAGAGAGGCTGATTAAGGTCCCTTTATTAAATGGTCTTTAAAGTTGCCCTTAATCTTTCAGATTTGTTGCTATGATAAAAAAACCCCCAACAACAACAACAAAAAGAAACAACCACCACAAATGGTGGCTGGAAACATTTTGCTTTTTATTGTCCTTTCTCTGCCCTTTTCTTCCCTTCTCGTTTTACTGCGGGGACAAAGAGAAGGAAAAATGGGAGGAGGGGGAGAAACAGGGATAGGAAAAGATTTAAGGAAAAAAAAAATAATCCCTGCTGATGCTGAATGTCAAATATTAAGATTTTTCTCTCTCTCCCCCCCCTTTCAGCAATATCCTTATTAAAGAATAAGCCCCCAAACCATCAGCGAGACTAGGTTAGATGACAAGGCTTCCCCACCCCCTTTTCTGTGTCAGGATTTGATCCCTGAAGCCAAGAGCAGGTGGGATGGAGGGCAGGTACCTCAAGCCCCTCATGGCTTCCCCATTGTGGCAGAGAGAGCGGTGTCCAGCCGGTGGCAAAAGGATTTTAGCAATTATCTTCATTAGTTTTATTCCTTTCCCTCTAAACCCTGCAGCCAGCTGGGCTCCCAGCACCTCACACCTGCTTTTACACAGGAAAAAAAAGCTAAGATTTGATAAAAGCCACGAGGTTCTGGGGTTTTTCTGGGGGGTGCCTGTTTTCAGTACCTGCCCTCCCCTGGCATCGCTGCCTCGCCATCCAGAGAGGGAGCAGAAACTCCCCGTGCTCCCACGGAAGGAAACCCCTACAAAACACAAAGCCTTTTCCCCTCAGCCTCCCATTTCCACGGAGGTGGGGAGCCTTCAGGAGCTTCCTAGCGTTGTTTGGCACCCTCCTCCCCTCTTGTGGCATTTCAATACCATGGGACCCATGTCGCCACAGGTTTCTTCCTTTCTCACAGCTGGGAATTTCCACCTTTTCTTCTCCGGACAGAGCCTGTGTTCCCACACCACCGAGCTTCTCTTTCCTCCCTTTGTCCTCTGGCACACACATTCCTCCCCTGTGGACCAAACTAAACTCCCTGGTAGCCCGAAGTCCCATGAGCATCCTTCCCGTCTCAGCGTGGGTACCACTTGGGGCTGGAGCTGCCTGGGCCAGAAATGCCCCAATTTTGTCTGTGCCACACTATGTAGGTGGGACTCCACCTGGAAACATCCCTACTGATGCTGAAACCTGTGTCCAATACACCAACAAGCCAACACTTCCTCCCACACCTTCACTCCCAAGGTACTGAAAAAAATTGCCCTTAAAAGTACACAATGCTGACAAGTAAAATGAAGTTTGGGATGCTGAATGCAGAGATGTTTCAGTGACAAAGACGCTGAGCATCTCCAAAAGCGGAGCATGGCTCTGATGGATGCAGGACATCCCAGGCACAGCAGTGAAAGGAGAGAGGGACGAGAGGTGATACAGAAAGGTCTCAGANTGCTGAATGCAGAGATGTTTCAGTGACAAAGACGCTGAGCATCTCCAAAAGCGGAGCATGGCTCTGATGGATGCAGGACATCCCAGGCACAGCAGTGAAACTGCTCCTGCAGGGCTCAGAGGCATGTCCGAGGGATGTGCAGCAAGAGAGAGGGACCAGAGGTGATACAGAAAGGTTTCAGGAAACAGGGGCAAAGGATCACACATAGTGAACATCATGGAAAAAGCAGGAAAAAAGGCCGGTGCCCCCCAACCTCATCCTTTTCTCCTCCCTGTCCCCCAGCGGCTGCATTTCCATAAGCAATTTGCACTAATTGCTTTAACTATGGCCATGCTGCGGGTAATCAGAGTCATTAAGCGACCTCTGCTCTCGGAGGACAGGCGGGGCTGCTGCAGCGCCACGGGCACAGCTCCCGCGTCCCCATCGTGCCACGGGGATGGAGCTCGGCTCCAATCTACTCCTCCCTGGAGCCCCATCAGTGAATGGCCTCTGTCCTGCCCTGCAGCGGGGAGTCTGGATGCTGCCCGATTCCTGAGCCCCAGCAGGGATGGGTCCTGAGGATTCCTGCTCGGACTGGCTGCTGGCAATACCACGGCACCGTGACTCGTCACTACAACTGCCAGCTAGCCCAGGGCTGGTGGGGATTGGGTTGGGTTCAAACCAAATGTGCACAAGCACTTGAAAACCCCCAAATCCTCCCCAAACATTTTCTGAATGCAGAAAAAAGGTGTTGCCCCATCCCAGTCCTGGGGCAGGGGGACAGGAGGGAAGAACCAGCTGTCACTGACCAGGGGACACTGGGTTTTAAGGCTAAGACCCATGCCTGGATCTGCTTCCTGGCATTTCCAAAGCACCCATGGATAGCTCTGCCGAGGGGCTTAGCCTCCAAAGGCCCCAAAGCCCTGTGCTGCACATCCCAAATTAAACCTGTCCCTCCTAAGGGAGATGTCTTGTATTCAGCCAGGCTGCGAGAATTGGCGGTGTTCAGCCTGAAGAAGGAAAGGTGCCAGGGAGACCTTAGAGCCCCTTCCAATGCCTAAAGGGGCTTCAAGAGAGCTGGAGAGGGACTTTGGACAAGGGCATGGAGTGCCATGCCCCTGCCAGAGGACAGGGTTAGATGGGGTATTGGGAAGGCCCTGGCACAGGGTGCCCAGAGCAGCTGTGGCTGCCCCTGGATCCCTGGCAGTGTCCAAGGCCAGGTTGGACAGGACTTGGAGCAGCCTGGGATAGTGGAAGGTGTCCCTGCCCATGGCAGGGGGTTGGAAAAGCCCTTGAGGGTCCCTCTCACACGCTTGACATCCAGGCTGGGAGGTGTAAAGCAACATCCATGCTTCCAGGAAAAGGCACTGCAGCCCCCTTCCTGCCTGTCCGCAGGGACCCATTACACTAACAGTGTGTCCATTCAGCCTGATATATAAATTACTAATGTAAATTAATGGATATTTGAAGCCCTTCAGTCCTAAATATTTAAATTATTTAACAGGCAATTAAGAGAGAAGGAGAAAGAAAAGAGGAAAAGGGGCCTTAACCCCAACAGGCTGAAAAAAAAATAAATTAAGTGTGAGGAGTGCAGAAAGAGCTGAACATACACATTTTAAAGTGAAGCTGCCAGGTTCATTTTGTTTGGGCCAAGCTGGTGTTACAGTGGATGCCCCCAGATCCAGGGAGCAAGGAGAGGAGCACCCACCAAACAACCCCACCGAGCAGGACAGATTCTGATCCACACCTTTTCCAGGAGAGGAGAACTCCATGGCTGTGTTTGTAGCAGCTCTTGGTTATAGCGATTACCAGAACTTTCAGGCACGCCAAAACAATACTTTTAGATGACTTTTTTCATCCTCCCTACCCCTAAGCTGATAGCATTCCCTGTTGTAATACCATTCCTGACTCCTTTTCTAACCTGATTCAAGTACAAGTACATTTATTTCAAGTGTTTTAACTTTCTTTTGTTCTTTTTCAGGTAGTCTACGTGACTGTTTCACTCTCTGCATCGCACCCCCCTCCCTCTCCAAACATCCTCAGCGAGGCAAAGTGGTTACAATTCCTCACAAAGGCAATCCAGCAGGATGCTGGATATCATCAGTGCAATGAGCTTCCCATCCTCAGATATTCTGGGGAACCCTCCTAACAATACAGTGACAGCAAGGAACAGGTCGGGGCTGAGAAACACAGTGTTTCCTCTTCTGGCCTCCATCCCAAACTGGCCAGGGACATTCCCAGCCCTGGGAGCTGGAAGAGGTCATAAGGAAGAATGGTCCGTCAAGAGAAGACGTCATGTGGGAAAAACAGGATTTTAACGAAAGCAGCGTGTGAGTCTGTGAGTCTGTGAGTGTGTGTGAGTCTGTGTGAGTGAGTCTGGTGAGTCTGTGTGAGTCCATGTGAGCCTGTGTGAGTGTGTCAGCCTGTGTGAGTCTGTGTGGGTGTGTGTGAGCCTGTGTGAGTCTGTGTGTGTGTCCGTGAGCCTGAGTGAGCCTGAGTCCGTGTGAGCCCGTGTGAGTCCGTGTGAGTCTGTGTAAGTCTGTGAGTCCGTGTGAGTCCGTGTGAGTCTGTGTGAGTCTGTGTGAGTGTGTCTGTGTGAGTGTGAGTCTGTGTGAGCCTGTGAGTCCATGTGAGTCCGTGTGACTCTGTGAGCCCGTGTGAGCCTGTGCGAGTCCATGTGTGTCCGTGCATGCTCGGGGACAAAACCGAGGGCAAGGGGGGAACGAGACAATAGTGAATAGACTCCAGATTATATCCTGAACTCTCAGCCCCATGGGAACAGGGTTATAAAAACCCTTTTTATTTTGTTTGTAGTCCAAAACAAACAAGTACATAAAAAGCTAAATGCGGAGAAGCCAGACAGGAAGTGAGTAACATCTGGGAAACATCTGGCCCCGGCTGTGCCGCAAGCCCAGCTGCTGGCACAGCTCCGGGTACCTGCTCCCGCATTTCCCAACCAGGGGAGGGCCCCAAAACTCTGTTCCAAAAGGGCACTCCTTGGAGAAAACTGTGCTGGTGGAAAGGATGCCCCGAGCAGTGCAGGACACCCTGGCACAGAGCTCTGAGCATCTCCTGAGCATCACAGGAACCCTTGAGAAGGGCTCTGAGCATTAAGGATGCCCTAAACAGTGCAAGACACCCCGATCCAGGGCTCTCAATATTGCAGGACACCCTCTGAGCACCAAAGGACACTCCCCAAAAGGGCTCTGAGCATTACACGATGTCCCAAGCAATGCAAAACACCGTGGTACAGAGCTCTGAGCATCTCAGAACACCCCCTGAGCATTGCAGGATGCCCTGAGCACTACAGGAGACCCTGGCACAGGGCTCTGAGCATCTCAGGGCACATCCTGAGCATTGCAGAACATCCCTTGAATAGGGATGAGCCCTGAGCATTGCAGGACACCTCCAGAAGGGCTCTGAGCATTAAGGATGCCCTGAGCAGTGCAGGATACCCTGGTCCAGGACTCTGAGCACCACAGACCACCCCTGAGAAATGTTCTGAGCAATAAAGGATGCCCTGAGAATTTCAGGACACTCTGGTCCAGGGCTTTGAGCATCCCAGGACGAGGGCAGGCTGGCCAGCTGGTACCAGGGCAGTCTTTCCCAGCCCTATGAGATTCCCCACATCCTTGTCCACAGGAGAGAGGAGGTCCTGACAAGCTGTCAGAGCAGCTGGAGGTATTTTCTTCCTTCTGGTTCTCATCTCCTGCTCTTACTCCTCCAAAAGCCCTGTAAAGGAGCCTCCCAGCACTGCCCCATGCACAGACCTGGGCAGCCTGGGAAGGTTGCAGGGCCTGATGCTTGGGAAGGCTCCAGCCCAGCTGCAAGGGAGGAGAGGTGGCTTGGCAGGATCACCGCCCAACTCTCCTCACCAGGGAATTCCCCCATGCCAGCCCACAACTTCCCTCTCCACCCACCCACAGCCAACAGGGTGCTCCGGGGGCAAGAAAAGGGGGATGCAAGAGACCCCACAGAGCTCTTACATAGCAGGGGAAGGTGTAATGAAAGGGTAGCAATGCTCAGGAGTGGTCTGGATCACAGCACGAATCACTTCTCTCTCTCCCGTGCAACTCCAGCTGCATTTCCAGCCAGGAAATGCAACAGCCACATTCATACACGTGGAGCAACTCCACTGATCCTTTACTGCTACACTGGCTGCACCAAACTTTTGGCAAACCAGCTCCCCTCAGCTCCTTGGACAGGCTGGGATCCTCCAGCTCACCAGATAACCCCAAAGCACCCTCAGTTCTCCTCAAAACCTCTCCTCAGCATTTCCTCTGCCACTTGCGCTGGCAGAGCCCAGGATTAGCGCTTTGGGTATTCCAGTGGGGAGGATTAAAGCTGGTCCAAGGCTGGACCACGCTGGAGAGGGAGCAGCAGCTGGCAGCACAGCATCTGGCACTGCTGCTCATTTATGGCCCATCACATACCCGTGGGCAGCAGCACGAGGGACTGGTGAGGGCCACCAACGGCACTGCCCGTGGCTCAGGTGTCCCACAAGGGCAAGAAGGACAAGGGCATGTCTTTTGGGGTGTGTTGCAGCCATGCTGGCAGCTGGCCTGAATGTGGAGCATCTCCCCTTGGAAGAACCCAGACACAACGTAGGGGACTTGGGGAGAGAAGGGAAACATTTGGGATGAGGATGGGGATGTCAGGGAGAAAAAGAGAGAGTAAAGAAAATAATCACAAAATGGTTTGGCTTAGAAGGGACCTAAAAGATCATCTCATTCCAACCCCCTGCCAAGGGCAGGGACACGTTCCACTAAAATACCAGGAGGAAGGACACTGTTTGGAAAGGGAAACAAGCAAGGCACACAAAAGGAAAAAATTATCCAGCAGGCTGGCAAGGTTAAAAAAGCAAAAACACTGGGACACGGGAGGACAGGGAGACCTAATTAAAAAAGCCTCACCCAGAACACGCCACCAGCAAAAAGCATCTGATGAGTCAGGGACAGAGATGTAGGATGCTGCGTGTCCCATCCCATGTCACTGCACACCCTGCAGCAAAGGACACAGCACCCAAACCCCGAGCCACTGCATCACAAGGGTGAGCATTTTGCTTTCTCATTTCTGGTCATTTCTGTACCAGCTGATACCCACCTGTAGCTTTTTTTTTAAAAAAACAGCTACATTAGAAAGCTCCAGCAGCAGCTCCCCAGAAGAGTCAGACCCCACTGCAGGAGGTGCTGAGCACCCACCCTCTCCCCATCCCCACAGCTAAATGTGGCCCAGCTCACGGGCACACCGGCTCCTGGAGGTGTCTGAACACATCCAGGCCGGCAGGGCGAGGATGGTGATGCACAGGAACCCACCGGAGCCAGCCAGCCTGTTCCCACCATCCCTCACACGCGCTTTTTCTTTCAAATTCCCAGCCTAAATAAGGCTTTGGGGAGGAAATTAATGAAAAGCAAAGCTGATTACAAAGAACAATACAGTGACTCAATCTGTTTCTTTTACCTCAATTGTATAAGGCTTTTACATTTATGAAGGTTTCTCTCAGTACACAATGAAACAGCCGTCTGAGGGAAGCAGTAATGGCCCTGGAGACTTTTTAGCAAGACTGGACAAAACACCACTGGAACAATCCCAAAGGAAGGACCAGATGATCTAACAGGTCTTTTGCATCTTTAATTCCTCACCCTTTTCTTTCTCCTCCCTTTTCAGGCGCGGGTTTTTTAGCTGCTGCTAATTAGATGTTAATGCAGGAGCGGCTGCATTTGCAGCACATGGTGCAAGCAAGAGGAAGAACATCGGGGCCCTAAACGACAACCAGATCACAGGCACGGGGGTCCTCATTCCCAGCATGGAAAATCTTCCTCTGGAAGCAAAACAGGCCGTAAAATGTTGATACCCTTCCCACACCAGGATGGATTGCTCCTGCACCCACCAGCAGCTGCCTGACACTCATGGGTCACGACAGTGCCAGCTTTGGATCTCCTCCCTCTCCATCCCCACACCCAGCCTCTTCACCAGTGCATGGCAAGGATCTCCAAAGTTTTTTTACCTATCCAGAGACACCAGAAAAATCTCACCGGCACAACAAGACACCCCAAAACAACCTGAGTTTAGTTCAGTCATAACAGCAACCAACTTTCCTGGCTGCCCCTTTGTGGAGCATCTCTCAGGAGAAGGCAACAGGATGCTCTCCCCACCACGTCCTGCTCCTCCCTGCTGTTTGCTGGGCTGTTTGGATCATCTCTAACACCCGTCTCAGTGAGCTGCAAGGAGCTGAGCCGAGCTGTTTGTGATGAAATCAATGAGGTGATGCCTGGACAAAACACCACTCTCCTGCCCCAGGAGTCTGAGCTCCTGCCCCGGCACCTGGCCCCGCTGGGGGACAGTCACCGAGGCTGTCACTGCCAGCACAACCCTAAACAGACTCGCGGAATCACTTTGGTTGGAAAAGACCTCCAAGACCATCAAGCCCAACCCGTGGCCCATCCTCACCTTGTCAACTAGAGCAGAACAATGAGAGCAGTGTCCGGGCATTCCCTGGACACCTCCAGGGATGCAGGCTCCACCACCCAACAGTGCTCAGAGATCACCTGGTGGGGATTTCTCCCAGCTGCACGTTGCCCTGTTCCTTTCCCCACTGGCTGAGGTACTAAGAAGGTACAGCCTTCCCGAACCGCCTACCACATATTCCCTCCCTTGAACATGTCATTTCCCCCCAAAGTTCGGAAGTTCAGGCTGTCGGGTTCTGCGGATCCACCAGATGTTCAGACTGGCTGGGCTCTGCAATAGACTTTGCGCGGACCCATTTATTTCTCCTATTACCCTAAAGTTCAGGAGTTCAAACTGCCTGGGTTCTGTAACCAAACCTTGAGGTCGGTACAGGCATTAAGACCCATTTCGAGGGCATTAACACCCATTTCTCCTAAAGGCCATCATCCATCGAGTTGTTTGTAAAGACATCAGCACCGTCTTTCCAATCATGCTCCACTGGAGCACCTTCATACCTCGAGGTCCACATGGAAGACCAAGAATGGACGGCGAGTCTCAAATCTGCGGCAGTGGGATTTTACTCCCCTCGTTAGTGAGGTCAGAGCCCCACCACCAGCACCCCTATGGGCAGTGACCTCCCTCCTGTGACCTCCCTCCAGCCCCAGTACCTAAGCCCAGTCATGACAGGAACAAAAGCCACTGTTAAGAGACACATTTACGACCCTCTAAGAGGGAGCCCGGTGACAGCTTAACGAGCTTTTTGTTTTTCAAGTAGTGGTTTTATATTTACGACCTGAAAGGGAAAGAGGCAAGTAGGCAGGGATGATCCGGGGCTATCTGCTCTTTCTTCTCCTGACCCGCTGCCGTCCAACCCACATCCAAGCCATTCCGGAAAGCCATAAAAAACGATTGCGTTTCAGGTTTTTCCCCCGCTCCTTTCTCTCTCCCCTCCACTAAAAACAAAAAGTACCTTTTTTTGGTGGTGCTTATTTCTTGTTAATGTTCACCCCAAGGAAAAGCATCAAATATTAATGCAGGAAGCTTCAGAGAGACCACACCGGAAACCAGTGGCCCCATATGTTGTGGAGTATCCCAGTGGATGCAAGATCCCACCAGTTCATCCCCAAGGCCTGGCTCTTTAATGCCTGGGAAGGAAGGAGGGGGCCAGAAACGGAGTTTTTACGAGCGCGAGGGATCACATTCCTGGGATATCAGCCCAGAGTTACACTCAGAGGAGGAAAAAAACTTAAGGAAAAAACCCCAAACCCCACCACCCTTCCCCAGGATGCTGCACTGTTATTTATAAGCTAATAGTGAAAAAAGAGGGCAAAACTCCCTGGTTTTGTTGGGGTTTTTTTTTATCGCCAGCATTAGCACAGCAGAGAAATGCCTTTGGGCTGCAAGAGGATTCCAGCCACCAGCAGGAAGATAAAGCTCTTCCTTTGCCTCCAGATTCCTTGGCAGAGAGGAGACACATGGGGTTGAACTGCACACAGAGATGCCACAGCCCTGACACAAACATGATAAGAGCTTTTGTCCCGTGGAGGGCTCGCCCAGCTGATAAAGACCCTGCCCTGAGCTCCTAAAACCCAGAAGGGACCTTTGCTGAAGAGTTGTGAGGGACTGGTGGGGAATGTGGAAGGCCCAGATGTGCAATGCAACATCTGGCAGGGGAAGTGCGCAGAAGTGCCGTGGCAGTGCCCCGTACAACACGGTGTCTGCTGCTGCACCGCTGCAGGTGACGTTGGACACGCACGTCCCCCCTTCCAGGGAAGGAAAGCACCCCTGTGTGCTTGGTGGTGGCACCTTTGTGCCCTAATCCTGGGACTCGATGATCTGATGTCTTTGCCAGCCTGCAGCGCTGTGTCCAGCTCTGCGGCCTCCAGCGTAAGGAGGACACGGAGCTGCTGGAGCGAGTCCAGAGGAGGCCACAGAGCTGCTCCAAGGGCTGGAGAGCCTCTGTGTGGAGCCAGGCTGGGAGAGCTGGGGCTGTTCAGCCTGGAGAAGAAAAGGCTCCAGATGAGACCTCAGAGCCCCTTCCAGNCCATGGCCTTTAAGCTGTAAGATCCCTTCCAACCCAAACCACTCAGTGATTCTATGAACCAGCCGCTGAGCTTGGGTCATCTTTCCCTCATTCCCCTCCAACCCCACACAAGCCCAGCTTGGCAGCAGTGAGGCCCCAGAAGCCCTGGGTGCATAGGCAAAAAAGAAAAAAAGAAAAAACCTTTAAAGTGGGATTGAGCCTAAGCGCGGTGGTGCTGCTCAGAGCAGGGCAGCCCCCTGCCCGGTCCCCTTCCCCACTTATCGCTGCCCGGGGCTCTGCCCGGCGCCTGCCGATAATCAGGGAGCGCATTGAAACCCCGGCGCCAGACTGGATCCTTATCTCCTCCCAAGCAGGAATGCGGGGTGGGGGCTGCCCCTGCAGCAGCTCAAGGACGAGGAGGAGGGGGAGGGGGAGGAAGAACCCCCTCCCGTGGCCCCTGCAGACAGTGAGCAGGAGCTGGAGAGGGCCGGGGGGGATGTGGAGACCTCCGCGGGGTGCGCAGGGCTCGGTGCCCAGCCCCGGCTCCCGGGATGGCCGGAGGGGTCGGAAGCACCCCCCGCCTTGCGCAAGGGCCGGTAATTATCCCCGGGGATAATTACTCTGCTTCATTCCCCCATAAAGTCAAGGCCTGGGTGCGAGGAGCCCGGCTGGGAATGCCGGAGGCATGAGCCGGGGGGACGCGAGGCGACAGCCGGGAGAGCCACCGTCCCACCCTGGCTGGCAGGCAGCCCTCCCTCCCTGCCTCCCCACGAAAAGATACAGGGGGAGAGCTGCGAGCCATTCTCAAAACAGCCCAAGCCCTTTAGGGCTCGGGGGGGGACCCTCCCAGTCTTTCCCGTGGGAGGGGGAGAAGGACGGGACCCCAGAGCCTTCCTCCCCGGCGAGGAGGGTGGCGGCCTCTGCTCAGCCCCTGGTTCAGGAGCTGCCCGGGGCTGATCTCCATCACCAACAGGACCGACAGGAACTTCCAGCCACCCAACACCAGCAGGGAGAAGGAGAGGAGAGATCCAAGCTCCTGGTTCTCCTCCCGCCTGCTGCCAGGTGGGACGGGAGCCACGGCTCCAGCCTGGCGCTCCCTCAGCTCCCTCCCGGCATGAGGGCTGGATGCTCTTAACACCCAGAAAGAGCTTCAAACGCTTATTTTCACAATTAGGAACCCAGAAGTTTGCCCTCAGTGGCTGGAAAGCATCACAGCAGCACCCATGGTGAATCCGTGCAGGAGGGACACAGCGTCCACGGACAGCAACCCCCAGCTTCATCCCTGCCAGGGCTTTCACGGGCAGCCACTCAAGGAGGACGCTTGTTGATGCCATCAGAGCCCCAGGGAATTCGCAGCCAATTAAGGCGATATTTTAAAAAATCATAATAAAGGGCTAATGAAGTTCAGAGCTGCCGACAGCAGCCATATGCCTCAAATATGCTGGGTACAGTCGGTGCCTAGGTAATGCAACTGCAGGTATCAGCTCGCCTAATTAGCTACCAGAAGAAAGTCTAATTTAAAACAAAGCTCTTATTTTATTTATTTGCTGACAGCAGCAGAGCAATTCCCTCCAGCATGAAGTGAAAGCAAACACACTGCCCTCAAAATAAACCACCACGGGCTTTTTAATTTTATCCTCCAACAAGTGTTCCCTAGTTAGTCTTTGGCAAGGGAGGGAGAAGAAAAAAACCCAAACGACAACAACAAAAACCCAACCTGCACTTCCATTAGCATTACAGAGGACTTGCAAAGACAGCTTCCCACTTGTCATCTCCCTGCCACAGAAAACAGCAACCACTGGAACTTCTCTGCTGTGCATGAAAAACTGCCTTTAATAAATATCCCTAAGGAAATGTGTCCCCCTCTCCTGTCCTCACCTGGGGCGATGAAGGGGCTCGGCACATCCTCACTGCCATCACCCTGAGATGCCCAGGTTGGTGTCTGGCTGCAGACCTCCGTTGAGAGGTACAGGTCACTCACACAAGCCAATACTCCTGACCCTTCCCATCCCTCCTCTTTCTTCACCTCAGGATGCACCCAGAAGCAAATGTGGGGAGGGTAAAGGGAAATCCTAGAAGCATGGAGAGAGTGCAGGGCCACTGTGACTTTATTTAGTATCTTTATTTATTGAAGTGCTTTAAATAGATATGGATTGACTCTCCCGGCTCTGGCTAATACAGCTTGAAAGGGGAGCTGAAGGCAGCTCCTGGATTAATGCACACAAGGCTTCTTCCACGGATGTTCAGCAACCCAGTCCATGTGGGACCTCCTCCTGTCTTCCAAACTTCACCTGGGGCCCCTGCGTCCCCCTCCTTTTGCAAAGCACAGCGTCCTGGTGCCTCCACCTCTCCACATCCACATCAAACCCTCTTCACCACCACCAGCCTCAATCACCTCCACATCCAAGGTTAAGCCACCAGCTCCACACCCACCCAGGCAAACCCTTCATCTTGTCACCTTCCTCGTATGGTCCAAGCTCATCCAAGTAATCAGGGATTCATTCTTGCCCAGCAGCACGTCCTGCCAACCATTTAGGGATTTATGAAACCGGGAAGAGGCATTTGCAAGCCTTTATGGACAACACTGGCTGGGCCCTGCATTTTTCTTCCCACTGATTAAAGTAATAATGCTCAGTTAAGGAGTAAGTAAAAAATCACATGATTTTTAGGCAGCTGGGAAAGAGGAAGAAAATCTATTGCAGTGGCCCTGAACAAGCACTTCCCCAGGGCTTTGAGGCAGAAAACTTATCAGACACTGCTCTGATAACATATTCAGGCTGAACCATTAGTCTTGGGCATATAAAAGGTGTAATAAAAGGTTAACTGCAGACTGAGTGAGCAGGGGGAAATGGGGTTAACAACCCACAGAGGCCAAAGGCTGGGGCATGGCAGCAGCTCTGGAGCTCAGTGGCATCACCAGCACACACTCCTGGGGAGAGGATGCTGATAGTGGGCACCCACCTCCTGCCACACAAGTGTCCAGGGACAGTTTGTCTCCTGCATGTTTAAAGCTGCAGAGAAGTGGGAAAATCAGCATCCATGAGGCTGGTGAAAGATTTCCCCAAGGACAGCATCCTGAATCATCCTCAACAATGTATTTTCTCATTCTGGCCTCATTTGGCTCCCCTGCTCTGTCCCAGTCCCAATACCCATCTTACAACACCTTTCCCTCCACAAACACAGCTCCTTTTCTTCTGTGTAACTCCAAACCAACCCTTTGTCCCAGGCACAAAGAGCTGTGAGGTTTCCAGTGTGGGTTTCTCTCCACACTGGTTTCCCATCTGGCTACTGTGGGAATGCCAGAGCACAAAGCAAGCCAGCTGTGACCTGTAGCTACTTTTAAAAAATTATCTCCACTCCTCGTGTAATGATGGAGATGACAACACAACCTCAGAGGGGTCCCCTTCTTCCTTAGCAATCACCTGCTCTCTGATTGCCTCTTAAATCCCATATAGATCACCCAACCTGGGGAAGCCAAGCAACACAAAATAAGCTGGAAACAACCCCCATCCTGCGTCCAAACCACCTTAGAAACATCAAGTTAGTTATTCTTGAGGGAAAAAAGATTAAAATCCATGTTTTTTCATGCCTTAGACCCCCTCATACATGGATGAGAAGCTCATGGCACGAGCAAGTAGCAACCACGCAGCTGCTTTTGCAAGTTCCTATTCCAAGCGCCTCAGGCTCAGCCTTCCAAGCACACCCAGGCTCCAGCCAAACTGCTCCCCATTTCCAGAGCTGGTGACTCCCAAGTCAAGAGCCTACCAGCTCCACTGCTGTCCCTACAGATGCTGAAGGCCACCACCTTCCCCAAATGTGGCCACAGACAAGGTCCACCCGCACCCGGGCGCCTGATCCCAGCATTATCCAGCCCAAGCCATTGCTTCCTCCCTCCTTCCCTCCCTCCAAGGCTGGTTTTCCAGGCAAAACAAGGATGGGAATTACTCAGGCAGCATGTGACATGACCACCAGAAGGAGGGCATTGCATTACTGGAGCTAAAACTGGATCCCAGTTTCTATTGTCTATTCTTTTGTAGTGATGGGAAGAAAGAGCTGCTGCTCTGTAATCAGGCCTCTTCTGGCTGCTTCCCTGCTTTTAGGGCCAACCAGGATAATGCAGTGTTGCTTTCATGTGGCAAGAGAAGCTTATAAACAACACTATTACACTGCTACACCGCCGAAATTAAAGCCCTGCTCCGAGCCTCAGTCCCTCCCACAGGCAGCCTGCTTTGCCTCGGACTTAATTTCTTCTCCCAAAGTCTGCAGTACAGAATCTGGTCCTGAATAAGCGGTCTAGAAACTCAGTGACTCCAAAAATGATGTCCATTACCTATTTCTGAAGAGTAATTCCTTCCAGCTCTTTCTAATGTGCTGTCAGCAAACACTCGTTTCTTGTTGCCCTCACAGCAGAGCAGCTCCAGATCAGGATTCACCCCAAAACGTGAAAGTCTTCTCTTCACTGATGCATCTTCGCAGCTTTATTGTACTTTTCAGGTCCAAACTTATTGAGATTTAAGCCCCACTCAACCCCATAAAAATTCAGATTCTGAGCTCACCCATACAGGTCGAGCCTAAAACCTCCAGAGTGGATTCACTCAGCCAGAAATGATCTCAGCTGTGAAACATCACAAGGGGCAGTCACTTTCTCAGCAGTCTCAAAATAGAGGTTGTTTTTCTTGTTTTTTAAATTAAAAGGGATGCCATCTCTCTGCATTATCTGGAATAAACATCCTGGTCCTGGAAGAAAGCACACTCCTGCTTTCCTAGCTCCAGGTTCTCATTTCCACCAGCTCCTTGAGAACCTCTTCCTGCTTTTCCAAGCCTTCTCCTGCACTGCATTGAGAGCCTGTCTCTGCAAATAACATGTTTTAAAACCCAGGGGACTCTGGAATAGGACAAGGACTCATTTCACCATCCAAGTGACCCCAGTCCTTCCTCAGTGTCAGCTCCTCCTGGATTAAAGCATCTCCTGGGCAGCTCAGTTGGGACAACCAGTGAGTCAAGAGCCAGTATATTATGGCACTGACTAAGGGACAAATACCAGCCAGATCAAACCCTGGGGATGCCCTGAGGACCTGCAGCAGCATTAGAGATTAAACCATCTCTAATGGAAGATGGTCTTCCCCCCACCATCTTTCCCCTCGGTGCTCCATTTTCGGAGGGGCCAGGAACTGCTGCTCCCCAAAAACATGGAAAACCAAAGCTGCAGAACAGTCCTTGCCCAGAAGTCTACAATAACCCAAACTCCTCCAACCTTTAGATCCTGTGGTTGACATAAATGCCACACAGCCAACATGCCAAGTGATTTCTTCCTAAGCTAGAAGGAAGCTTCCCCACCTCTCCCCACTGACCTGGGCGTGGGATGCTCTTCTCCTGCTTCCCCTTCCATCTTAAACATCATTAGCAGAGGATCATTTCCTTCAAATAAAGGTCACCTGCCAACAAGTGCCTTTTGCCACGCCCTGAGAGTGGCCTTCAGCGCTTCCCTCACATTGTTCAAGGTTTTTTCAGCATTTTTCTCAGTCCTTCATTTATTTCCAGGTACCCCATCTCTGCCTGTACACCATAGGCCCCTAAGCAGCAGAGCAAAGCCTGTTTTCCTATGGATTTGCTGCTCCAAATACTCCCTCCCACACGGCATTTGTGTTCCCCAATAGTAGGTGGCAAGTGTTATGCTGTTCATGTTTTGGGTTGATTTTTTTTTTTTTAGTGGGATATTAATAGATCCCTCTCACTGGCCAACCAGCCTAGATAAAAACTTTATTGCTAATTTCCTAATCAGGCAGGCGCTTAATTACAAGACGTCTACTTCTGAGTCAGACGGAGAGGGATGCAGACATACAAACAGCATGGCAGCTAAGGAAAAAAAAGTCTGGATTTTTTTTTCAGGAAATGAAGCTAAAAAAAAGAACCCCCCCCCAACAAACAAGCAACAAAAAGAAACAAATAATTCAGCCAGCCCAAAGATAAATCCATGGGGATTTTTGGTGTTTTAGGCACAGGAGCTCCTCTTGGGCAGAGGACAAGGTAGTCCAGAGGGGCTGGGTCCCACGGCTGCTCCTGGGGGTCATGGCAGTGCCTCCCTCCCCCTGTGTCCCACATACAGCACAGTCCCCACGGGCTGCAAGCAGATGGTTTCCAAGCTGACAGGTTGCAAACAGCTCTGTGGAGCCAGTCAGGGAATCAGATATTGTCTCCATGCCTTTAGTTTTGGGAACAAAAGATGACTCCCAGCTAAAAAAGTTTTCTGGGAAACCTCGGCACTTCTCCTGCTTTTGAGTTTCTTTTTAAAAGCACTTCCACCCAGCTAGATCACTCAGGTCTGATGCCTGTACAACTCTACAAGCTGCCTGCACAGAACTTTTTCCACTTTTCCTCGGACTTTCCTCTCTGTAGCTGGAAAGAGACCACAAGGACAGCCCTGGTGCAGGGCACACCACCCTTGCTTTTCCAGTGAGCTGCAGGCACAACCTTTCTGGCAAAAATTTCTTCCTTCGACTTCCTATCAAACTTGCAAACACTGTGAACTCAGGACAACCCAGAGAAGCGTCTTCCCAGCATCCCTGTTGTTTATTTAGAGGAACCCCAAGGCTTGGAAACAGCCCTGGACCCCAGTCCTAAACACACAGGGCAGCAGAGTGCCAGGCAAGGGACCCAAATCATCTCTTAGGGAGGGTTTATTTTATAAAATCATCCTTCAGTAGGCCACGCTGGATCCCCCCACACACCTACCGGGATGCAAAGCCCAGCCAAACTGCAGCATTCCGGCTCCTTTGGCTTCCCTGCTGGTTTCAGCTCTGCAACTCGACCCTCGGCGCAACATATGGTTTGCATTCTCCCCCCTAAACTTTGCACAGGCTCCTTCCCCCGCCTCCCCGTGGCACACAAACCCGAGCCCATTTTCCCTCCGAGCGAGGAGCCGTGTCGGCAGCCCTTCCCATCCGTCTCCAAGGGAAGGAGATGGGCACAGGCGGAGCGGGAGGGGCGGCAGTAAAACCCCTCAGCCGAGGCAGCTAAGTGGGCTTTGCTGTTTCATGAAGGGGTCATTAACATCACGGCTGGATCTGCTGCGTCCCCTTCCAGCCAGTCCATAAATACTGAGGAAAACAGAGCCAGAGTGTCATTGGGATGTGGAGATGGAAAGGGAGGGGGAGCAGCATGACAAGAACCTGCTCTGCAAGGGGAAGCTTTTCCTTCCCCAGCCAGCCCGGGACCACTGGCATCCCACATCCAACCTCGTCCCTCTGCAAGAGCCAGACAGAGCATCCTTTAGGATGCAGGAATGGCTAACGGGTCCAGCAGTGCTCAGAGGATGTTCAGGGTTGAGCAGCAACTTCACTTCCCCTTCTCCCCTCCCCTGTGTGCAAAAATCGTCTTTTATTTTCCTGTTAGGCAGTTTTCATCTAATTTTCTGCTTCATCCAGCAGCCAGGCTTTTCCCCCTCAAAATGACTCCGGCAGCCTAAGCCGGTCTTTGTTCAGCCCAGAAGCCTGGTGCAGAGGGAAGCGGCGAGTGGGATTTTTATGGAGCATTACTCTGCCTTACCAAAAAGTGAGGCATCACCTTCTCCCAGCCCACGGGGCTGGGTGGAGTTAAAAATCCATGAGGGCCCTCATACCCTCTTCTTCTTCCCAGTGTCCTTCAAAGCACTGCACTGGAGAGGAGCCCTGCGGAGCCTGGGAGGGCTGTGAGACAGACGGATGGACGGACGGACGGATGGATGGAGGGATGAAGGGATGGATGCCTCAGGCCAAAACAGCGGCGGCTGTGATGGAAATCAGAAGCCTTGAGGTCTGTGAGCCCGACTGCCTTCCCAAGGCATGCTGAGCATTGCTAGCATGCCTGCGTGTCACACACCGGCCTCCTGGCCACATCCGAGGCAAAAAAAAACCCTAAATCCTCTGAATTCGTGTATTTTTGGCAGCACAGGACCAGCAAGCCAACAGCTTCTTGGAGCCGAGCACAGCACAGATTCCTCTTAGCAGTATTAAAAACCGCATTTCAAAAAGAAAAAAAAGTCATCTATTTTCGACTTGTTCTGTGTTTAGGAGTGGCGTTACTCAAGGTTTCAGCTGAAAAGAGGAAGCCTGGCAGTAACATGTGGCTTCCCCTACTCCTTGTCCCTCAGGATCCTTCCTCATCGGCTGCGACCCCATCTGCAAAGCCAGCGCATGGGTTTTTCCATCCCCGGCAGGACCGGCCCCAACACGCCCCAGACTCCCGGGGTTTTGCTGTAAACTACAAAGGAACCTGCCCAATTCACCCCAGTTTGCATAACCAGTTTATCCCAAGCATTTATTTTAAAAGCTCAGCTCTGGTTAGTCACTGTTCAGCCCAAGCAAAACCCAACCCTCTTCCCGGCTTTCGGATCTTGCTTTTCCAGCTTTGGGCACAGCCAGCATTTTTATCTTGGTGTATAAATTTTAGAAACATGAAACATGTGCCTTGATGCCTTGTTTTATATATATATATATATATATATACACATATATGTTATATATATTTTATGTAAATCAGGGTATCCAAAGGATCTACAACCCAGGATAGGGATTAGCCATGAGGCTGTAACTCCTGAAATCCAAACCTAGTCATTCACCGGTAGCAAACCATTAAGCATAGACACACATGGAAAAAAACGAGAGAATGAAAAGGGGGAGGAATACAGTTTTATAGCCCTTGGCAGCCCACACCCCACTTCATCACACTCAGAATCCCAGTCACCTGAGCAGCTCCGCAGCCAAATCCCCTCTCCTGTAACAAATCCCATTAGCGCCGACGCCGGAGCGCAGAAGGAGGCGTTTGCAAGGCTCTGACTGCAGAAAAGCAGCCAAAATGATGCGCACCGGGAATCAGACATCCTGCAGGAAAACCTGCTTCCACAACTGAGTCAGCATCTCCTCCTAAAGACCGGGGGAGGACAGGAGGAACTGCAGGCCTGGGGGACATGCATGCACGGACCTGGCAGGGGAGCCCCAAATGCCACCTCTTCTTCTTTCCAGCCCAAAGTGGCTCCAGCAATGAAAATGGAGTCAGGCGTGCACCCAGCAGGGACACCACGTCACCAAATGCTTATCCCCAAAACACAGACTGATGGAACTCAGAGGAGACAGTGTAGAGATGCCTATGGAGCAGTGTAGGAATGCCACAGCCCCAGGGAGGAGCTGGGAGCACTGGGAACAGCTTTGTCCCAGCCGAATTCAGATTTCCAGCAATACTTGACCAACTCTGTGAAGATGTCCCCCAGCCAGGGCCCAGACAGAAGAAGAGACAGGACATTTAAGCTTTTCCAAGATAAGCTGGAAGAGAAAACCCTTCAGTGAACCCCGTCTCCAGCACAGCAACCCAGACCGCTGATTACTTTTAATTGCTGTGTAATTGGACTCTGGGAGCCATGCTTTCATTTTAAGCCTGTCTCTACGTTTCACATCTGTCAAAGGGGGAAAGAAAAACCTTCAAAAGTAATATTCCAGTGCAGGAACACTGTAGCACCATCCAGCAACTGCCAAACCAGCCGTGGCAGCAGGGAGGCAAAGGTTGCCCCCCCAGCTTGTTTGGTATAAACGGGGTAGAGAGAGGTGCTGGGATCCCACACCTGGCAGTGGCCATCCCAAAGGAGGCAATGGCCCCAGGCCAGACCACGGCAGACAGCACGGCCACATTGCAGGATCCACCCTCATGACCAGCAGTAATTACTACCTTCACTTGCAGGGCCCTGCAAAGCCCTCAGAGATGCCCCTCCAGGTGAGGGTGGGGACGCTTGTTCAGCTCCACAGATGAAAAGCAAGCAGCAAAGCAAGCAGCAGACCACATTTTTTTCCTTTTTTTTTTTTTTTTTTTTTCTTTTTTTTTTGGTTGTTTTAAATAGCAACCACTTTCTGGCTGCTGGAAAACACCCTCCCTTCTGTTCTCCAAGCCAACCCAAACAGATGGGAGCCAATAACACAGCCGGGTGATGGCGTAGGATAGTGAGGGCTCATCAGGGGGAGAGCAGCCCCTGCTCACAGACCACAAGAGGGGGAACCAGACCCCCTGAAGATGGCAGGGAGGAAGAGGCTATCAACCCAGTGGAAGAACTTCGGATCATCCAACTCCATAAAACCCTCCCAGGTCCTGTTATGAATCATGAAAGTTATAAAACAACTCCAGGATCACGGAGCCCAACCTTTGACTGAACACCACCTTGTTGGCCATGGGATTGTCCTCCATCCCAATTGCTCTGTCTTCCAACTAGCAGCCAGGAAGAATTACAGTTTCCCAGGTACCATGTGAGTCCACTGGAGGGTCAGTGCAACAAGGTCACCTCGGTGCCTTCAGCCGCTGCTGTGATGTCCTCATGTGCATCCCGAACCTCAGAGCCCAGAAAGCACTGAGGGCACTGCTGACAGCAATGCTGCATCCCAGGCGTGTCCCTTCTCCCACTTAAATCTGTCCCAAGGTATTTCTGGGCTCTGCAACCTCCTGCCTAAGGAAAACTCCCATGCTGTACAGTGCAACACAACCCTTTTAATAGCCTCCTGCCTCCACAGGCCACCCGGCTGGGAAGCCTGGATTTGGCTGGAAATGTTTCATTCCTCCATCCTGCCACCGCTCCAGGAGATGCAGGTACACCCAGGAGCCCACCCAAAGGTGGGCAGCCCAAACTGCTCCTTGTTTGCGTCGTGAAATAGGACCTGTAGAGGCATTTAAATTCTGTTGATGTCGCGAGAAGGGGACAAGCAGGGGTCACTTCCATGCCAGTGGCAGCTCCCTGGGACGAGAGGCGCTCCACAAAAGGAAAGACTCACAAAGCAACAGCAGGACAAAGTCTGGGTGCAGAAAACCTTGCTCTCACCTCAGCTGTGCCCTCACCTCCCATCAATTAAGAGCCACCACGTCCATCTCCACATAGCTCCAACAGGGAGGGATGCCTGGCAGGGAGGAGCATCGTCGTGCCTTCCAGGAAGGAGCATTCCTTCCCCATTTCCCATCCTGCACTCGAACCCTCTCACACATGTTTTACCTGCACCTGGACAGCCTTTGGTCCAACATATCAAGGTGTGCTGAAACTCATCCCTGGGACAAGACAAAGCATCCAAAAATGATGTCACATGCAGCAACATCAATTCCAAGAGCATTTCTCCACCTCTCTGGAAATTTTTTTTTCCACTTCCCGCACCTCTTTCTGGCATTCCATACTATCCACCTGCACGGATCCTCAGCTGATGCCCACAGCATCATTCCCACAGAGTCCCCAAGCCCACTCATCTTGCACTCTTGATGTCCTCGTTTCTCCTCCTGCAGTAGCCCCCACTCAAGAGGGAAGCAAGCAGATGGATCTAATACGCATTAAACATCTCAAAATGAGATTTTCCATGCTCTTTCAAAGGGAAACAATCCCTCAGCTTTTGCACTTGGTGCAGGCTTGTGAAGGAGGGGAGCCAGGGGGCAGCAAAGGTTATTCATGGGGTCTTTATGGAAACCACACTGGCGGGACCCCCCGGAAGCAGGAGAGATGCTGGGATCTGACTTTTGTGTCTGGCTCCACAAGGGGGTTGTACTGATTAGGCTGACAGCCTGTGTTCACAGCCCTGGGTATTCCAGCTGGGAAGGGATCACTTGTGGCACAAATCAGCCCTTCTCCTCCTCCTTTGTTATTCCCATAAGACGTGGGAATAAACTGGGGAGAGAGGCGAGGGCAGCTGTGCTGTATGTGTATGTACACAGGGGTTATGGACTCGTGGGGCCAAGGGAGACCCCCACAAAAATGCACCCCAAATCCATACAGGTCTTCTTTCCTGAGGGGACTTGCTTCCCTGGAGAAAGGGACAGCCCAGACCTTGAATTCCAGGGGAGAAAAGCTCTGCTTACTTTTCTTCTTGTATAACAGGTATATTATTACTCTTAAGTAATAATATAAGTAATAAGTGTCTCAAATTGCACCCCTCATCTCCCAGGGTATCGAAAACAACAACAAACAACACAACACACCAGCACTGCCTTAAACTTACACAGCCAGCAAAGCCAAAGGGGAAAAATAGCTCAAAACCATTTGATTTTCAAGTACTGGAGGACTGTCAGCCACATCCACCCAGATCAAGCTATGCATGGCAGACAGTGGGATGCAGCTCCTGACATATACTACACTTGGATAAACTCAGTTTCCTCCCAGGAGGAAACTTTGTGCCGTGGTCACAGTCCAAGTTTGGGACTCCGGTGCCACTGCCATGTCTGCCATCCCCATTCTCATACCCCACATGGCTCCACGAGTCATTCCCAAGGCCTGGGACCTGGTAATTCCTCCTCCCTGCAGCAAGGAATTAGCTGAAAAGGGGATGTTTCCCAGCACCTAAACAAGCGAGAGCTCGGCCATCAATCCCCAGTGGAGAGGGGCTGAAACACGAGGGGAGAAGACACCGAGGGGAGAAGACACCAAGGGGAGAAGACACTGAGGCCTCCGTGGATGCTCTGGCCAGGCAGGCGAGGGAAGGGGCCGGGCCAGGCCCACGGAAAGGTGCGGAGCAGAGTTCACACACAAGACAAACACATTTTGCCTCTCAGGCTGTAGGATGCCCTGCCTGCTGCTGAGCATTGTGGTGACATGGGGCTCGCTTTGCTTCCATGCTCTTTCCCTTCCCCCACCTGAACTTCTCGATGGAAGAAGATTGGGCTACCTGCAAAAACACAGGGTGCCAAACTTGTCACCACTGTCCCTTGACCAGACTTACCCCAAGATACACCCCCAACCATCACGAGTTTGGTTTAAAGCCTACAGCTTCAACACCCCTCCTGTTACCCCAGTCAGCAGCACCTGGACCCCAGTTTGGGGAGGACGCCCAGGCCCCACCAGCCCGGGGGGTTTCACTACAAACCTAACCCAGCTATATCACACCTGCGTGGGTCTGGGGGAGCCCTCTGGAACAGGGAATAGCCTCCCTAAGAGTGGGAGAGGCCACCTAAGGCAGGAGGGGGCAGAGGAGACCCGAGTGGGCTGTGGCTGGGAGGGACTCACAGGAGATTAAAGGCAGAGTGCAGGACACGCTGGAGCAAGCCCAGTGCTAAGTAATTCCTGCTTCCCTTCCCTTTCCTCGTTTTCCAGCGTGGCTTCACCCAGCCTTTCCCAGCCTGGTTGGCGTTTGATCTCAGGGCTCGATCTGCCTTTCCCTCAGCAGAGGTGCTGAGCCCAGTAAAAATAAAAATACGGGGG
>VZRQ01001893.1:166265-194876 GCA_013397975.1 Machaerirhynchus nigripectus | reverse complement strand
GGGCCGGGGCGGGCCCTGCGATGAGCTGCGCCCGGGCTCAGCCGCGCCCCGCCCGCCCCAGCCCGGGATGCGCGGGTCCGGGCCATGCGGGAGGGGGGCGCGCCTGGGGATGGGGGATCCGCGCCGATCCAGCGGGAGGGGGAGCCCGCTCTGCAGTGGGGGCGAGCGGGCACCAGGGGGAGCCGCGCAACCCGAGCGGAGCCGGGGCCCCCCGCCAAAGTACTTGAACGCGTGAAAGCAGCGCGTCCTGCTGCGCTCTTGTCACAGGATCACGGAAGGAGTCGGGTTGGAAAGGACTGAAAGATCATCTCCTTCCATGGGCAAGGGACACCTTCCACCAGACCAGGCTGTTCCAAGCCCTGTCCAGCCTGGCCTTGGACACTTCCAGGGATCCAGGGGCAGCCACAGCTGCTCTGGGCAACCTGGCCGGGGCCTCACTACCCTCACAGGGAAGAATTTCTTCCTCATATCCCCATCTAACCCTGCCCTGTTTCAGTTTGAAGCCGTTCCCCCATGTCCTACCACTACATTATCTTCTAAAAAGTCTCTCTCCATCTTTCTTGTATCCCTCCTCTCCCCCCACCCCTGAGAATGGGCATTAAAATTCAGGCCCCAGGATGCACCTACAGGAGCATAAAAATAACAGATGCACATGAACACAAATAATAAAAGAGAGAATTCACACACTGAGGGAGGTATTCTGCAACTGCTTCTTGATATGTGGCCTTTTGGTTTTAAAGTGGGCTAATAAAAAGGATGGAGAGTGACTTTTTACTGGGGCACATAGTACAAGGACAGGGGGAATGGTTTTCAGCTGAAAGAGGAGAGATCTAGAGGAGAAGTTAGGAGGAATTTTTTTCCCTGTGAAGGTGGGGAGGCCCTGGCACGGGGAGGCCCTGGCACAGGTTGGCCAGAGAAGCAGGGCTGCCCTTGGATCCCTGGAAGGGTTCAAGACCAGGCTTGACAGGGCTTGGAGCAGCAACCTGGGGTAGTGGAAGGTGTCCCTGTCCATAGCAGGGGTTTGCAACTAAATGATTTTTAAGGTCTCTTCCAACCCAAACCATTCCATGGTATGCCCACATCTCCCTCCTTGTAAAGAGCTGTAAACAAACTCACAGGTTTGCAAGCTTTGGTGGGGCTGCAGTTTTCCACCTGGTGAGTCCCTCCTCAGAACGGGTTTAAACCCCACCCTCCTCATTCAGTGGAAGAAGGGGAGGCAAAAGGGCTCAGCAGTGCTTTTTTGGGGGGGAGAGATCCCCGAATTCAGCAAAGCCACGTGCTGCAGCAGTGTCTGTGCAATCAGAGTGACAACAAGATCCACCCACTCTTTTCAACTAAGGAAGAAGGGGCTGCCATGGCTGCCTAGAAATGGTTAAAATAGCATGGGAACTGCTAACTACTTTTAATTGCTGGCAGCTGCTCAGTTCCTCGGGTTAGGGCAGTGGGGGCGAAGGCGCCCTGGCAGGCAGGCGGTAATTACAGCCTGTGCCTCGCCGCCAGCCCAGTGCAACCGGGGCCGTGGGTTTGGCGCCAGGGCTCTCCAGGCTCAGCGAGCTGCTCCAGCCACGGGGCTGCTCCCAGGGCTCAGCCTGGTCGTCGCCTTCAGAGGGGAGTGCAAACCCCAACAGGATGCAGCTGCTGTTGAATGGGGATGTTGCATGCAAACCGTCACCCAAAAATGAAAATCCGCCTTTGGGAACCTTCCAGAGACGTCATGAGCTCGTCCTGCTGCCCAGGCTCCTTCTACCACCCTCTCCCTCAGCCAGAGGTACCCCAAAAACCAGAAGGTACTCGTGGCATGTTGTTTGGGCCACCTGCACATCGCTGCTGATGCAGCTGCCTTGAGTGCTACCTCGAGCATCCCACACTCGGCTGCACTTCAGCCGGTATTTACAGAGCAGTGGGACGTGCTGGAAAAGGCTGAAGAGCGGAAAAAAAATCTCATTTCCACTTGCTGTTGAGGGAGCGAAGCTGTAAGGGAAGAGCCTGGCTGGGCAGCGAGGAGAAGGGATGCACCTGATGCAAACCCAGCAGTGCTGGCACTGGGGGTAAGAGCTCTGGGAAAATAAACCAGGAAAAAAAGGTGTTTTCCAGCTGGATCAGGCCAGATGAGTGGAATTTCAAAGTATCTACTTCGGGAAGCAGAGTGTGCCTCTTTTATAGGAATGAGTAAGAGCAGGGGGGGTTAAACCGGGCAGCATTTAAGCCAGTCTGGTATTCAAAATATGAATTAAAGCGATGCAAATGAAGGGTTCACTTACCCCTATTGCACAATTTGAGAAAAATATGACATGACAAACTATCATTAAGGCAAAGGGCTGTTTTTCCTCCCAGGTGTTTACGTACTACCCCTCATTTTCCCCCTAATGGCCAGGCATGAACGTGTCAATCAAATCCCCTGTGCAGCAGGGCTGCTGCCAGCAGCTGATCCGAGGTGTGATGAGTTGCACCGGGCTCAGTGACCTAGCTGGGTCCAGCCCTTGTCATCAGCCCCAGGGGGCTGGATGAAGCCAAGGGGAAGTGGTGGCACATGGGAAAGGGTCCCTGGCACCTGGGGTAGTTGGCATTCTGCACCAGGCACAGGGAGGGACTGCTCCCAACTCAGGGATGCAGCAGGACCGGCACATCCCACAGGTGACGGCACCTGAGCAGGGACCCCTCTGGGCTTGACATTCGGGTCTCCACCAGAGCCAGGAGGAAGGGGGTGCATAAAAGTGTTAAAAAAGATGGCAATCAGATGAATAATAAACAGAGGAAACTCACAAAGCTTAATCAGGAGGTGAGACAAAGACTCACTTGTTTGGGATTTGAGGTCACGGCGCCCTTCAGCTCTGACCGCACTGTCATGGGAGAGGTGGGTTTCTTTTCCTGCCCAAACTCTGGAGGCAAAGCAGACCTTAGGTGGGCTGACACATCCTCTGTTGATTCCTTTCCTTTCAGACCTTGCTCCTCAGTAAATATCTCAGCGATCTGGCTGGGCTTGCTGGCACCAAGATTATCAAGATATCTTTATGGTACAAAAAAATTTCAATTAGTGGGAAGGACGATTTTTTTTTTTTTTTTTTAAACAGTTNAAAAAAAAAAAAAAAAAAAAAGAAGTTGTTCTTTTAAGCCCTCAGATGTTATTTGCAGCCGTGGTTGGCTGGAAAGGCTGCAGGCAGGGGTAGCCAGAGGTGCTTTTTTATTTGGGGGTTCAGAGGTCTTGGAGGCAATTTGCATGGCATTATCCATAGCTGTGCTATCGGGACAAACAGTCCTGCCAACCTAATTAGGCATTAAGAAGGAGAGAGCGTCTGAAGACCAGCACACAGGGGAAAAAGAGGGGATACACAGCAAAGCTACTGATAATGGGGGGTCGAGGCACTGGGAAAGGCTTCCCCAGCATGGAAAAGCCTTGTAGAGAGTTTTGATTTCCCTGGGATGCTGCTGCCCGGATGCCCTGGCATTGCCTCCCTACCAGCTCACCCTGCCACATCTCTTGCTCCGCAGAAAGCCACTTCCCTCCTCTGGGAATCCAGCTGGGCTGAAATCCCCCTGCGTTTTATAAAAAGGGAATTTTAATAGGGAGCTTGTTGTTACCAGGAGAGCCCTGGCACAAAGTAAACACTGAGTTAGCAGTGGTTCATTTCATTTTTTTCCCCTACTGCTGATGATTTCCTCACCTGAGAGCTTTGGGAGCACCAAAGGAGGCTGCAGAAATTCCTGCTGACAGACCTGCTGCAAGGATGCTGCTACTGCCACAGAGAAGTCCTGGATGCTGCCTGAAAAAGACAGGGAATTTGCTTCTCTACACAACGCAGGGAGTCAGGGCAGAAAAAGGGTTGGAAGAGGACAGGGCAGGCTTTCCTGCAAAACAGATGGACCAGTATATTTTGACAGGTAGGTTGTTGCTGGGGGGCACCTGGATGGAGCCAGCATGTCCCCTTGGTTGGCCATGGGCCAGCTTTCCTGGGCAGGTAGTGATAGGATATGGGGAACTGCCTGAAACTGAAAGAGGGGAGATTTAGAGAAGATGAAAGGAAGAAATTCTTCCCTGGGGGGTGGTGAGGCCCTGGCACAGGTTGTCCAGAGAAGCTGTGGATCCCTGGGAGTGTCCAAGGCCAGGGTGAATGGGGCTTGGAGCAGCCTGGGACAGTGGAAGGTGTCCCTGCCCATGGCAGGGGGTTGGAACAAGCTGATCCTTAAGAGTCCCTTCCAACTCAAACCATTCCATGATTCTATGATTCCCTGCTAATTTTCTCCCATGCTCTCTGAGGGTGAAGCATTCAGCACCCTCCCTTCCTTTCCCCACCCCACACTGGGGCTCCCCAGCTTATCCCTTTAAGCTCAGAGCAGGGAGGTGAAGGCAAGAGACTGTCCTGCCCCTCACCTCCAAACAGGGATGCACATTCCATGCTTGGGCTGGGAGGGGCTCCTGAGGGAGCTGAGCAAGGCTCAGGAGAAGATGCAGCACCTTCATGGAAGCTGAGGATGGAGAAGACCCCCTTGATTAGCAGGACATCATACAAGCCCAGGGAGCCATGCCTGTCAGGGACATGACCAGAGAGGGCAGAACATCCCCAAGATGAAGACGGAAACACCATTTACATACCCCCAAATCCTCCAGCCCATGAGATACCTGACAGGCAGGGCCTGCACCAGATGTGGGGAACAAAGTGGAATCTCCGAGTCCTGGCTCCCTCCCAGACCAAGCTCATGGGCAAGAGGTGGAGAAGAGAGGCAGGATCTCCAGGGAGGCACTGGGGAGGGAGTGGGAGTTTGTGGTTCAGTGGCTCCCAGGTCCTTTCCGCTTTGCAGAGCTTTACAAGTGACACTGGCGTGTGATTCGATTAGGGAAAGCGCTTCACTTTCTCCCGACTCGTCTACTTGGCTTCAGCTAGAGATGCCATGGAAATCCTGCTGGGCATGAGGAGAGGCAAACACAAATGCCCCCCCTCTCCCTGTGTCCTCCTTAGACCCTCATGTCACCTCTCTCCTCCACCTTGGATGGTGCTTCACAGCATCTGTGTCCCACGGGAGGATGGATATGAAAGCTGCTCCCCCGGGGCCAGGAAAGCCTGGTTAGGAGACGGTGATTCCCAAAGTGACCATAGCCCACGTCAAGAACGCTTCCCCTTGTGAGGGGCTGGGCTGGGAGGCTGGGAACAGCTCCACGTGTGCACCCAGGGAACAAACTGGAAGGAGCGAGCACCCCAAACCACCAGAAATTCTTTGGGGGTTTTCATTGGGACCATGGTTTGCTCCAGAGGGAGCTGTCAGCATCTGGACCGGAGTCAGTGGTGCTTCCCAAGCATCTCTCAAGCATCTGGAAAAGAAGAGAGTGGGGGAGAAGGGAGACCAACACAGCCATGAAGCAAAGAAAGGACCTTCCCATCTCCATCCTCTGCATGAAACCGGGCTGGCAGGGGAGTTGGAAATCGCCAGGAGGGATGAATAAGGGCGAGGGAAAGAAAAGCCACAGCAGGAGAGTATAAAAGCCCCAGTGCCATGGAGCAGGTGCAGAGGCAGTGTTAATTTCCCATTTCTTCCGACAGAGGAACTAGGAGTGTCCAAATTGAGTTATCGGGCAGCAGATTTAGGGACAAACAAAAGACAGTGCTTTTTCCATGCCACCCGTGATTAAATTATGGAACTCATTGCCACGGGGTGCTATGGAGACCTACAGCCTAAGTGGCCCCCAGAAAGCATTTAGGCAAACTCACAGGGCACACGGGTCTGTTAAGGTCTGTTAAACATGATGGAACAGTCACCTCAGGAAGTCCCTAAAGCCCAAGGCTGCCGGCAGCACGTGTTGGACAAGGGGCTCAGCAGACCTGCCATGCCTAGCCAGGAATGCTGGACCTGCACAGCCTGGGAGATAAATAGCATCAAATCACCTAAAAAACCCATTCCCCAAATCCTCCTGAGGGCAAGGAGAAGTTACTGGGTTCAGAAGTGCTACAGGATAGGCAGAGAGGGGGCCCCAGAGTTTCTGTCCATGTCCCAGTGCAAGGATCCCCCAGGATCCCTCACCAGGTATTTTTGGCTGGGGCTGCCCTCACAGCTGACTGGATGAGACAGGGTAAGCAGGGCTCTGCTGTTTGCGCAGCTTCAGGCTGAGATGCTCTTGCTCAGGAAGGAAAGAGAGAAAAAACATCCCCTACTCCCTGTGAAGACACCACATTCCAGACCCACCTGCCATAAGCACGGCCCCTGCTCCTGGCTCTCCATCCAGCATGTCAGCTCAATAATTTATCGTCCAGGAGGTGCAATAACCATCCATAATTCACGAGCAATAATGTTCTACAAGTCAGAACTGGCAATTTGGCTCCGCAGACCATGCGCCGCCTTCCCGGGGCTGCCTCATGCCGCTTCCAAGGACTCATTTCTTCTTGCCAAAGGGCACAATGGCAGCAGCCACCTCCAGGTGGATACAGCCCTGAGCGGCATCCTAGTGACAGCAGGTTTTGGAGTAGCGTCCATCTGTCCCTGCTCTTCAGGTTTCAAAGGCCTTCCTCAAGTGCTGGTCTGAAAATGATGAAGAAGTCTTGGATTTTGGTCTGCAAGGCTGACCAAAACCCACAGGTTGTGGGGCTCTGTGTTAATGGAGCAATGATGGAGGTGCTTGGGAGGAGCAGCACAAGGTGTGTCAGCAGGGCAGAGAGCTGGCATTCAGCAGCAGCTCCCTGCAGCAGCGCTTGGTATTTTTGGTGGCCCTTCCAGCAGTGAAGGGAATCCCGTGCTATGGGAGTGCACAGGTCCCAGAGCAAGATGAACACTGGTATCTGAACATCTGAGGCTGATAAATGGCTCCAAAGCATGGGATCCAGGTGATAACTTGGGATCGGGGGTGGCAGAAAGGGCTGCAGGAGGGGCTGCAGCAATGGGTTGCCCTCCGGGAGGCAACAGAAGCGTCACGGTATCAGCAGGGAAGCGCAGCAGCTCCAGGGAGAGGTGGGAAACGTGAGCCACCGAGTTCTCAGATTAGAGAAACACCTCTTGCTCGGCAAACTCTGTTAGCCAGACATAAAACACGGTGAAGCAGAGCATGCTGGAGCTCTCTCGCTCCTGGGGGAGATGTTTATTAACTCGTCAAAACACAACGACTGTTGTTGCCAGCAAGAACCTGGAACAGCAGGAAAAAAAAAAGAAAGAGAAGACAAAATAGAAAAAGGGGAGAAAAAAATAAAAATTGATTGTGGAAATCATCATTTGCTTCCCTGCACTTGGCTGGGGATGGTCTGTGGAGCGTGCCTGAGCCCAGACCACGCAGGGATGCCGGAGCATCCTCCCGGAGAGGCTGGGGAAGGGGCTGTTGCAGCACCTGGCTCCAACTCTCGCGCTTTTAGCAGGAGCCACTCCCTGACCTTGGTGTAATTGGGCCGCTTGGCACACCTGGCCCGACATAAATTACAGCTCCTAAAATAAATAAGGTGAGAGCTGGCAATGAGACACCCAATTAATGCTGGAATAGCGTGGGGCCACAGTCATTACATCCCAGGGACACTGGAACAGGGAACGGGAGAGCAGCCACCCGGCTGCTGCAATTATTTTAATCGAATTTGTTTAAGTGCTACAGATCAGGGACTAAGTTTCTTCACCAGTTATTTGCTGTTGCTTTACTTGCCTTGAAAGAGAGACAGAGGATTACTGGGGGGGGGGGGGTGGTATCATTATCCTGGTTTTTGCCAAGAGTATCCCTCTGAAACAAAGCCTTGTTGCTCTGAATAACCCCGATCTTCCATAAGTTACATGTCACAGGCAGCATTGTCAGTTAATTATTATAAGCCCAAGGGGGTTTGTTGGGGTGATGCTGGCCTTGATTTACAGAATCTTACAAGGTTTGGGTTGGAAGGGACTTTAAAGTGTCATTCCAACTTCACTGCCATGGGCAGGGACACCTTCCACTATCCCAGGCTGCTCCAAGCCTCATCCAACCTGGCCTTGGACACTTCCAGGATGGGGCATCCACAACTTCTCTGGGCAGCCTGTGCCAGGGCCTCCCTCACAGGGAAGAATTTCTTCCCAATATGCCATCCCATCTAACCCTAAAGTCCCCCCACAGTGAGGGTGGCCACTGCAGACCAGGGTTGTGGTACTTGCTATAGAGTTTTTCCAGCCTCTCCAGCCTCCAGCACTGTCAATATGTACTTTAAAGAACAATTTACACCTAAAAATGCTCCCCTCCTGTGAAAGCGCCACCGTGCAAAACAGCAGATGGTGTTTGAACACTGCAAAATGGAAAATATATCTTTAAAAGAGAGATAGCAGAGTTGTCTTGGTGCTATGCAGGTGCCTCGGGGTCTCGATTTGCAGTTTTCTGCATGGGGAAAAAAAAGATGACAAGTGCTGTGAGATAACATTGGTGTCAGGAAAATGCTTTTCTTGAGGGGACCTTGGAAATTGTGGCATGGGAGCAACCCAAAAGGGCTTTGCAGGAGGGGCTCTGACACCAACAGCCCTCACGGGCCACCAGTGTGCCCAGCTGTGGGTGAGATTTTCTCAATAAAAAACCTTGAACACTACTAATTTCCAAAATAAACAAGCAAATCTTGGAGCAGCAAATGCAAAGGGCTCTCATCTAAATGCCAGGGAAAAGCACCAGCCCTAATGCGTGCCCGGCTGTCGCTGCCTGCCCGGCGCCGGCTGCGGGCACAGGAGACATCTTCGGCAAGTTTGGGTTTGGTGGGAGCAAAGAAAGCCCCAAACTTGGGCCCCCTTACAGTTGCTTTGAAGCTCTGCAACAGGAAAAAATACCATAAATTTGGCTCAGCTTCACTCCTAGCAACGACATTTTGACAGCTTCTATTTTGGGGATGGCTTTATTGTTTTCCCCCTGGTCCTCAATTAATACCTTACCTCAAAATAGCTACAAGCCAGCAGGACTTTTCCACTCAGCAGGCTGTGAGCTGCTCCAAGCTTCCTCTGTGGTGCAGATGCTCATGGATTGGGCTGGCTGTTCCCAGCTTGGCCCCAAACCTCTCTTTAGGATCCCTCGAACAAGGACAACCTCCCTGCTGAAGCCAGGTGTTGATGTTTAAAAGTCTACCTGGAGGAGAACAACCAGCTTTGCAAACCTGTTCTGTGTTGTTCTGAGAGTGCTGTGCCCAACTATGTGAGGCTTGGGAAGTGCATATAGCCAGTGCCCAGGAGAAACACAGGCTGGGAATGCTGTAAGGGATGTAGGGAGGAAGATGGAGCCAGGGCTGATCTTTACATTCTGCACTTGATTTTGGAGGCAGGAGAAGTTCGCCATATGGAGGGCCTTAAGGATATTTGGGTTGGAAGTAGGTGGTCTGTAAGGTCCCTTCCAAGCCAAACCAATTATATGATTCTATGACATTCTTTGTGGTGCTGGCTGAGCTGGACAGCCCCATCCAAAGGGATATGCTGGGCCTCAACAAGGATAGCACACCCCAGACCCCCTTGGGCTCCCTGCTCCCATTGCCACGGAATAAACTCCTAAACACCCCTCTCAAGGTTATCCAACAGTGGTTAAAGGTTTAAGAAAAGCCCTGTACTATGTATATGGCTCCTCCTGAAATATTCATCCCCTGGTATCAGTGTTTCATCAATTTTCTATCATAGATCACCCCTGACACCGGCTTCAATCATATTGGTACAGATGGGGAGAAACAGATGCATTCACACAGCCAAATGCCTGCAGTTGCCTCTTTTCCCACCCAATTTAGTAGCTATCAATTAGCCCGTGCAGACACGCCCTTCCCTCCGGGTGAGCCAGCCGTGCTCCCAGCTTCCCTCTGGGAGCAGGTGACGTGGGAGTGACTGTGGAGGGCAACCCACATGCAGCATGGGAGGCCTCTTTGCAGTGAGACGCTGGGCACTCAGGCAGAGCCATCCCAGAAGCCAGGAGCCATTCCAAAGGCTCCAGTTTATAATTCACCTACAAGGGCACCTGTGCTCCCACTGCAGGATGCCAGCTGCCCTGTCCCCCTGACCCAGGACTCCCAGAAACACCATTTTCCACTCAGTAGCCACGTTCCTGGGCACACACCAGACACCATCTCCCATAGCACACCTGGCCTCAGCTGTATTGTTTAAAATTCTTTTCCTTTTTAATTCCTGTAAACTGTTTCACCTGTGTTAGGCACTTGCCTGTGCCTCTCCTGGCCCCACTAAATGACCAATAGGTTGCCCCAACCTGCTCATCTGTTGTCACCCAGCTGCTGTGAAATGAGGGAGGGAAAGAGCTCCTGCTGCAGTCATCTTTTGATTTCAGCATGGCTAACGAAATTAAAGGAGACCTTTCCTTTTCCCCCAGCCTGAGCTGGAGAAGCCAGAACATTTTAGCTTTTATCTGATTTGATATGCAAAAAAAGAGAGAGAGAGGGAAAAAGATAAACCCCCACAACTCACCACTGGCTTCTTCTTGCCTTTAATTGAGGATAGAAATGCCAGGCTGATTTTTGCTCTCCTTGAAATTCCCTCTGTCAGTACAGGGCTCCCTCTGGTTCAGGACAAAAATTGACTTTGTGTCATGAATGAAGTAATTATTTCCCTCCACAAATGAATATGGCAATTATTCCCCTTTTGGGGAGGGGAGGGATGTGTGTGAGGTTTGAGCTGCTGAGCAGAGCTGAGCTCTCTTCCCAGAGCAGGGATGAGCTTGGGCTTTGCTCACCAGTATTTGCCCCCTTCTCGATCCACCACACAGGCACCTCTTCCCTTTCCCAATGCCGTGCTCAGGCTCAGCTGGGTCCCCACCAGACACAGGCACTTTGCTGGATCAGGGGCTGTGCTGAGGGGGGCAATTACTCTCTCCTTCAGATCAGCCCTTATGGCTTTAGCTGAAATCAACTTTCATCCCTCTGCGCTGTTTTCCCCCCACCTCAGGAAAAAAAGGACATTCCCTAATGTGCCCATCTCATATCCCTTCACTGAGGAAGAGCAAGGATAAAATACCAGCTGGTATGTGCACAGGGGGATTATTAGAGACACAGAGAATCACAGACTGGTTTGGACTGGAAGGGACATTAGAGATCACCTATTCCATCATCCCTGCTGCGTGCTGGGATGCCATTCAGGAGGTCCTTCTCCGGCAGCAGGGCTGTATTTGGAGACAGAGGTGTGTCACACATTCACCTTGCAACATCCTTCCTCCTTTTCCCCCTGGATATTCACTCCGTGCACGTCTGTTTCCCGACTCCGGCAAGGAATGGCTCACCAGCTCATAAAGTGTTTCTACACCAGCTCTTGAGCACGCTGCAGCTTCTGCAGGTCTTAAAAGCCACTGTAAAGAGCGACGCAAAGAAAGGTATTTGCAGCACCTGCTGAGCTCTCTGAACCCCGCAAAAACAGTGACGATGCAGCAGTATGTCCTGAAGAGCCATGAACCAGGACTGAACCATTAACTATTTCCAGGAACACGCACCTTCCCTGCCAGAGCAGATGGGGCACTTGTGCCAGCACTCAGAAACCTTGTCCTTGCATCAAATGTCAGAAGGGGGGATTTCAAGCATCTTCTCCAGAAATTTGGGTCCCTGCAACCATGGCCACACCTATTCCAACAGCACAAGAACAAGAAGGATTGTAAGAGGAAGAAAAGTGGTAACAAATATATTTTTCAAGTGTATTTCTTGTATGTAAAGTTGTCGCCTTCCATACAGTTAAGAACATTTTTACAGTGAGGGTGGTGAAATACAGAGGGGTGGAAGATGAACCATCCCTGGAAGTGTCCAAGGCCAGGCTGGATGGGGCTTGGAGCCACCTGGTGTAGTGGAAGGTGTCCCTGCCCATGGCAGGGTGTTGGAATTAGATGATCTTTAAGGTCCCTTCCAATCCAAACCATTCAGTGATTCTATGATTTACAAGCAGGCAAAAATCCTGTATCAGTTATTTACCTGCACAGAATTACATGTCTATTTCACTGCTGACATTACACAACCCATCATCACGTGAGCCAGCACCAAGCCCCAGCCCCAGCCCTCCCAGCGAGACCCCATCTCTTCACTCCAGGAGTTAAAACCACAGGACACAAGCACCGCTCCCAAGCCAGCTGAAAAGTCACTTGAAGGTTGTGAGTGACCTTGAAGGGAGCTGGACATTGCCTCGTTGGCTGCGGCGGCAGGAGCGTGAAAATGTATTGCAGCCCTTGGGCAGCCTTCAGTTCTCATTTAAGCTGTTAATCAGAGGGGGAAAGGGAGGAGAGCAGCAGCAGCCACAGCTTTTCCCTGCGAGCCTGACTGGAAAAGTGTGAGTGGCACTGGAAGGGCCTGCAGGACACAGCAGGCACGGGGGCGGGGAGCAGCTCTGCCTTCTGCAAGAAGGAACGGCTCCAAGAGCCAAATATGCCCTTATTCTTTTTAGTCCTTTCACGGGTGGAGTTATCCCGGTTTTTTATTCCATGGTTTGTTTGGTTGCTTGGGTGTGCACAGCAGCTCTGTGGGTCTCTGCCGAGGGTGGCATCACCCCATTGCTCTGCCCAGCAGTCTGGGGCACCTTTGTGACCAGGAGGATTTGTGCCCCAGTGGACCAACACTAAGGTGCAGCTGCCCCAGAGCATCCTGCCCTCTCTGTGTCCTGGCAGTGGGACCTTTCTGCTTTCAGACCTCAGGTCACTATGTCACGGAAGGCATCCACTGTCCCCAGCATCCCTGAGGAACAGTGCAGCTTCCTGCCCAGAGAAGCTGTGGCTGCCCCATCCCTGGAAGTGTCCAAGGCCAGGTTGGACAGGGCTTGGAGCAACCTGGTCTAGTGGGAGGTGTCCGTGCCCATGGCAGGGAGGTGGAACAAGATGATCCTTAAAGTCCCTTGCAAGACAAACCATTCTGTTTGGGGCTGTACGACCTTGGACCATGAAGCTGTTGGAATAGGACAGAGAGGGACATAGGCACAGACTCCTTGTTGGAAGAATGGAGCTGGTGACCTGCCCAACCAAGAGGACTCATTCAAATACAGGTGGGATGCTCTAGGAGCGTGCAGACAGAATCTGGGCAGAGAAGCCACCGCCCCCCTCTCCTGCACCACTTCCCCTCCTCCAGCACCACAAGGGTTAAGATGAGTCTATTACTGTTTGCTTGTCACTTTGTCGCTGATCTAATGACCATCGATAATAGCTGAATAAGAATTGATGGAGAGATGGATTTAATTAACCCCGGTGTCAGCAGCTTGCATTGCTGTCTGTTTGTGTTAATGGAGCAGCTCTGGAAAAAAACTCTCCTGAGCTTTGCGTGGCTCAGCCTGCGGCAAGTAAAACACTCCTATTCATCAGCTGCACCCTCCAGGTACACCCAGGCAGTGCCACATGGCAATTGCTTCCTCCTGTCCCCAAAAGAATAAAGTAATCACCTGCTCCAATGCACTCTGAGTCCCAGCTCTGTCTGCCACCCCATCTTCACTCCCTATCCCGGCTGCTACTGACTCGGACAGCGCAGCCAAGGTCTTGGCAGGGTGGGTGGGAGGCTGGGAGTGCTGATACTGGGAGGCTGGAAGTCTTTATTTAGCAGAGACGGTGCTGGGGGTTTGATAAAACACCAGCACAAAGGCAGCCACCACTCTGTGTTTCCTGACAGCACAGATGCTGGGGCAGCAATGCAGGCAGAGAGGTTTTCCCAGCCAGCCAGACATCTTCTGGCATCCTCCTCCCAAAATCCAGGAGTTGCATGCACTCCACTAGGATTTATCCTCTTCTTCGGGGTTTCAAGCCAGTTTGGGAGCCAGCTCCAGGTGAGCAGGCACAGAAGCACAGCCCAGACTGGGGCTGGAAGCTCAGACCAGGCCGTCTCAATCCCACTAATGAGGCTGGCCTGCCCACTCCTTGATTGAAGCTGGTAATTAGTGTCTGCCAGCTCCTGAGCTCTCTTCAGCTGACCTTCAGGTGCAGCAGATAAAAGCTCATATTGCTCCTCATCCTCCTGCTCCTCACTTATCCGGAGAATCACAGAGGAAATGCCAGCCTGGAGGAAGGATGGGTGCATAGCCCTCCTCACTTGTGGGTACCCAATCCCAGTGAGGAATTTCCTGGCAGCTCAGGAAGCAGTGGCAGCATCATCCAGCACACCCAGCTTCAGCCCCCATTTTCCAGGGCAGTAATCCAAGGGTGCATCCCAGAGCAGACCCCTCCCTGAGTGTTATCCATTTGGGACACCTCTCAGGGCAGGCTCGGGGGGGCTTGTCTGACACCCACCACATTTTCTTCACACTTCCCCTTCCTCTCATTTTCAGCTGTGATTGATTTTCATGTTCTAACATGTGTCCAGCCTTGACCCAGGCTGGCAGGCGGGCAGGTCTGGTGCCACCTGGATCCCTGTCTGGCGGTGCACTGGGATGGTGCTGGTGCCACCTGGATCCCTGTCTGGCGGTGCACTGGGATGGTGCTGGTGCCACCCCTGGCTCACAGGGCTGCTTCTCGGGGCGCTGCAGCCGGAGATTCCCTGTGCTTGCTCTGACAGACCAAGGTATGACTGTCTGAAGGAATAAGCCTCCCAGGGAAACGCCTTGCCAGGCTAAAAATATTCCTTCCAGTAAAAAATCTGGCTCCTGCTGCCAGCGCTGTCTCGTGGCTGGCATTTCCAGGTAGGACAGGACGCAGATCTTCCACGATATGAGGGCACTGAAAACACCAGTTGTTGGCAAACTTATTTCCTGCTGGGAAACAATGAGGTCAGCTCTTGGCCCCAGCACCTCGTTCAGCAGTTGTAGGCAGCTCTGAGGGAGCGAACGTCTCCGCCAGGATTCCCAGGGAAAAGACAGGCGTGGAAAACGGGTGCGTGGACGAGCGAGGCAGAGAATATTGCTGGGGAGGTGAAAGCTGGTGTCAGCAGAGATTAGGGCTCTGTTCCTGCCCTCCGGCTGCAGGATGGAGATAACATCACCTGCCCACAGAAAGGTGAGTGATTTTATTCAGCAGCAGCTAAATCTAGAGTTTCCAAGACCTTCACACAGCTCTCCAAGCAACTCTTGGAATATTTTGGGTCTGGATTGGGAGAGCCAGTCCTAGCAATGCAATGGGACATTGGGATCTCTCCCTCCCTATCCCAAGATCTTTCTCTTCTCCCAGCAAGGAAGAGAAATAGCTAAAATAAGCAAAGCTGGCAGTGGAATTCAGAACTTATCCTGGCCTACTCAACACAGTCCCTGAAGCAGCGAAATTCATCCTGCCATGGCAGGAATTGGGGAACCTGGGAAGAAGCCCAAGACCAAAAATCAACCCAAGTCTTTCCTAGCCTGGCAGGGCTCCCAGCTGCTGAGCTGAAGGTGAGCTGGAGCTTTCCTCCCCTCAAAAAACCCTCAAAGGATCCCACATTTTCCTCTTTTAGCTTTGGCTTCCCAACAGAACATCAGTGACTGCCCACACTTCCACTTCACCCCCAGGAAAAGATGGGCAAGGCACAAGCAAGGTCTGTCCAGCTCTGGAATAGCCTGAGCCTTTGGAAAGATGCTGATTTAGAGAGAACCAGGCTTCCTGTTTTGCTCATCCCTGACCCAGACAGAAAGTACCTTTGCCAAGTACGTCGTCAAGTCCCTGCCAGTAACCTGCAGTCATGGAATACGTGAGGCTGGGGAAGAGAAAGAAAAAAAAATCCAGCAGAATTTAATTTTGAAGACCCAGCCAGTCTTACAGCTTTTCAACTGCTGGAGCAGGTGAACCAATAATAAAATCAACTGCCCAGAGAGGAAATGAATATTGGGTTTTTTTCCAAAAGGATGAGTTCAGCCAGCATCAGAAACAAAGGAAAAAATAATAATCAGAGAAAATAAAAGAAGAGTAGGAATTGTTTTGTGACAAACGTATTTTGACAATCCAGCTGAAAGGCCTGACAGAGTTATGAGTGAGGGGGAGGAATTACTGATCTCTGAGTGTCATCTCACTTGTTTTTCTTGATTCAGCCTGGCCCTGCTAACAATGTGTGTCACTGCCCAGCGCTGGGAACATCCTTTGATGAGTGACACATGGTGCTCCCCACGGCACAGCCCAGATTCCTCCTGCATTTGACCTGCCAGCAGCACCAGGGGTGCCCAGGGGGGACCCAGCAGACAGGCTGGATTTGGGAAGGTCACAGGTGGAGGGGCTGGGGTCTCCAGCCACACATCCCAGTGCATTTCCATTTGTGATGAGCCTGGAGTTGCATTTCCTGGTCTTCTTCCTGGCTGAAGCCATGGAATCACAGAATGGCTTGGGTTGGAAGGAGCATAAAGATTAATTTGTTCCCATTGCAGGGACACCTTCCACTGTTCCAGGTTGCTCCAAGTTCCATGCAGCCTGGCCTTGAACACTTCCAATGATGGGGCAGCCACAGCTTCTCTGGGAATTCAATACCAGTTCCTCACCACCCTCCCAGGGAAGAGTTTCTTCCTAAAATCCCATCTAACCCTGCCCTCTGTCCATGTGAATCATCCCCCCTCATCCTGTCACTCCATGTCCTTGTCCAAAATCCCTCTCCAGCTCTTTTTAACACTGTTCTCATTGTTTTCAGACTCACATGCTGAAATGGGGCTTGAGATCTCTGTTTGCACCCACAAGCCAGTGCTGGGTAAAGGGGAGAAGTGTAGGAGGGGGACAGCTGCTGGAAGTTGGACTCACGAGACGAAACAAGAGCCACTCAGGAGTTTCAGAGATCCTGACATCTCTCTGTGGGGGCTGGAGGTGCCTGGCTTGGAATGGAGTTTGTGTGTGTGGAGCAGGTGGGTGTTGCTAAGGGGGTCTCTAGTGTCCATTACCACCCCTTGGCTAAGATCTGCAGCTGGATTGGGGATCCCAGGGATTTTAAATGCTCCTTCTCAGTGGGAGCAGTGCCTGGAGCAGCTCCTGCAGTGACCACTTCTCCTGTGGAATCTGAACCCTGGATGGAGCCAGGCTGTAAGAGCCCATTAATTTTAATTACCTTTAGAGCAGGGCTCAGCACCAAAGTGGGCAAACCTGATGGCATTTGATGGCATTCTGAGAGGTCCCCTCTGGTTAAAGGACACCTGTGAGAGGCTGTTTCAAGCCAAGCTGTGACCAGGCTGTGGCAGAGGGATGCTCCCTGTGACTCGTTCTGAGTCAGCTTGAGTCACCTGCCTCCACTTGCTGCTGCTAATTTACTACCCACAGTAATTTTGAGAACTGGGGTATATCAGCTTCTTAGTCACATTTTCCCCCTCCAATGTGGAAAATATCATGGAGGGTGGGGGGTCCTGATAGTGGCAGACGTGGGTCCTACAGCAGCTTTCTCCACGGCTCTCCACTGTTTTTAGGACCATTAGGGAGAACTAGAGATCTTCCTGCACCTTCCTGGGGGGTTTTTTCCTCAGCCTGCTTCTGCAGCTTTCCAGACAAACACATCTCTGCTTCTCCACCAAGTGACATCTTTCAGGACATGTTTCAGGGTCAAAGCAGAGGGCAGCCTCCCAGAGAACAGTGTGACGCTCCTGAGATAAATAAAGCTCTTGGAATGAAACCTCCTTGGAGGGACAAGAGCAGCATGGATTTCTCTCAAGGCTTGAGGGATGGCTCAGTGTTTCCAGGAACAGCCACCTTGTGTTTGCACTGACAGCCATTAAAATTGGGGATGGAGTTCAACCAGTTGAAGGTCGTGTTGTCTGGGATGGGAAATGCTCCAGAAATTTCCAGTGATATATTTTTAAGCCTGTTCCTGTGACTGTCTCATGCAGATCTTTCCCCCTCAGCTTGATGTCTGTGCCCAGCCTGGCCTTGGGAGAAAGAAACCCATCCACTCAGGCTGTTTGGGATAGATAGGGAGTGCAAAATAAACAGGTCCAGACATTTCCAGTTATTCCTCATTTCAAGACACACACTGAGGAGTTGGAGCGTGTCCAGGGCAGGGAACGGAGCTGGGGAAGGGGCTGGAGCCCCAGGAGCGGCTGAGGGAGCTGGGAAAGGGGCTCAGCCTGGAGAAAAGGAGGCTCAGGGGGGCCCTTGTGGCTCTGCACAGCTCCCTGACAGGAGGGGGCAGCCAGGTGGGGGTCAGTCTCTGCTCCCAGGTAAAAAACAAGAGGAAACAGCCTCAAGCTGTACCAGGGGAGATTTAGATTGGATACTAGGAAAAATTTCTTCATGGAAAGGGTCATCAAACACTAGCACGGGCTGCCAAGGGAGTGTTGGACTCCCCATCCCTGGAGGGACGTAAAAGTCACACGAATGTGGCACTTGGGGACACAGTTTAGTGGTGGGTTTGGCAGTGCTGGGGGAACAGTTGGACTTGAGGATATCAAAGGTCCTTTTTTCAATCGAAATGATTCTATGATTCTGCTCCCACTACCCTGCTTTGTGCTGTTATTGGTCAAATGCAGGGAAAAAGGCGAAATAAACTCCTGTTTATTCACCCTAATGGCAGTTCCATGCCAACACCCCATCATTCCTCTCCCTGCTGGTGGATGGTGTCTGGTCCTGATGACACCAAAGCTGCCCAAGCTCCTCAACAGCTGCATTTTGCTCCAAGCCTGTGTGTGAGCATCCTAAGCAAGAGCCCAGCTGGGTACCCAGCTCCCCAAGGGCTGCTGGGTGGGAGCACCGACATCCAGCTCCATCCTTTAGTCCCCTGGAGAATTAATGGAAGTGGCACTGCCAGGTTTAATCACCCCTCACGCCCCACCAGCCACTTCCCGGGATGCAGACCTTGTTAACATGCAAAATAATGGAAAGATGCAGGTGGGGTTCTGGCTGGTTAACCAGGAGATGCTTCAGTGAGAATTATCCAATTAAATCTCCATCTCTCCCTTGCTTCTCTGGCCTTACCCCCCTCCCACCGTAGTGGCATTATCACCCAAAACAATAAACACGAGTCCTGGCCACATTAAGCTGTCACTGTGGGCACTGGGGACCCTGCAGGGCTGGCCTGGCTCTCTGGGGTGCCACTCTGGGCTGCTGGGAGGCACAGGAAATTAATACTAACCTACATATATACATTGGCACACAGAAAATAATCTCAGGAGGGGGCAACCAGTGGTTTTCTCCCCTTTTTAAGAGCTCGTCCTTTCTCCTTTGCCACCACCCCATAAACAAGCCCAAGCAGGTGCTGGTGCTTTCCTTAAGTGAGGATGCCAAGCCCTGCTCTTGCAAAAAACCAAACCAAAAATCCAAACAGACAGAAGGAAAAAAAAAAAGAAAAAAACCCAAAAAAGGCTAATACCTTTCCAGTCCTGTCACCTCCCAGTTGCTCCATGACTTCTGTGTCAGCTCCATGTATTTCCAATAACTGCTTGTCTTGCTACTTTTCTCCTGGTGTTTCCCGTGTTTTTAGGGTGGGATTTCTGGTTAAATCAGAGCAAAAGAAACAAGAGAATAAGTAATTAAGTGATAAAAGAAATCACTTAGACCCTGGAGGTAAAACCCAACAAACAAAAAAACCCCCGCAAAAATAATAAAAAACCCCCAAACCACAGAAACACCCCTACTTTGGATTAAAGATTTGATTCATTTCATTAGAGGTATTCCCTGTTTGCTGACAAAACACAGATCTCAGATGTGAAGGTGAAAAGTTTCAGTGAGTTAGCTCAGTTTCCACCCTGCTGCCGATGGAGCAGTGCCTGGAGATGTGCCCGGGCAGCTCTGGGTGCAGGGGTGTCCCTCTGTGTCCCTGCCCTGCCACTCGGGGGGGCAGATGCAGCCCATTGATGCTGCATCCTGAGAAGGGGCTGCAGGTGAAGCAGAGGTAGCACCCACCATCCCTCCTATCCTGTCTGGGTCCTCACCGGGATCGGGGATTGCTGCTGAAGCCCCTTGTGTGGAGGAAAGCTGGTGGCCAGGTGGGAGAGGGGCTTCTGTAGCCCTCATCTCCCACAGGCAGGGACCCTGCTCTGCCTGGGCACCCATGCAAGGGATTTCCTCCCCTCCCTCTGTCTGCATGTGTGATTAACACAAATCCCTCACTGCAGGAGCTGTGAGAGCGGCTAAAATCGAGCTCAGTGCTGGAGCACCCCCTCCACCATGCCCTCCCACCTCCCCCAGTGCCAGCACAGCCGTGCTGCTGGGGCCTGCTGGGCTCCAAGAACATCTGAGAAGAGCAGCAGAAACTGAAATTGCATCAGCCTCCCCGCCAGGGTGATAACTCGTTTCAGGGAAGCCACCTGACACCCAGCAAGAGCCCGTTTAGGGTGCCCAGCAGGGCCTGCAGAGGTGGAGATTGCCATCGTGCTGGGGGCTCTGCCCTCCCTGCCACCTCCTGAGCCCCCTGGTCAGGCTGGCACCCCTTTGTCCCCTCAGGAAGGCCTGAGCCACGTGGGATGCTATTATGTCATGATAAACCATCCCAGCTGATCACCCCAGTCTCTGCATGGCTTCTTGCCTCCCCTCCATGAGCTTTTGCTCCGTGGTACTGGCAGTGGATAGGAAGCATCTCCCTTGCCCAGCAGTCAGAGCACCCCAAGGCCCTTTCCCATCCCTGGCTGCTGCAGGCTGAGCACCCCAGGAGCCCACGGTGCCATGAATTACAGGAAATGGAGCATGCACGCTCAGCCAGCCCTGGCAAAGACCTGTGCTTCCAGCACTACTCTGCTCCCAGCAAGCAGCCCCGGACATCCCTCAGCTGCACAGGGATAAAGGGAGGTGACCAGCAGAAATGCTGCTTCCTAGCCAAGTTTAGCCCTGGTGTGACCTGTTCATCCCATGCAGAAACCTAAAAATGGGCTTTTTTTTTCCTTTGGCCAGCATATCATGAGGATGAGGCACTTAGAGAGGTAAGGAGCTTACCCAGGCAGGTAACAAAGCTTTTTTGAAATAGGATTCTCCCCAGCAGCTGGACAGGAGGGGAAAATGGGACTTTTGGGGCAGACAGCTCCTTCTGAGTGATCCAGAGCTCAGTTGGCCACGAGGGATTCCCAGAACCACCGGGCACAGGGTTTCCTCCAGGGAAACAGAATTAAAGACAGCAAACCCAATCCAAGGGCTGGGGAACTGGAAGGAGAAAGCAGGATTTGTAAGTACAGCAGACACCTTCTGTGTATGGCTTTTCCCCCATCCCTGGATTTGAAATGGGAGGAAGGCTGCTCCCCTCCCCTCAGACAGCAAAGTTCTGTTCTTTCTCCGCCGCTGTCCTTGGAACCGCCCTGCCAGAGGAACTTTGGCATATTTTTGAATAGGAAATGGGATGATATTTGCTAGATGGACCTCAAAGGGGGGCTCTGCTGCACAGCTTTCCCATTATACACAGGTGTTTACCTTCCTTCAGGCTCCTCATTTCTCTATCCTCTCCAGGTAAGCACTAGAAATGTCACCTCTCCATGCCTGTAATTAAACCCTGTGAATTTTGTCCCAGCATGCACACATACCTAGACACAGCTCCTCTCTCCTCTTCAAAAACTACCCAAAACTTGGGTTTTGCTCCGAATCAGCCATGCAGATGTGCAGCTGGATATTGCCACTGCAACAGAGTCTGCCCTCCTGCACTCCTCTCCGACCCCTTCCCCCAGATGAAGAAAAGGGGAAAACAAAATTCAAAATAAGCAATTTTAATAATGTCACAAAATGCAGACAGGGATATAAAAATCCGTTAAGAGCTGGAGTGGCCCTCGCAATGGGAAGGGCTCCAACTCCTTCCCTTTCTGTTGCTCGCTCACTCTCTCTCCAATCCCCTGAAAGGTAACCTTTAAAACACACTCGGCAGCACGGTACTTAAACCTCTGGCATTTACCTTCATTTCACTCTGGCTTTTATTTCTTTCCAGGGGAGGAGGGCTTTTATGTTGCAAGAGGACAAGTTGGGTTGTTTTTTTCCTTCCCCTCGGCTTGGTTACTTTCCCCTTCTGTGCAGGTGGTTTCTTTTTTCCCCCTCGTTTTGCTGTCACCATTGTCCAGGCATGCAGCCCCCATGGGTGAAGCAGGAGGGGGAGCCAGCCTAACACCCAAATCCCCCCAGACACCCCAAACTAACACTTTAAAAGCAGGATAAAGGTGAGATGGGTGATGCTGGAGAGGGAACAGTGGCCTGAGGTTCCCGGTGGGTGGCAAGGAAGTTGTGATGCTCAGGCCACAGCAGCTTTTGTGGGGCTTTTCCTTTTTACATGCACACATCCCTCAAAGTCCCCTAGAGAAGAAAAACCTCCAAACCCTCCTTAATATTCCTCTCCTCCAGCATCTCTGCCCACAAAGTAATCCTTCCTGCCAAATACCCTTCTTCAGTGTGGTCTCACGGAAATGCCCCTTCTCTGCTCCTCTCATCCATCTGTAGCACAAAAGTCAGAGCTTGGATGGGGTTCTGAGCAACTTACACCACCCTGCCTCACAATCAGGGCCTTCCTTCAGCCTCCCTGTGATAGCCTCCCATTTTCTGGCCCTTTAAGAGCAGTTAAGAACTAGACCTAGGCAGGCATCAGGCAGCAAACGCTTTGGGATGACTTCACTACATCCCTGTGAATCCTGGTGTGGGGTTTTATGCCTCTTACTGATGGATATCCACATGCCAGTCACACCAGAGCTTGGTGTTATCACAGCTTGCTCACTACATTTGCTTTCCCCCCTGCACTGAAGACCCTGCTTCAGGAGTTGTGGGATGAGCAGAGCATCTCATTAAAACATAAAATCTTGTATTTTCCAGGCTGGAAGAGAGCTTGACCTAAGAAAGCATGACCTAATTGTGCTTGGACACCCATGGGCAAAGAAGGAGTCCAAACCACATTAATAAAAAGAAAGTGGCCAATTTTTGCAAAGCCATTCATTAATTTCAAGTGTGACCCAGGAACAGGGACATGAATTATTACTTCTTTCCAACCCGGCAGCACCGTGATCCCAGGCTGACTCCATGCCATGTCTTGCACAGCAGGAGGAGTCCTGAGCAGTCCAAGTTCCAGATGGACATCCCAAATACCTGGGAGCAATGAGGGAAGGTCATCCCTCTGCCATAGCTGCACCTGGGGGAGGCAGGAGCATCCTGAGGGTGACAGGGAGACCCAAAAGCTGCTCACGCTTCCCAGCATCCCTTCTTCATCCCAGTTTGGATTTTTTGGTGTTTCTTTTCTGGCCTCCCAATTTTTCTGAGAGCAGGTTTTTCCACCACAAGTCTTTTCTGAGCTGGCACCAGTCAGGTCATGTAAGCAGGAGTTATCAGTGATGCTTCCTCCTGTCCCAATGTCCTGCCAACATCCTCATGGAGCAACCCCAAAATCTCCACCTCCTGTGGACCACCATCGAGTATAAAGTCTCAACTCCAACTGAACACTTATTCACTACTTTTTCAGTGTGAACTGGACCTGAAGCAGGAGCCAAACATTTGGCTCAATGAGTAGAGCCTGGGTTTTTTGGTGGACTTTATGGTTTTGGTGTTTCGGGGTTTTTTTTTAAGGGGAGCGATACTCCAGTCTGCTAAAGACCAAACCTTCACCTCTTCATGGCTCTGGATCAAAATAAGTCATCACAAAATAATCTGTGCATCAGCCCAGTGCTCTGGCCAGCTCCAGGTACCAGCTGGTTTACAGGCTGCCTCTTTCCCTGGCTCAGGCCCAACTTTTTATGGCAAACAATCAGCACAACAAATGGTCAGAAAGGGAGCAAGGCCTGCAAGCTGATTGCAACAGAATAAACCACCCAGAAACAAGTAAAAAACCCACAAAATTGTGCAGATCAGCCACCTCACAGCTGCTACAGGGTGGACTCCTTGCAGCTCTGCAGATTGGAGATGGCAGAGAAGCCTCCTGGAGAATGAGATTTCCTTTTGCAATGCTGGATCCAAGCACTGGGCCATGTCTGGGCTTAACCAAACAAGATGCCACAGGCAGGGACACCTTCCACGATCCCAGGGTGCTCCAAGCCCTGACCAGCCTGGCCTTGGAGTTTTCCAGGGATGGGGCAGCCACAGCCCCTCTGGGCAGCCTACGACAGATCATCCCCCTTGCTCATTTTTGCCAATCCCCCAACCAGAGAAGAAGGTTTCAGTTTGATTCACTTGGTACATCTGACCCTCTGGACGAGGAGAGGGTTTTACTTAAAGAAAGGAAACAACCAGTGCAAAGGTAGGAAATTACCTGAGGATTTTGTCTGAGTGTGATGGGATGGGGCTCTGGTGGTGCTGAAAAAATGAGATAACAAGAGAAACTTTGACTCTTCAGAGATTAATCTTTGCCGAGATTAAATTGAAGCCTTCAGGTCTGAGCCATCGATTGCATTTCACTTCCCTGACAGTTTTGTGGAAGCACAAATTAAAGAGAACGTGGAAGGTACACTTTTTTAGCCATCCAGCAATTGGCTCATTTATTGGCAAAGGATCTCCTTAGAGCCAGCCACAAGGTTGGGATCTATTGGAATCCCAATGGAACTAGAGGATCTTCCATCCCAAACCGTTTGGTGATCCTATGAATTCCATCCAAGGGAAAAGCCGGTGGTAGTAGAAGTACCTATCCCACCCTTCACCCTCGAGGGGATGGATTTGAGGGCCAGAGTGCTCCTCCTCTCACAGGAGTCTGTTAGTGTTATTTCCACTATATCAGTAGCAGTGACCCTTTTAAGCCCTCAGAGAAGGAGACAATATTTTTTTTCCCTCAGAGAAGAAGACAATATCAAATGGGATCAACTAAGATTTAATAAACAAAAAAATAATTTCTAACAGCTTAAACCACCTATTAGGCACAATCCATCCACTTCTGCCTATTCCCTGGAGGCCAAAAATTAGTACAAGGCAGTGGAGAAACACAAGAACTCTGTAAGTGCTGGTACCAAAGCTGAAGGTACATTTGGGATGAGCCAATTGGAAGGGATGTCTTTCCCTGGCTTAGGCCCAGGGGGTGGGGGTTTCAGAGATCAGCTTTCTTTTTTCATTTCCATCATATTTGTCCAGAAGGGCTCAGCAAGCAGAGGAGATGGACAGGATAAGGGAGCCTTCAGTTAATTCCACGTTAAACCCAATTTCATTTCCTTTCTAATTAAAGCAGCAGGCATGCTTTAACAACTGATTATCTCTCCTGGGCAGTTGTGTGTATTCTTCTTGGCTACTTTCTCAATTTTTCTAAGCAAAGCTCTGCTGTGATTGTAACATAAATAAAATAGGAGCAAGGCAGAGCACGAGCACTTTGGAGAATGCTCTGCCAAGAATTAGGAGCAAGGTTTCCTTTTGCATTCCTAAGGGTGAAAAATAGAAGGTACTCACCAGAGGAAAATATAAACTCCTGGAACCAGAGCAGAGACCTCAGCAAGTTATTTTTATTATTAAGGACTATCTGTAAAAAACCCTCTCTGTGACAGACACTCAACCCTCACAGGTATTCCAAAATCTGAATCTCCTACCTGTGCATCCTACAGTGCCCGGAAGGGCCTCCTAGCACCTACATCCAACACCTCCTACCCACTAGCTCCCAGAGCTGCCAGCAGTCTCCACAAGCCTCCTTTAGAGCTGAGAGCAGGGCTAGGACACCAGTGAAGGAATCACAGCCCTGGTGTGGCTGAAGCCTCTGCAGGGAGATGTGGTTATCCCTGAAAGGCAGGGATGGAGCACCACAGGTGCCTCTCTTTGGCACCTGGCACTTTTCCCAAAATTCACCTGCCTTGCTGCACCTGTTCATTCCCGTGCACCATCCCCAAGAGCAGTGAATGCCACCAGAGCTAAAAGCTGTCATTCCTTGCCTCCAAATCCCACCATTTCTTTCTTGTTTTTGTGGGATGTGACATGTATTTCCTTGGCCTGCTCCTCCAGCTGGATGCCACTGCTGTCTTGCTGGAAAGCCCTGCTCCAGGGAAGGGGCAACAAGCTGCAAAATGGGTGCCCAGATCCCCATCCTGACATCCCTGCCTTGGATGGGGGGGAGTAGGGCTTGGCAAGGGATCCTCTGGGAAAACTCACCTGCTTCCCAGAGTCTCATTACAAAACATGATTTTTCCCAAAGCCTGTTATTGTTCTTCTATTATTATTATTATTATTATTATCATCATCTGAAATAAACTTGTTTGGGAAAAAAAAACCAGTGCAGTGCTGAGTTTCCAGTCCCCTCCCCAACCCCGGGCTGCCTCCACCACCGGCAATAGGCTGAGAAGCCCAAAGTCCCTTTTTCCACTCTTCTTCCACGCTGGCAGCCAACTCCCAGATGCAAGACTGAGTTGGTTTTCCCTTTTCCATGACCTCACCCCTGTTTCTCTTGGCATTGCCTCTCCACTTGCCCAAGGGCACACTCCCAGAAGGTGTATTTTTTCAATGAAAAGGATTTTTGGGGAAAAAAAGGGGATGTGCCACTATTGCAGACACTATTGCCAGGATGATGCTTTAAATATTCCCATCCTCTTCATCATGTTACAGTCACTGGATTCCAGATGAAATTCATGGACTCCCACACACCTACAGTAAACACAAGGTCACGCAGAGGGAAGAGCAGGAAAACAAAAAGCAGTGTAAATACCAGCACTCCTGATCCATATCTTTTGACTCCCCGAAGTCCTGGGCCGGTGCTTAAATTTCCTGCACCCCATAAAGGCTCATTAAACAGTTTCAGGTGTCATCTCGATGGCATTTTCCTCGCTCCAAATGGGATGAGACAACTTAGAGTTAATAAGTCCGAAAGGACCGCTTGTAAAATAAGATGTTGTCACAACGTGTTGTTAAAATAGCAGGTGAGCTGGCCCATTTGGAGAGCTTAATGGTCCCACGTTTTAAAAATATCTGTGCTCCATTTCCCCCGACAGGTCATAAATCTGAGACAGATACGGATTTTCCTGCCTGGGTGCTGCGCTGAGTTCCAGTTCCGACTCTGCATCCCGGGGGGATCCACACCTATGCTCAAACCCCTCCTGCTTCCCCTCCCACTGCCTTTGCCACTGTGTTTTTGGGGATGGTGGCTGCAGGGATAGGGTTATGCTAGGGTCATTCTGCTGGAATCATCCCCAGCCCCATCCAGGAGGCATTGCCCTGCTGGTGGATGCTCCTTCTTCCCAAGCCGCTCTTCCTTCCCTAGGCTCAGTCTCCTGGGGGCTTAGCAAAGCTGCTCCCACCCAGGTCAGTATTCTATTTTTTTTTTACCTTGCGCTATTTGCAAGAACTTCATGCCCTGCACAAAATTTTCCAGCTGACAAGTGAAATTTAGTCAGCAGAGCTTCTATTATTCCCAATTTATTCCTCCGCCAGAGAGCTGTGCAGGATGAGGGGCTGGAGAAAGGAAAACACGGGCGCGCATGCACGGCCCCACGGCAGCCAGCAAACCAAACCCAAGCTGAATTATGAGCCACAATTTATAAACCATTACGTGCAGGGGATTTCAAGTGTATTTATTGCAATCTGACTGCGAGCAGCTCAAAAATCAATTTGGTAAATGTGGAGGGAAAGGGCAGAATTATGAGTATGTTTTTTGTCAGTGCTGTGGCTTATCCTTTCTCTGGTAAATAACTGCAAACCCTCTGCTTCTGAAGGGTTTGCCATCAGGGATGGGATTCACCCCAGGGTGGCTAAAACAATGGGATGAACAAGAGGGGAGGGATGCACAGGGCATAATAAATGCAAGGTGACACACAGAAGAGGACGGAAAAGCCTTGGGATGGGCGTGTGGACACGAGGAGGTGACTTGTTGAGACAGGGATGGATCACTGGGAATGAAGCAGAGCGTATGTGTGGACACATCCATGAAAATGGAGGGGTTTTAGTTTAAGGATGTGGCAGAAATGCTGCAGAGATCCCAGCTCCAAGCTCATGCCTCACACATTGTCCCCCTGTGCTGGGCACTGCTGAGGCACCTGAAACCTTCAGTTCAGTTCTGGGCCCTTCCATTCAGGAAGGACACTGAGGGGCTGGGGCGTGTCCAGAGAACGGAATTGAGTTGGGGAAGGGCCTGGAACACCAGGAGCAGCTGAGGGGGGCTCAGCCTGGAGAAAAGGAGGCTCAGGTGAGACCTCCTGGCTCTCTACAACTCTCTGACAGGAGGGTGCAGCCAGGTGAGAGTTGGGCTCTGCTCTTTCCCAACCTAAACAATTCTGTAATTCCATGACCCCAAGCCAGTGGATAAAGAAAAATGTGGTGGGCCTGACCCCCTCACACTGGACCTGCTGTACCAAACCTGAACTGCTTGAACACCTGAGTGACTTTAATCCTATGTTAGTCCCTGTCTGGGATTGATTTGGAAAAAGCCTGGCTTTCTCCTGCCTGACCAAGAGCAGCTCAGTGCCAGACTGCTGGGTGGGAAGGGGGAAAATTCCATTTATATAACAGGGAAGCGATGGGAGGACACATCCTCCCCAGTCCTCACACCTCACTTACTGGTTTGGGAACCACAAGCCAAACTTTGCCAGGAAAGCTCTCAAAAGACACTGGAAAGGTGGTGGCTGCCATGCCTCTGTGGAAAATTGGGGCATCTGCTCCCAAAGGTTGGATGATACCAGCTTTCCCATTTTGGTGATATGCAACCATCTGGTGCACTTCAAGCGAGAGGGTTTCTTCTCCAGTTTAAGAAATGGAATAAAAAAGGATGAGATTAGATGAGAAGCAGAGGGGAGGTGTTGTGGTTTGTGGTTCCCTGAGGTGGCATGGCATGCCACAGCCTGCCCGGAGAGCGCTGTGGGGGTCTCTTGGGGAAAGCAGCCGTGCTGCATCCCATGGGCTCTACCAGGCTGCCCCTCGCTTGCTCTGGCTAGCTGTGACTCCACAACACGATGATGATGATAAAGGAGACGAGAAGGCTCCCACATGGGGACTGGAGAACCTTTACTCCATGCTGGCTCCCAGGAGCCGAGGGCCAGCACATGTGCTGGGTCCCAAAGGCAGAGAGCCAGCAC
>VZRQ01001893.1:130233-166254 GCA_013397975.1 Machaerirhynchus nigripectus | reverse complement strand
AATCAATGGGAGAAGCCCGAGGGAGAGGTTAGGACTAGGGGCGGGGAAGGGAGGAACAATGTGGGAAGAACAGACAGCAAGAGGAGGAGTGGGGAAATGCAGTGCCACAGGGGAGTTTCACATCTCTTTATTAATGACCTTTTCCCAGGTTTTTTTTCTGTAGTGCCGGGAAGAAAACTTAACTTCTATTTTAAAAGAGAAACTGGGTTTCTCATATGTTCCCATGATTCCTGATGTTGGCACTTTAAATTAATCACTGCAAAGAAGCCACCACAAAAATAGCGATACCAGAACTGAATAGCCTCTGGGCAAATGCAGCCTGATGCATTCATGTTTAAAAAAAATAAATCATTATTTTCCTTGGCACCTCTCCTCTGGCTTATCTTATGCAAATCACCTCACTAAGGAGAATTTCCCAGGCTGTGACCAAGGTTGGTCAGTGGGGCAGATCAAAGCAGCAAGTTCCCAGGTAACTATTTGTGTGTGAACTCAATACAAGGAGATTAAATCTGAGCCACGTTCTCTGCCTGGGTCCATTCTCCCTCAGAGCGATGTGTTACACAAAGTTTAATTGCTCAGGAAGGCTCCAAAATCTAGTAATCCCATGTGTCCACTGCTTCCAGGACTCATCCCACCCCAGTGACTGCTGGCATGTTTGGGAAGGAGAAGGAAACATCCCCATTGTCTCTGTGACCCAGTGCTGCCAATCTGCACAGTTCACCTATTGAGCAGAATGAGCCCAAGAACAAATTCTGAAGCGGGGAATGATTTCCAATATCTGGTTTACCCGAGGACATCGTGGGCCACAGCAGGTTCAGGAGCGGTTTTCCAGAGGTGAGAGGAGCTCAGTTCACTTAGCAAGTTATTTGCATGGAATTATGTGCCAGGCTGTGTTCCTAGCAGAGTTTGCTGGTGGAGTTTTATCTGCATGACCCAAAGCCATCCTGGATTCAGCAGGATTTGTCCTTTTCTCCCGGGGGTGAATTGAGAGCAGAAATACCAGGATGGGCCTTGCCCATGCAGAGGTGTTTTGGCAGAGCCCGTGGCTTGGGGGTGCTGTTGGAAGGGGATAAGTGATTCTTCACTGAGTAATCTAGGTTGGTAAAGCCCTCCAAGATCATCAAGTCCAACCATTCCCTCAGCACTGCCAAATCCAGCACTAACCCATGTCTTCAAGGGTCACATCTATACAGTTTTTAAATTCTTCCAGGGATGGTGACTCCACCACTTCCCATGGAACAGAGGACTCGGGAGCGAGAGATCACTTCCTACGGGATGTCACGGATGCCAAGAGGTTGCCTGAGCTCCAGGAGAGACTGGACAAGATCACGGCTAAGGCTCCCCTCAGACTGTTAAATACACAGAAGAGGTTTTGGTGCCAGGTATCCCCAAGAAAATGTCTGAATCAAGCATAGAATCACCTTCTCTTGCCCTGCCAAGGGCCACTGAGCAGCAACAACCAGGATTTCAGGGAAGAGGAGACCCATAATCATAACTCCCACCGAAACTCAGGGCTGGGGAAGCTCACTCAAATCAGAATTTGGCTCCCAGGAAACACACCGGTCTCTTGGGATGAATATCCCCATCCCTTGCCTGCTCTTGTCCAGCTGTGCAGCCCAGCACTGCCCGCTGCCCTGAAACGATTCCCTTGGCTTTGGGGACTGCAATTAACTGATTTGCAGGAATTGTTACTCACCATTAGCTTTAAACTACCTGGAAGCTGGGTGAGAAGCTGGCCTTCCCAGCTCCCTATCCCCTGCCCTCACTCTAACCTTTTCCAGCACACTGCTTCCTCCCCACCTTGCTTGGGAACAGCTGGGATAACTTTTGGAGGGTTGTTTTTTTTTTTTGCACCCAGACCCCCATTTCTCTCCCTGCTTTGGCTGCCTCAGGTGGTCACCCGAGCCTTGGTTTCCCCAGCTTTACTCACATTTTTCTATCAGCACTGACTGAGCCACCCAAGGGACGGGAGAAGTTGAGGATTCACAGCTCCCCTTCGCCCTCCCCGTGCTTTCCCTTCTCCCTCCAGAGCGGTTCCAGCTCAGCACCAGGGAGAGAAAAATGTGCCTTGTATGAGCTGTGACAGCTGATGACTGATGACATTTATCTTCCCTCCTGAGGAGAATGGGAGAAGTCACTTCTGGCCGATTTCACCTGGGCTGTCAGGTTTCTCAGGGCTGGATTTAGCCCGGGGGTGACACATTTTCACAGGCCAGTGCAGCGATGTGCTGCCAAGGCTTTAACCAAGGGCTCCCCAAAATTTGGCCCCACACCTTTTCCTCCCCCCTTAAATGTACAAACGTTACCTGTGAGTGCTTGGTGAGGGATACAGGCTGCTGTTTTTCCACTAAAACGGTTTCCATTTAACAAAGAAACCCTGTCCAGACCCATTTTTTTAATCTGCCCCTTCCTGGAAGATGTGACAGCACATAGTTGGGAAGATGGATGGCACACACGGTGTGTAGCACAGCATCCATGGCATGGAACTGGGAATGAGAGGAAAGGAAAGCAAGGCTCAGGGAGAGAGCATTTGCTGGGCTTCCCAAGCAGAGATATCTGCCAGGTGCTATGGAGGTGCAGCCTCTCCCTTTGGCTGCCCAAAACCAGCCACAAGAGTGAAGTGGGTCTTTTCTCAAGTACCTTCAGAGCTGCAAGGTCAGGATGCTCTGCTGGAACAGAAAGTCCCCCGGGAAAGGGGAAGGTTTTGACAGCGGAGCGTCCCTTGAGCAGAGCAGCACAAGGTCTGCAACGTGGTGTGCCCTGCTTCGGTCCCAGTGGGAGAGCAGCACTTTTCCCGTGTCCCATGGGACTGTGGAAGGCAGGGGGAGTGCTCCCTGCATCACTTGGCATCTGATAGTGATGGAGGGGGTGGTTTAACAGCCTGCAAGCATCAGGAATAAACTCCATTCTCAAGGACAAGAGGGGAAAGGCAGAGAGGGTCCTTCTGATCCTTCCAAGCTGTGCTGGAGAAGGGGACAGCAGCACATTCCAAGGTAAAAGTCACATCCCTGGAAGTGTCCAAGGCTGGGTTGGACAAGGCTTGGAGCACCCTGGGGTAGTGGAAGGTGTCCCTGCCCCTGGCGGTGGATCGAACGAGATGGTCTTTAAGGTCCCTTCCAACCCAAACCATTCTGTGATTCTATAAAAGGATACAAGGAAATTTGGCCCTTTAAGGAGGTTTTGACTCCCCCCACCCCACCCTTGTGCCTATCTGCAAATTTCAACAGCATTGCTCTTAACATTTTCCATCTTGGGGAAGAAGAGATTTGTGTGGGCTCACAGAGGGATGCAGGGAGGAAAATCTGCTGGGTGTTACTAGGCAGAGAAATCACATCAGACTCCAGGATTCCCTGGAGAGGAAAACAGTTGGAGGTCAGGACAGCCTTTGTGGTAAGTACAGACATGCTCTTCAGCTGAACCAGAAAAGCCTTTCTCATGTCCTTACAGGCTTTTCCCTGCTACCAAGTGCAGAGGCACTGGAACTATGCTTTATTAGGGGGGTTGCTGGTAATGTGCTTTGTCACTACAAACCCCCTCCACTGACTATTTAGATACCTCTGGCCTTCTCCAAAACCTGTGTTCTGGCTCTTTCCCCTCCCCATTTCTGAAAACACTGAAGATTTAAGCCAAGCAAAGTCACCAACCTTCTCTGACTGATTCTTCTCAGAGGCTTTCACCAGTATAATTCTCCTCCAGCTTCCCATCAGTGGCTGCACCAACAGCCACCAGCAGTATTGATCAAGTACTTAGTCACTTTTGAGCCAGCACAGGCACTTAAAAAGAGAAAAAAAAATAAAGTCCTCTACAGAACTATCAATCTAAGTCCAAGAAAATCAGGGAAGAAAGGGCTAAAAGCATATTTATCAAATGCAGTACAATCTGGCTTTATGGAGAACCCTTTGGAGATAATTCCAAGCCACCTTACACAAATTTAAAAATTATCAAAGCTGATATGTCCTCACAAGAGCTAGAGCACTCAAGAGATGGTTATTTTTATTTGTGGTATTAATGCAGTGTCAAAAGGCCCCGTTACAGCTTTTAGAGGTGAAGTTGGTACAAGAAGCTTCCAGAACTGCCCTTTACCTCCTGCATCTTCCCATCCTCCCTCAGTTGCATGAGTTTCTCTAGATCTGCAGTTGTGCTAGTGAAAAATTCAGGGTGTGAATTTCAGGAAAAACACACCCCTGACTAAAAGGCTCCAAAAAAATTTCCCAATTTCCCTTGCTGGGCTCTCAGCACAGCCCCAGGAAAAAATGGGGTGACCAATCCCTGGGCAGAGCCATTGGGAAGGGGCTGCCAGGGGCTGCTAAACAAGAACTGACCCAGGCTGCCTAAAAGCAGGGGGATGCACTTGTTCAGGTGTGGAAGAAGAGATTTGTGGCAGCCCCTTTAAACTTTTTAAACTTTTAACTTTTGGTGGTGGGAGATGCTTTGGTTTGTGCCCTTTTTTTTTTTTTATTTTAAACGAACAAACAAAAAAGATCAATATTTAATTCAGCTCTAGGGGTAACATACCTTGGAAACACGATTGGTGAACTATTAAATATTGCCTTTCCATAATTCTGCCTGGCTTTAGCTCCGGTGCCTGCAGTTTTTCTCCTCTCCTTCCCTTCCTGAAAGCAGAACAGTGGTTTTCATGTTTTTATTACTCAGTGCATCTGTTGCCACTTCTGCCCAAACCTCCCAAACAAACGCGTTTCCCCTGGACCACCGGCGCTCCCAAAAACAAGGAGGTGTCACCCGAGGAGCTGTCACCTCCCCATGCCCTTTGCTTGGGGTGGGGCTGGTACCTCCAACCCTTTCCCTGGCACCTCCAGGGCCGACATTCAAACACGTTCCAGACAAGGAAAGGGACGTGGAGGTGATGCCCAGTTGCCAATGGTCCAAGAGGTGGAGACGAATGCCACTGCTGTGGCAAGAAAGATCAAATCATTTAGCTTTGTTCGTCTTTTATGCCTGAGCCAGCATTAATTTCTGTGATTAGCGAAGGGAAATATTACTTGATTGCCTGTGCAATGCCATGGGTTGGTGTTTCCCATACAGGCAAAAGTGGGTGGCTAACATAGGGAAAACCAGGATGCTGGAAACTGGGCAGGGTTAGCTGCTCCCCTGGCCCCGTTACAAAAAAAATAATAATAAAAAAGCCAATAATGGGATTTTGGATTGATGTGGCACTTCCAATTTTCAGTGCAAAATATTCAGGGGAAGGCAGTGGTGTTGTTCACTCGCTGAGGTGGCATCAAGCAGCTCAACACAAAGTCTTCACCAGCCTCTTTAAATCTCACACTGCTTCAGCTCCGACAACAACAGGAGCAGCACTTTGTTAGACAGCAACTGGGGTGGTGCTGACTATGGATTCAGATGGATTCTCTCCTTCTTCCTTCAGCTGCCCTTGAGATCCACAGCAAACCCTCACTTCCTTCTCTTCACCATGTTTTCCCACAAGGAATAGCAGCCTGGAGCTCTTCTCTGTCCTGGCTGGAGTTTGAAGGTGGTTTTCATCAGCTGGCTTTCCAAAGTTAGGTGAGCCCTAGAATTGGGGCTGCCTTTCTTCTGTGCAATAAGTGACCCACAGCATCCTCATCTGCACTATCCAGAGCTACACTGTAGAAATGGGACCTCTACAACCCCCACTCCCCCTTTTGTATCATCCCAAGGCAAGTTTAGTCAGCTCTTTAGGTGGCAGAAGTGTCAGACCTCAGTGTGTTCTCCAACCCAAGATCCTCCGTGGGTGCTGGAGTCCCATCACTCACAGCACAAAAGAAAGGGTGTTTGCAGGCAGTTATCAGATCTGGACTCTTCACTCATTTCTCAGAGCAGGAAGCACTATTTATTACATCTTTTTTGCTGCTTCTAAACACAATCAACCATTTCTTGGCATTTCATCAAAGATAAATAGCCTGATCCTGCTTCCATCCATATAGAAGGAAAAGTTCCCCTTGGCTTCTTCTGCTGAAAGCGTGAAACTCAAAGAATATCAGCTGATGGTTTTAAAGTTCTTCCCACCTTTTCCCCCTGTTCTTTCTCTGCCAGGAGACCAGGCTTCAAGTACAGGCTCCCTTCTGGGGTTAGCCCTCCCTCCCATCTTCCAGAGGCTCATCTTTCCCAAACCATTGTGTTCCGCTGCCTTGGCTGCAAAGGGGAAGAAGCTGCTGTGTCTTGCAGCACAGCTCTGAAATATTTAGAGCTTTGTGTGCTAAATCCATAGCCATGGAGTAATGGGAGACAGCCTACTGGCATGAATGATGGGGGGAAAGTCATGGCATGAAGGTGCCATGGATGGCACTGCCACCAGAATGAAGACCACCACACACAGTGTCTTCCAGCACCCTTACATAAAAGGTGTCCATTTCAAGATCCATTCATCCAGCATTTTTCAACAACTTCAAAATGACACACACAAAGAAAAAAAAAACCCCAACAAACTAAACCAGGAGAGAGCAGTGGTGGGGCTTCTTTTCCTTTTTAAAATTTGTAAGCATGTGTGTTTAGCGCTCGTGGAAATGTCAAATCTGAAGCAGAGGGAACTGGTACATCATCTGTCAAAACTGCAGCTGGCTTCAGCAGCTCAGCGTGGCATTATCACGGAGCAACACGGGAAGGGGGAAAAACAAACCCGGGAATGCGCAGCCCAGCCCGTACGGGAGAAGATGAAGGCCTGCCTGCCCTATCAGAGGTCATGAGGAATAAAACTGACACTAAACCAGAGAGTAAAATGTGCTTTAAGTTTGCAGCAAGGGCCACGTTGTCTTAAAGGCTATTTCTGTCCTTGCCTTCTGCTACAAGCACCCTCTGTCCTGTGTGAGGACATGGAGCTGTGCACACCCTTCTGCATCTCTCTCAAGTCTGGGGCTCCTCTTATCTTCTTCTTTTAGCCTTCCTTCAGATAACCAAAGTTAGCCTCACTGTGGTTCCACCCGTGGATCTCAAAGAGCCCCCAGAGCCCTGTTTTCCCTATCTTCAGGGAAAGGGGAGCAGAGAAAAGCAAATGACAAGTCTCAAAGTCATGTTGATGCCTTTGCATCAACATGAAGGAGCTGCATGATGGAGCATCATGATTTTGGTGGACCCCAAAATCATGATGCTCCTTCAGCACAGGCAGTGAACTTCCAACAGACCCACGTTTCTCTCCCTTTTCTCCTCCAAGTCTCCCACAAGCCTTGTTTGGTCCTGTCCCCGGCAGCCTTCTTGGTTGGCTGTGCCCCTGGGAACTCCACATCTCTCCATGACCTTTCCACTTCCCCAAATTTGCTTTCCCTCAATGTTTCCAGGCACTCTGGGAGCAGGACCTTGTATTTTTAGCACTGGTGCCGTGAAGTGCTGAGCAAATTCCCTGTGACAGATTATCAATAGTCAGTGCTACTAAAAATTTCCCCAAACTCCAGAGAAAGCCAACCAAGTAGTGAGCAAAAAGGAGTTTTGAGTCACTCCAGTCCTTGTTCCTCTGGTGTTTGAAGAGATGCTTCCATGCAGAGTCTAACAGGGGTCAGGGATGGGTATCTGTCCTGCTGGGTTTCATGGAAGATTTTGGCCTGGCAGTGAGCAAAGATTTGGGCTGGAGTGTTTGGAGGAGTAGCAAAGCTTGTGGTCAAGAGCAGGTGGGCAAGACTTGCTTTAGGTGGAGAGGAAGCAAAGATCCCTCTGCTCCGCAGGGATGGAGGAACTATTTGCTGTCAATCTGCTCTAATTACAGGCAGGTGCCCTCGGGGACACCCACGCTCCTGCAGGGAATGCTGGGTGCCAGAGGTGGATCTCCCCTCACCCTCAGACCGGCAGCCAGGGGTCTGGCTTGGCCAAGGAACGAGCAGTGTGTCTCTGCTGCTGGCTCAGCGCTGTCATTCAGGCAGATTTAAGGAGTGTAATGGTATCTCCTGGAGCAGGTAATGCTGCCTGATTATGAGGAGGGGAGGGGGGAATTAGGAGCCCAGGCAAAGACAGAGCTGTTTAATGGACCCATTAGAAGGCATTAGCTGACAACGACAGGACACTGCTGGAATTTAAAAGAGAGCACAGGCATAGCCAGAGCTTTAGGCTTGGGGTGTGCTGTGCTTTCCGTCTGCCACTCTGGCCACTGCTGCCCTGAGATCCCAGCAGCCTGTGCATTGGCTCTCTAGCCTTCCTGGACACTGGAGGAGGTGGGAAGCCAGAGGGTGGAAAGGGGATTGTCCCCAGGGTGCATTCCTGGCTCACAGAGATGTTCAGGAGTGGGGATATTTGGCAACCCCAAAACTTGCCTGCCACATTATCACTGCCTTCTCCTCACTGATCCCTTGGTTACCCCAGGACCCTGCTCCTGAACCCTTGCTGCAGTGCCAAGAAGTGTCAGTGACTCTGGGAAAGTCACTTGAACTGCTCCAGTTTTCCCAGTTAATTCATCACCCGCCAGCTCTGACACTCAGGATCCCTCCTCACTCACCAGCGTTGGGGCAAGGGGAAGGGATGGGGCCAGCAGCACCACTGGGAGCACTGGAATTGTGCTTCCCTCCTCTTCAGCCCAGTCAAAGATCATCAGCTCCTGCAAGCAGTGAAGCAGACAACACTTAAAAACAAAGAAATAAATATAATCCAGACCACAGCTCTACAAATAAGACCTGGCTGGTGGGGAGGTTGATATTTAAATACTGCAGAAAAATGGGGATATGACTGATCAGGACACATATGGGATGGGGAGGGTGGCAAGAGACACCCCTGCCCCCAAAAATTTCTCATGGATCCAGCAGTCCTGGATTTCAGTCCTGGTTCCTGGCAAGAGGAAATTCCCTCTTCCTCTTCCGTGCATTTTCCACAGGCCAGGGTTGATGGAAGACCAGCCAAGGACACCACAGAGCTCCATGCTGCCTGAAAAAGAGCCTGCCTTGGCCCTGGGGCAAGGGTAGGCAATCCCAGCCAGCCATGCTTGCTGGGAAGTGCAGGAATGGGGTGGATGGATAATTTGGGGCAGATGGATAATTCAGGACAGAAGCCCTTCTTCTGCACCCCAAGGAAGTCACAGGTCTGGCTTCCCTGGTGTGGGATCCCTCGCAGGGACCACAGGCAGCAACCTGGATGCTGGATACAATTGCACCCTGCAATGCATTTCTTCGTTGCTTTCTCCCTTTCCTCTTTTCCTTCTCTGTCCTCCCTTCCACATCCTCCAGCCCTCCTGTTCCCCACCAGTTCTTTTCAGCTGGTAATTACAGCTGAAGTGGACAATCTGTCTTTTTATTTTGAGGCTGAAAGCACTTCCAGGCCAGCTGAAATGAGGCAGCAGCAATGCAGTGGGGATGATGCTATGGGGTCCCTGTCTCCCCGCTCAGCAGGGACACCCCTCAGGCACAGATGTGAGGGCAGATTCAGCGGGGGATGCCCATGCAGAGATTTTTAGGGCATCCTTTACCCACAGCCTGCACATTGTGGAGCAGTGAGAAAGTTGTCCCAAGGCTGGAGTTAATTCCAAAGTGTCTGGGACACCCAGCAGCCCCCAAATGCCACTTGGAGAGCAGGAGAGCAACCCAAATTCCCTTTTCCCAGCTCAGAGGGCCCAGATTTGAGGTGAACATCTTTCTCATTTCAGACCTAAAGTGACTTCACCCCTTGTTTTTTCCTTCCCCTCCCTTTGCTGATGACTTCATTGACACAAAGCAGCCAAATAGACCCAAAAAAGGAGGGAGGAGCCCCAACACAGGGAAGGTGCAGAGTCAGAGCAAAGAACTTGTGAAGTACAAGCCCAGCTATTCCATACACTCATTAGTAAAGGATATTGTTGCCTGCAGGGAGACAGTTTCTGGGTGATTGAATGTGGAACTGTTTGGAACAAATTCAATAAACCCCAGCATGCCTTTTGCTTTTAAATATGCTGTTTTCTCTAAGCTGGCATTCCTTATGGAAGAGCATTGATCGAGGCCAGGAGTTTGCCAGGAAGATTTCCAAGATGAGACGTGGGGCACGGTGGTCACCCTGAGCCAGGAGAGGCGGCAACCCCCAGCCTGACCTGCCTCACTTGGAAGCAGACATTTCAACACAGCCTTCTTCATGTCTGGAGGGCTTTGGCGGTGCTCCAACATCAAATGGAGCCTTGGAACCTGATGTCAAAACCTCCGAAAGTTGCTGCAAAGCCTATTTTGGAAGGGTTTTAGTGGTCCAAAGCTCAGGGCAAGCCTGGTCTTAATTACCTTGATTCTCAGTGCCTCGCACTGGGTTGTCACACGTGCCATAGCCCTAGGACTATCAGGCAGAGGATCCTCCATGGAAACTGTCTTTATTTTCATTTGTAAGAGCCTTCAGGACAGGTTTAATTGCTGGGGTATGGACCAGCCATCTCCAGTTATGACTGCAAGTGAATCAAAGTGCTGAAGCCCCTGCTTTAATTAAAAGACATGATACCTATTCCTACCTAGAGTGCAATGGCAACAACAGCAGGTTATTAGGATAAGTAATATCCATCTAATCCAATCTGATCTGTGTAGTTATTAGGCCTAGCTAATTATCGGTATTGATTTTATTACTAATATCACTGCCACAATAGGAAACCAACCACAGCTCAGAGTTTTGCATCAGTCATCATTTTGCTCATTTGTTTGGCCTCAGATTTTTCTTTCTCCATTGCTCAAAATCCACACACAGGTTTCCTTTTTGGGGTTTTACCTCTTGTTCCTTCATCTTTACCTCTTTCTCACTACATCTTCTGCTTTTTCCCTCTTGGTTTACCCCTTGCCCTCTACAAAACAACTTCATGCAGGATCAAACCCAATGCTTACATTTTTCTTAGTCTGAATTCAGCCCAAGAAGCTTCCAGCAGTTTATGAGTCAGAAACACAAGATAAAGCTGCTGGTCACTGAAAGAAATTGCCAGGAATTTGGGAAGAGTGAATCACCCTCAAAGACAGTGGAGAAGAGAAAAAGAGAGAGAACCTCTTGTCCTTTTTCTCTTCGTCTTTCAGCTCATATTTTTAACCAGGTTTGAGTAAGGAGCACAACATGGGAATTTTCTTGAGTCTCCCCATATGAAGGAGCTTGGTTCTTGCATTTTCCCATAAGGATGACCCGGGGAGATGAACAAACACGGTGCTGGACAAGCTCCCTCTGTGAAGCCACGTGCAGTGAGCTGGGAAGTGCTTCTCCCCATGTGCTGCAACACACAGAACTCATCTTTGGCTTCCAGTGTTCCCAGGGAGTTCAGTTTGACTCCAGGTTAACTGCAGTTCCCTTGCAAAGCTGTCCATCACCTCGCATGCCTCTCAGCCTCTTCCTTGCTCACTCAAGAAAATAACAGCTCCCACAATCTGAAAAATCCCACATAATTGGTACAGTCTCTACAAAGTGCCTCTCAACCAACAGCGGAGCTCTTTGGAGCTCAAAAGGTGGCCCTGTCTTTTCAGACGGGTCATGGGTTGACAATCTTGTTTATTTTCCTCAGTGTCTGTCCAAAAAAAAAAAAATTTAAAAAAGAAGAAGGAAAAAAAAACCCACCAAAAATTACCATCCCAGCTCCTTGAAGTCAAGTCTGGCAGCACCAATTTGGGGCACAGCTGAAAGCAGAAGACAGGTTTCCATCCCACAGCTGTGCAAAAGCCTCAGAATTAGCCTTGACTTTCTGGTGATCAACCAGTCCTCAGCTTTCCTCATTTTGCCCCACATCTCGGTAGGATGAAGGATTCTGACACTGAACTGCAGAGATCTGGAAAATGTGGAGTCTGTTCCAGTCATCCTGCACATACTTGGTCCTCTCTCCAGTCACATTTGAGCAGAAAATTGCCACATCATCAATTTGGTGTAGATTTAGGTATCCTGAGGACCAAACCCCATTGGTTTTGCTGTTCTACCTCCTGACTCAGCAGCCTCGGCTGGGTCCTCATTAGCATCTCTCCCTCACACAACAAATAAATAGCAATACCCAGAGTCACACACACTTATAAATAAATAGAAAAGGAGCATCAATTCAGCCATGAATACAAAGCTTAAGGATAATGCATCTCATTCCTGTTTCCTGCCTCGGGCACAGCGAGCTGACAATCAAAATTCACCAAGCGCCAAAACTATGAGTTTAATATTTGTGTTTGCTCAGCTCCTTCTCATGCCAGGATGACAAACAGCCCTGTGAAGGCATTGCCAGAGGCACTCACACTTCCATTCTCTCTCGCCCTGATTCTGGCACAGAGGGATCTTTTCAAACCAATAAACACTTTCACTTTTGTCTTCGCTGAAAGGACTTCCTCGATGGGGTGATGTTTTGCTAGAGGAAATGATTTAAGAGCAGAGATACGGTTGTGATTCAATATGGTTGTGATTCAATATTGTGCTCAGGAATTCCTTGTAAAGTCAAGGGAGAGACAAATTCTGACATTACCTGAGCCTTGTTGAACTTATCAGAGTATTTTTTGGTGTGAGAATCTGGCAACAAAGACTGTGACACTTTTTCACGTGGCATCTGGTAGCTCCAGTTCTCAGGTGGAACGGCAGCAACACCATCTCTCTCATGTAAGTTACATCTTGACATGTGTGAGAACATACAGAAGGAAGGGAAGAAGAGGAAAAAAGGAGACAGAGCTTTTCCAGGCCCTCTATTAGGGCTGGATAAAGAGGATGGAGTTCAGATCAGCAGCAGTGTGAGAACTGGTCCCTCACACCCATGTGTGGGATGCGTCAACCCTTGACTCAGAACCGGCAAGCTAATCCAGCAGGAAGAAAGTCAGACCAATCATGAGGAACAGGTTTTCTCTTTGCTTTCCCTCCTCATGACCTTCTCACTGCTGAAAGGATGCTCTGAGCTCATCACAGAATCATGGAATGGTTTGGGTTGGAAAGGACCTTTAAGATCACCCAGATCCAACCCCCTGCTATAGGCAGGGAACACCTTCTACTATCCCAGGTTTCTCCAAGCCCCCTCCAGCCTGGCTTTGATGTACACCAGAAACTCAGACAAAGAAGAAACCCTCTACAGAAACCGATCTGTGAGCTCAAGCACAGCAGTTTGACCGAGTTACCTTGAGGCACTGCAAGGCTATGGGCTCACACCCCACTCCTGCTGCCCTGGGGGCATCCCAGTTTCCCTCAGGTATCACAGATCAGCCCAAAGTAGAGTCTCAGGGAGCAGCTCCCTCCTACTGATAACACCCTTCTTTCTGGTCTCAGGAGATGCTGTGGACACGTTTGTTGAGGCACTATAGAGAAGAACAATGCTGGCTGTCTCCTCATCAAGGTGGGCTGTGGCAAGGACACATCCTGCTTTCACTCCAGCACTACCCTGAAACACAAAGCTTTGTATTTGCCTATCAATATCCCAGTTGGATTCTGCTTCTCTATATTTAATTCGAGATGAGTACTGCAGGACCTCTTTTGTTAGCTGGATACCTCATGCACATTGTTATTATTTCTTTCATAAAAATCAATAAAGACTCAGGAACAACAACCACCAACAATAACAGTACATCTCTTTGTGTCTTTGTGTTGCAACTTGCTGAATAACTCAGAAAAGCAGCAGACAACAGTCCAAAGAGAAGATTAAAAAAGATGTTGTTTCCAAGCTGGACCTGCTCTTCCTTTGGAAGAAGTTTCCAGACACTTGGAACTGCAGCACCATCTCCGCACACAAGGATTCAGTAGCAGAGGCTCAGGATAAGAAGAAATGTGCAGAGGATGAGGCACCAGACAGAGCTCCTCTAATTTGGTATCCTGGTTGTATTGCCTGTGAAACACAAGCAAAAAAAAAGTGATGGAAATTTAATATCACCACTTTGAAAGCCGCAGACAAAATCATTCCTACTGAAGTCACTCCCTGGGCACTAACAAAACTCAAGGAGACACATTCCTTGCTGGTTTCCATGCTGCTGTGAAATGAGGAGAGAGGAAAAAGGTAACAAAAGGACGTGGAGCTGCTGGAATGAGTCCAGAGGAGGCCACAGAGATGCTGAGAGGGCTGGAGCCTCTCTGCTCTGGAGCCAGGCTGGGAGAGTTGGCAGTGTTCACCTGGAGAGGAGAACGGTCTTAAAGAGACCTTAGAGCCCTTTTCAGTGCCTAAAGGGGCTCCAGGAGAGCTGGAGAGGGACTTGAGACAAGGGCTGGAGTGATGGGACAAGGGGGAACAGCTTCAAGCTGACGGACGGCAGAGTTAAATGGGACATTTGGAAGAAATTCTTCCCTGTGAGGGTGGGCAGGCCCTGGCACAGGGTGCCCAGGGAAGCTGTGGCTGCCCCTGGATCCCGGGGTGATCAAAGCCAGGTTGGATGAGGCTTGGAGCAACCTAGGATAGTGGAAGGTGTCCCTGCCCATGGCAGGGGGGGTGGAATGAGATGACCTTCAAGGTCCTTTCCAACCCAAACCATTCCATGATTTCCCTGCCACCCAGCTCCAGGAAACAGCCACAGAAACAGGAGCAGAAATCACACAGGAGCTCTACAGCTCCCAAGGACCATTTAATTACTCTACATGAGAGGTTAAAAAAACTATCACATGCCTTGAGGCAACACTTTCTCCACTCCCTGTACGACCATGAGCTGTTCCTACAGCTCCAGCTGGAATTCCCATGGACAGACCAGACAGCAGAACCAGTGCTGTCACAGGGACCCCCCTGGCTTTGCCTGGGCTTCACTGGTGGCCACAAAGTCCTGGAAGGACAGAGCCCAGTCCCCCAGGTCAGGGTCTGGCCCGTTGGGCTCCATGTCAGCACCACCTCCAAGGGAATTCTAACAGGCTGAGTGCTCCTTCATGAATAAACCCCCTGAAATCCAATTTCCTGGGGGACCAGTCGCTCAACACAACCTGCCCTTCACATTTACCAGGTTTCCAGCATTTTGGTTAAAGAAAATACATAAAATTCTATTACTATTGTTTTAAAGGTTAATGTATTCCCAGCCACAACTCAGAGCAGACATTTGAGTCCAGGAACAATCATCTGGTGGCAGGAAAGTATTGAGTAGATGACCTAGGTCTTATCTGTCTCTATTTTTTATGCATGTATGGCTCGTTTTTCATTTCTTTCCTTTTCCGGTTCAGCCATCCAAAGAAATATAAAACTAAAGCTAAACACAGCTGGGGTTTTATCCATACTATCAGCACATATCACAGCACCAGGGCTATTTTTTCCTTCCCATATGAAGGACTGCTGCCCTTCCTACGCTCAGGCCAAGATGCTTTTCAGCAGGCATCTTTCCTGGCTTCCCGTCAGGCGCCTTTTGTGGCTTCCCAGGCATCCCCACGTGCAGCTTTCCTAAACCAAAAGGCTGCTCCAAGCACCACAAGATAAGGGAATTAAAGCACCAAAGAGAAAAGAAAAGCTGGTGCTTTTGACTCTCTTAACAACCGATGAAAAGATGAGCTCTACTTTCCCAAAATCTTCTCCTATGCCATGAAAGAAAAGCTGCAGAAAGCCAAAGAGTCCTTTAGCTCTTAAAATAAAGGAAGAGGCTGGGGGGATAGTAATTACTAGCCTTAAATACAGCAGACCTAGAGCTCTTCCTGCAGAGACCCCGCAAAGAGGAGCTCATGCTATCCCAGCAGCTCCCAGCTAACCCAGAGCTGCTCAGGTGGTCCCTTTTCATCCCCCAGCAGCTGGGTCCACTCAACAAAACAGCCTTAGCAGGGAGTGTGCCTCACCTGTTATCCCATCCCATCTTCCTGCCACTGAGCAGCAAAGGAAGGTCAGAGACCCTCCAAGACAACCAGGAATGGAGTTATTAAGGAGAGTGCTTTAGGGAAACAGTCAGACTTCCCTGTGTTTGAGGGAAAGGTTTCATTAGACCTGGAATAGCACTCCTGGGTGTGTGGAATTGTGCTGCACCCGTTTAACCCAGCAGTTTTTTAATGGCGTGTACCAGGAATGCTATTGGTGCAAATTTTTAATTTGAAGCCCAGGTTTTAGATTTGCTACAACCCTGCTAATACTGAGAAGAAAAGTAAAAGCTCTTAAATCTTACACTCTGGCAAAAGCAGAGTGGATCCTCCCCTCCGGAGGAGCACAGGGAGGGGTAGGGAATGCTGGCAGAGGGCACAGACCACCCTAGAGAAGAAGGTCTATCAAGAATCCTTGGAGAGGGTGTGAGCCACTCCGAGGAGCTTCACACCACGAGATAACAAATTTTAGCAAAACATCACCCTCCTTTTCATGCTCTGCTTTGCTTGACCTCATCACAGCACACAGGAGTCAGAGCGGGTGTGAGCATCCAGTCTGGGCACAGCTCCATCACTCCCCGGCTGGGGAGATCTCCTGGCCTTTTGAATTCCAGGTCAGCACGATCCAGGGACAAAACTCACCCTTCTGCCAGGCCCAACAAGCTCCTTTGGAGCCTCAATGTTGGCCTCAACCCAAGGCTGAGTGACAAGGGAAAACACAGAAACAGGCAACACAAACCCAGAGCAAATTAAAAGGAAGAAAGGCACTGCTAAGGTGATTCAGAAGAAATTTAGGCCATCAAAACACTGCCCCGCTGTTTCCTGCTGGGCCAGTGACTTTGAAAGCTCGAAGTCTGCCAGTGGGAAGTAGGAGAGGTAAAGGATGTAGGATGTGTCACTGTGGCCTTAATCCTACAGCCCAATTGTGCCTCCTGGCATGCACTGGGATGTGGTGCTTTCCTGCTGGAGAAGGAAACACAGGCACCAGCAGAAGCAGAACTAGTCAATGTATATATTTATTTTAATTTTTTTTTATTAATACTAACATTCTAGGGAGAAAAATTTTTTCATTCAAACGCAATTTTCCATGGGAATTACGCGATCTGGATGTTTTCTGCTCTTGCTTGTTTTTGGTGTTGAAGAACTGACATGCACAAGATTTTTTTAAAGAAAGGACAGGGGTATTTTTATGTTGCAAAGCTGAGAGCTGAACAGTTTTGATTGACTGGATGAAAGCACTGAGGAATGTTCCAGGTTAAACACGGTAAATTGTCCAAGTGAAATGGTGCTTTTTGGCATCAGGGCTCTTCTCTAAATAACAATGTTGATGCCAGGAGGAAAGGCAGAAGGGAAGAAAAGCTGTCCCAGCAAACTTCACCTCTAATTCCCCTTAAAACTGCAAAAGAAATAATTTTCCTTTTCTTTTTGGTGGCAAGAATGGTTTCACCAGGTTATGACAACCAAAGGTGGGGGAAAAAACTCTTGTGATAATACCTAATTATTGAACTACAGTTAATATAGATAATCAGAGGGGAAAAAACCTCTCTGGTGCCGTGTTGGACAGGCAGTTTTCCTGGCCTGGGTCTGACACCTCTGTGCACTCAGTGGGCAGCTCAGTCTCTCACATCTCCCCAGGATTAAGGGATTACCATTAATTAACAGGGGCCTGCCTGGCTTGCCTGTGATACACTATCTTTCCATCAGAAAGAACCAGATGGAGCCGAATTTCCAAAATCTCCGAGATGGAAAGAGCAGGTATGAGATAAGAAGAGCTGGGGGTACTGGGCGAGGCAGGAGGCAGTGGATCATCAGAAAGGAAACCTAAATCTCAGTAATTCATGTTTTTTCTCATTTCCTAAGGAGAAAAGGCACATGGGATCCCCCTCCTGTCTGCCTGACCCCTGCTATTGGCTCTTCACTCTGTTTTCTTTTAAAGGAAACCTGTGGAGAGGCCACTGCCCTTAAAGTAGCAAATCCCCGTAACAGGTGGAACAGACTGCCCAGAGAAACTGTGGATGCCTCATCCCTGGAAGTGCTCAAGGCCAGGCTGGATAGAGCCCTGAGCAACCTGGTCTAGTGGAAGGTGCCCCTGCCCTTTCCAGGGGGTTGGAACAAGATGATTTTTTATGTCACTTCCAACCCAAACCATTCCATGGTTCCGATTCTCTGAACTTGGGGCAAACGCAGTGAGAGGCTGTTCCTGTGAGTGTCCCTGCTAAAGGCAAAACAAAGGTAGTACCACGGGAAAAGGCTTTTCTGGAAAGAGGATTGAAGTGGCTCAGCTAAATGAGGAGCAGAACATATCTCCACATCTCCTTGGATCCTCCAGGGAGATGGTTCCTCTGCTCTCTGCTTCCCACTGGATACTGAGCCTGCAGCATCTACTGCTGCCACACTGTGAAAAGAGCAAATCCTCAACCTCTCCTGGCCTTTATGAGATCCAGGGACCGAGATCTTAGCAGTGATTAATGAAAGCGAGCCATCCCTGTCCCTCAGCTCTTTGGATCACCTTCATTTCCTAAGAACAGCTTGGCACTATCCAAACCTCCCCTCTCCTCAGCCAGATACACCATCCTCGCCACAGCGAGTCACTGCCCAAAGCCTAATGCTTGCACAACTGGGTCCTAATGGGGAAACAAGCTGGGAAATTAGGGGTTTTTACCTGGAATAAGGATATTGCTGTCAGTACCAGCCACAGTGTGGGTGTCCCAGTGGGTCTGTCACCTCAGGGGTGGCTCCCTGTGCTCAGCAGGAGACCATCATCAGTTATCCCTGCCCAGATAGAAAAGGAAACATCACACGTTCCCGAGACAGCCTGGCCAAGAGCTTCCCCAGGAGGGGAAGATGAAGGTGTCAGAAGTGGCAGGAGTCCAGCTGATGTTGTGTTCTCACTCTGTTTTTCTCTGTATTAATTAAAACCCCACACTTTCCTCAGGACGAACTGGTTAAATTCACTTTGGAAACATAGTGCCAGCAGCATCAGGCAAACAGTATCCAAATCCAAGTACCTTAATGGAGTTATAGGTTGGTCTTTGAGAAGAGCCTGCCCATCGCGGTGGCACTGAATCAGGTGCCAGGAGAACAGGACTGTTCTGGCCCCACCATGGCAGGAAAAGTTCCCTGGGACAGTCCTTCTCCAGAGTTTTTCTGATTGGGAGAGGTTTCTCACACACAACCTTCATGTCTAAATAAACTTTGCATTGCCCAACCCCTCTGCCCTTTTGAACCTTTCCCAGGGGCACTTCCAGGTGTCACAGAGCACCCTATCAGTAGGATCCACTGGCTGTATGTCCCCACATCCCTGCCTTGGCATGGGTGGACACAAATACCAGGACTTCATGACAAAATTTGGGAGCACAGATGATTTGAGAGCAGGGAGAGCTCCTCAGTCCCTCCCCAGACCCACATCTCACCACCGTGTGAAGGCAGCTGGAGCAGGGATTGTAGCAGTTCACTCAGCTCCCAATCCCTTCTCAGGTTCAGCTCTTTGCCTTGCTGCTTTTTTCCCTAAAAAGTAGAGTATGTGAGGAGTGCCTGGTTAAAAGCTAATTCCCCTGCCCTCTTAAATTGTCAAGATTCAAAGCTTTCTTCCCGATGGCTACTTCATAAAAGACCCAAAAGTTTCTACTCCTTTATTCCTTTGAAAAGGAATGCCTTTTCTATTTTAAACCATTTGGGTGTATGGGTAAAATACGCAGCGAGTCTCCGTCTCTGGAACCTGCACTCCACTGATTTTCCAGAAAAAAATGAGCTCCAAAAAGCACACCTGAGCAAAATGAGAAGTTTTGGCCATCTCCAGCCTCACTGTTCACGCTTCTGAGATGTGTAAAAGCCCCCTGAAAACATGGGATTTCTGCTGGTTGGATGCTTTCAGCCAGGGGAGATGGTCCTTTCCTCCCTGGAAGGGTTACATCTGCCCAGAAACCAGCACTTTTGGAGCTTTAAGGCCAAGGATTCTGGGGTAGGAAAGGAAATACGGCACGCACAGACCTTTTAATATTTGTTAGCCAAATAAACGTTCCCATTTCAAGGCAGGTGGAGCAATAATAAATATCAGGTAGGAGAAGTGAGCCCCGCTGCCCCCTCTCATTTGTATGCATGGCATTATTTCTTTTATTAAACAAAAATTCCCTCTCCAGAAATGCAGCCCAGCCCTGCTGGCTCAGGCCAGCTCTTGTTAAAATGATTATTAATGGTGCTGCACCTCTCCCTAATGGGAATGAATGGTGCAGCCACCCTTCAGTTCCACATATATTCCTGACTTATTCCTTTGGCTTCTTCTCGGCCGCAATACTCCCCACAGCCTCCTTCCCCTGCAGCCCTGGAAGAGCTGCATGTGGGTGATCCATCTTGGAACTTTTAACACTTATTTTTCTACAGAGATAAAAATAAACCGTTCCATTTGGATGAAAAATAGGGGTTGTAGGCCCAAGCCCACCATGGGAGATGGAGGGCGTGGGGAAAGAAGGAAGGAGAGTATTTTCTCCCTTTTCCCTGTATTTAAGCCACAAATGCATAATCCATCTCCCTTAACAGCCCCTCCCTTCATAAATAAATTATTTCCTCACCATGTGGAGCAGGGGGATGACAAGAGGAGGATCGTAAGTCATGGAAAGGAGGTAAAGGCAGAGATCTCTCAGGGAGTTTCTCACAGAGCACCACGCAAATTGAAGCATCTGCTCGAGCAAAGGGCGCTTTGGCCATAGAGAATTCTTGCAAAACCAGATTTTAAAGCAAGGACAACTTCCAAGCCCTTTGCATGCCTCTTCCCATATGAATCTGCAGGGCCAGCAGGAAATGCGTCCCTGTGGATGACCAGGAGGGTGGGGGAAAGATGGGAAGAAGGGTGAGGGGATTCCTCAGCTTTGCTCCTGCCTCTGCCTGCCAAGTGAGGGTGGCTCTGTTTCCACACCTGCTTAATCACTTGTAATCCCAGGGAAGGAGGTTGCCAGGGATGGGCGAGTGGGATACAAGTGCTGCCTGCTGGCACAGGATCTTCCCCTACCAGCTGCTCCAGTGTGGATCTGGGCATTTCCAAAATGCCACAAGCTCTTTCAGACCTTCCAAACTGGAATGCACAAATATCACAAATCCCATCCAAATTCCCTGAGTACCACAAGTCTTCCCTCCATATCCCACAAACATCCCAAATCTCACGAACTGCTCACCCTATACCCCACAAATATCATCACCATAACTACACATCTTCAAAATACCTCATCAACCCCACAGTACCCTGACATGTTCCCCCAGAGGCTGTCACCAAAATACCACCAAAGAGGTCCCCAAACAGGCTCTAAAGACTGGCTGCAGGTGACCATCCTGCTTTTGGGGTTGGCACCATCTCCAGCACATCCCCCTCATTAATGAGCAGATATAAAAGAGCCACTTGGCTGTTGTGTCTTGGTTCTGTTACACCAAAATACATGGGTTAAACCCATCAGAATTATGGATTTCAGCAGAAGACCACTCATGGAAAAAGTGGGCTTACGGAATGTAGCCCCAGGCAATGCTTGCAGGGACCGAGCACTGGAGCAGCTCCTTGGCTCTGCTGGATGGGGCTAAAATAGCCATGGGAAGTACAGGATAACCTCTCTGCTCTCCCTCAGACTGATACCTGCTGAGAATTTCTGCTGAATTTTTAAAAGCTGGTGGCTTTACATTTGCTGTTTAGTTGCTTTTCTTACAAAACCCCCAAACTCCGCGAACCAAGAAAAAGGCCAACAAACCCTATGTCTCCTGGTTTTCAGGGAAATCAAACCTGATTTGAAATTTGACCAGTTGGTCAGTCCTGGTGGTTTCCAGCCACTGTCCAAGGGGTTGTGGCCGCATCCCTTCTCCCATTTATGCCGTGGCTCCGGCTCCATCCCCACCTGGGGGCACGGATGGAGGGATATTTGCCTACACGTATGTAAAAGTGATTACAGGCAGAAGCCTGGGGGATTTGTTTGGGAACAGTGTTGTAATGAGCCCTAGGATAATCTGCTGCCCAGAGACAGGGATTTTTCCCGGAGGGATGGCAGCCACAAATTAGACAGTCACATCCGGTTATTTCCAGCAAGTTAACTCCCAACACTGCACCTCCGGCCCGGTAAGGAGGGGCATGGCACAAATCCAACCACCCCAGCAGATGTGCACCAAATCCAAGACGTTTCAGGTCGGGAAAGGGGCCAGTGTGAGGATTTTTAAGGGCCCGAAGTGGTGGAAATTCATTACTCTGATACAGCTCTGGGAGTTGGTGGTTTGAGCTTCAAACATGGCCAGTCCCTGGAGAAATTACACCATGTTTAAGCTAATCTTCTTATAAACATTGTTGTGGGGTTTTTTTTTATTTTATCTGACATGTGTCAAGCAGGACCACTAAGCCTATTACATCTCCAGGGAGGTTGGTGCTTTCTCTTCTTCCTATCCCCCCCATCTGAATGCTGCTTGTCTCCTTTTTGGCTCCTTTGGATATTTCTCCAGTACTACAAACCAATTTTTTATAATTAGCACTGAGGAAAAAAAAATCTCAGTGGGTTTGGAGGCTCAGGTGAGATAAGCAGCCAGGTTCCAGCTAGACATCCAAAATTTTTGGAGCTTGTAGGCTTCTGAAATGAACAAAAAACTTGCTGGACCATCCTTTCTTCCTGTGTTCATTTATTTTTCTTTCCAACAAACTCTCAAAATAAATAGATAAAGAGTCAACTGGATAGTTTTGTGTTCTCCAGGACACAAAATGGTTCAAGTTATTGGGAAATACCCAGTTGGGTACTGCCTTTGTGTTATTCCCTCTGTCTGAGTTTGCAGGCAGAAACAGGCACGGTTTTAAAGGACAGGGTGAATATGAAGCTGCTTTGAGCTTCAGGTTGAGGGACACACGTTGGTGAAGGGACATTTTTCCTGAGACCTCTCTCCCCACTCTGATGGGAAGTTCCTAGGAAGCCAATAGAAAGGGTGAAAAGAAGGTGAAAAAAAACCCCAAACCCTAAAAAATGTGTGCTGCAAATGATCATTTTCTGGAAGAAGCATCAAGCTCTCTCCATGAGAAATAGGAAATGGAGAATTAGGAATACCTAAGGAGTGAGAAACTTTCATGCACTCACTTGCACAAACATCACCCATGTTCACTCTGGAGACTTGGCTACAGAAAATCAATGGGAGCTTATCAGCCTGCAGCAGAGTCAGGACAATTAAACCTTTCCCTCTCTGCCTTTCTATATTGGATTTAAGTTTTTAAGTTATTCTCACCTGTGGATGGAGAGAAAGAAACATCTGAGCCAGCATCTCTTACGGAGAGTTATCTCTAACACAGGCAGTAGCTCAAATTATTTCCGTGCCTAATTGTTGCCTTCTTTGCCACTTAAAAAAAAAAAAAAATTAAAAAATGCTATCTCGGACAAAAAAAGGGAATATTGTGTATTTGACTACAATTTCTTTGCTCTCCTCGCACACAAACGTCTGCACTCATGGGAAAACTCCTTCCCCAAAAGCTGAGCTTTAGTCATTGGGTTTTTCTCCGGCACAAAGCAAAACTTTGCAGAAGGAGACCAGCAGAAACCCAAAATGGGGCTTAAGTGGTAAAACTGAGCCTGGATTTGGAGCTGTCCCCCAGATCCATGCTGGGCTGGGGACAAAGTGAGGGATCTGCTACAAACTCAATCAGTTGGAGCACCAGTGCTCAATTCTGCAGGAGCCAAAGGGTGTCTGAAGCCCCAAAGCACCATCCAAACATATCCCTGTTCAGTTGCCTGGTTTTTGCTGAAAACCGGCTGCTCCAGCCCCAAGTCCTTGAAGGAATGGAAAAACACCAAGATAAACCAAATAATTAACAAGCTCAATAACTAAAAAGGCAGTAATTGCTCTTCCTAGTGCCTGCTCTGACCACTTCCATATGCAGGTTTGGGTGGATCACAAAGATTTCTGGAAGGACATCAGTACCCCCAAGCCCCTGGCTGGTCCTACAATAATTTTCCATCTTCTAGGGACTCAGGTTGGAAGCAGCAGCTTCCTTTTTATTTATTTAATTCTTTATCTCCCCCAGTCAAAATGGACAGTGCAGATAATCTGGGCTTATATCCCTTTGAAGTCAATCAGAAAAGACTTTTAACTTGAGCGAGCAGGACCCCAGGCCTCCATCTACCTGATCCACAGGCATTGCCAGGGATTTGGGCAACTCAGGCTCCATCCACATGGACCTGGCTTTAGAGCTGTCAGGTCCAAGCCTTGCCTTGGCGAGAGATCAAGCACAGAAGATTTCCTACAACCCTCCTGTCTTATCATACATTAGCCCTGTCCAGATGTCAGGCACTCTCCCTCTGCTCACAATCCCCCTTTCCTATCTTCTTTTATCTCCCCATTAAATTGCTGACAAGACCTTCCTGGTGGCCTTTTCAAAAGTAGAGGGGATGAAAAATCAACAGACTATTTCAAAAGTCCTTAGGGAAAATAAGAAGGGCGGGAAAAAAACCAAACAGGAGGGAAAAGGAGCCTGCAACGCTGTTACCGTGCACACAGCCCAGAGCAAGACACTGGGGTTTGCAAGTGCTTTAACTCCCTGCTGGTAGGAAAGGGGCTGGGAATGGTTTGGGTTGCCAGGGAGCTGCCTCACAAGCATCACTGGTACCTCCAGCATTGCCCTTGCAAATGCTCAGCACGCAGAACAAACTTAAAAAAAGGCAAACTTGGTTGCAGCTGCCCCAAAACTCCAGTGTGGCATCCCGTCCCCAGCACAGCAAGCTGTCACAGTGGAGACCAGATTTTTTTTGATGGGCAGGGAAAGGTAATTTATCTCCCTTACCCTTCCTGCCACTTTCCCTCAGCATTCCAGCAAAGCTGTAGAAGAGTTTCAGCTTTACACTTGCTTCTGAAAAAGTGACACCGCTGGCTTTCAAAGGACATCAGAGCAGGGGTGACGCAGGAGGTGACTCCATCCCAGCAGCTGGAAGCAGCAGGCAGAGAGCACCAGAGGAAAAAACAACCCAACACATTCCCAGCCTTTGCTGACAAGGCCAGAGCTATGTCAGCAGTGGCATTCTGCATGCACAGGAAGAAAAACCCAGCCAAAAAAGCAGCAGTGTTGAGCAAACCTTGTCTTAATTTCATTTTGCTACCTGGCTAATCATATTTGGTTCTTTATTTAACTGGTAGAACAAAAAGTTTTAGGGTTGGGTTCCTCCCCTCCCCTCCCCCAAGCTTTATTATATATTGTTTTCTTTCTCCTAAAGGCTTTCAGTGGATTCTGAGTTGGCTGAATCCCAGAATGGTTTGGGTTGGAAAGGATCTTAAAGCTCATCTTGTTCCACTCCCTGCCATGGGCAGGGACACCTTTCACGGCTGAAAGCTCCACCCTTGAACACTTCCAGGGATGGATCACCCACAACTTCTCTGGGTAACCTGTCCAAAATGCTGCAAGCTCTCCTGGCTAATGCACATCCAAACAGCTCTTTGTTTCCAGTTCCAGTGGGACAACACCCCCAAAGCCATCACACCAATAAAAAGTTGCAGGCAGAGAAGAGCAAGGACAGATAAATCCTCGTTTCGGCATGCAAAGAAGGACCTCTTGGCACAAACAGAGGCACTTGTTATTCTCTCCTCAGGATCTGTTATTTATTATCCCACTTCTCCCAAAATTGCAGGAATCTAATCAGAGTGCAGAAGCCAGAGTGGATAATGCTGATGATCAGTCACACACTCCCAGTAAGGAATAACAAACAGCCAGAGTGACCACTCCACATGATCCATGGGCTAACACCAGCTCAGTGCCCACTGAGCAGGCTCTCAGGCCAAACACCCCTCAAGGCCATCCTTAATGCCAAGCCTTTGCCATCCCATCAGTGCTTGGATTATTTACACACTCAGGATGAGAGCACGAGCCTCTGGATCGGGGCCGAATTCCCTCCTCTGCCTGCCAGCACCTTGCTTAGGAGATGAGAAGAAAATCGATAAATATAAAAGAAACCTCCTGCACCCTAGAATAAAATAAAAAGTTATTATGAAGATAAAGTTTCCTGGTCTAAGAATGAGCTAAAGAACTACATCACAAGACAATGATATATAATTTTACTGCAGAGTTTTGGATCCAGCTATCTGGGGCAACCTGGTATGGTGGAAAGTGTCTCTGCCCATTTCAGGGCTGAAACTGGGTGGTCTTTATGATCCCTTCCAACCCAAACCATGTGAGGATTCCATTCTTTAAGTACCTGTCTGGTCCTCATCTTTGGGAACATATTCCAGGCTACAGCTCCAGCTTAACTCTTCACGACAGTAATGCTTCCCCCCTAAAAATGCAGCATTGCATTTGCCTTACTTTATCTCTCAGGTGTGCTGTGGGCTGTCTTCCCCTTTGAAAAACAAAAGGACCACAGTTTTGGCAGAGCTGCTGAATTATGTCTAAACATCTATAAATATGTATTTCCTCCTTGCAGTAGGAATTTTGCCAAATGCTCCCACATGCTGCCTTTTAAAAAAATCCTTTCTAAACTCTACCTGAGCTCTTGTCCCTGGTAACCCACCTGATACTCCCAGCTGCCTTGGGAAGCTCTCCCATGGTGCTGCCTCTGCCCTGGGTTATGTCCTGGTGCCTTCCAGAGCTGCAGGGATTATTGCTGCCTCAGGATTTGGCTGTTGCTCCCTTCTAGTTCCCCCTGGACCATCTCTAACATTCTCAAGGACCCTTGTCTTACACATCTACACACGCTGCTTCGAAACCTAAACCTTTCTCCCAGAATGGGAAAACTCTGGCTTTGCCCCACTTGGAAAGCTGGAAAAAGCCTGCAAGGAAGCCCTGCCCGAGTCAGGGTTTGCCTCACAAGCCTTGGAGAAATACAGGTTTCTCCTTTTGGTTTTCCAAGGTTATCGTCCCACCGCTTGCGTCCTGGGACATGTTTCTGGAAAGCCTTCCTTGAAAAAGTGGTGACAACACAAGGCAGAAACTTCTGTGCTTGTATCAATAACCCAGGATCAAAGAAACTTGGGACTTGCAATTGGCACCAACCCAAAGAAATCCCCGAAACAGCCTTTCTGTGGGACCAGCAGGGCTCTCTTGGCTCCACAGGGGCCACTCTGCTGCAAATTTCTCGTGGGAGCATCTCCTGCATGTGGGAGTCAGCTTTTTGGATGTCCCCAGAGCATCTCAAAAGCAGAAATTTTGGGGAAAGAAGGCTAAGACCCTCGAGAGCTTCTTCTTGCTACTGTGCCAGCTCAGGGCAAGCAGCAAACTGGCAGGAAAGGCATATCATCTGCAAAGGAAAGGCTCTTTCCACCTCTAATTAACTTGAGGTCCATCCAAGCAATGGAGTCAGGCTCTCACTAGCCAAGCCACGCAGAAATTCCCTCTCCAGCTGCCTTGCAATGGGATCTCCTCCTCTGAGTGGCCTCCAGGAGTTCTTCTCTCCTGGATGCCCACACTGAGATAACCTTGGCTGTCTCCTGGGGTACCATTATCTCCTGCTAGATCTTTTGAAACACTCCAGACTAAAAAGATGCAGAAAATGTAGGGACCAAACCAGTAATTAAGAAAATCCATAACCATTGCAAGGGAAAACAGGTCAGCTGTGCTGACACAAGATACAGAACACAGCATCATCCCAAGGTCTTGGATACAATCCTAAAACACTGGAGGCAATACTGTCATCCCCATCTAGATGTGGGGATGTTTCTCATGGATTTTCAAACAGAAATGATTAAAACCAGCAAGTATTTTGCTTCAGTAGGACCAAAACACCCAGCTTTCCCCACCATGGGCTAAAGGGAAGAAATGCAGAAGGAAAGTTAATCAAGTTGAGATCAAAGTGAAAAACCCAAACAAACCAGCAAACAAATCTCATCCAAACCCACACAAGCAAAGAGTTTGCCGTGACTCCTTCCTCACACTGCTGTTCACTTTCATCCTCCTGACCTTCTCTGTTCCAGCCAGGAGGGAAAAGGAATGTTTGAAGAAAGCTATTCCTGTGTTATTTTTAGCAGAGCCAGAAGAAAAGTGACTGGAAATAATCCATGAAAGCAAGCTTTCACCTTGATTTTCGGCCTCTGGAGATTTCGATAGCCTTGATAGCAATCACAACTTAACCATAGGCATAGAAACTGCTGAGTGATACCAAGAGCATAAATTGAGCTCTTTCTTTCTTTCTTCCTGCTCCACATTAAAAGCCTGGTGAACCATTGAAGGGAGACTGAGGGAAACACTTTCCCCCACAAACCAGTGAATTGTTTACCACACCACGGCAGGAGAACAGAAGGCCAGGTTTGGCTGTATTTTAGCCCAGTTATGCAGACAGAAAGAGAATTCTACATTACAGTCAAATGCATTCAAAATAGATGCTGATTTTGGAATGTTCCACAAGTGTCTTGGGGAAAAAGCCACTCTTTCCCAACCACAATTAAGAAGAACTCTTCTAAACAACCTGGTCTAGTGGGAGGCATCCCTGCCCATGGCAGGGGGCTGGAATGAGATGAGCTTTAAGGTCCCTTCCAACCCAAACCATCCTGGGATTCTGGCACTGACTGACTGCACAGGGACCTCCATGCTGCCCTGCCTGCCCTGACCCACAGGCACCAGCCCAAGCAGCCACTGATGGCACACAGACCTCACCTGCACGTGTGAGAGAGCAAAGGAATTAGTTAAGAGAAGCTGCACTCCCAAGGCGCCGATAATAAGAACAAAACGAGGGCTGATCCCATTAAGTCAATCTTCTCTGCTGGTTGCTGCCATCTGATGTCTCCCACTTCCCACTGCTCCTTGCTGCATGTTCCCACTGATTGATCTAAACCCACTTTATTTCTGCTGATCCATTTTAAAGTGACCACAGCCATGAGACTGATTGACTGGCTGGGTTTGAAACATCTATCACTTCCCCACGCTTTTCCCACCATCAGCTTTTCTTCTGCTGTCAAACACCTCCTTTTCCCTCTGTGGCCAGGGCTGCTAGGAGCATTTCTTCCCAAGGGCTGCTGTGCCTAGGCTCTCATCCAGATCAGAAGTGGCAAAAGCCCCCCAGCCTGGTGCTGCCACATCCCCATCTCCTCCTGGTTTCAGCCTGTGCATGAGGCCTCAGGTTTAGCCACCATGTCTGGGCTCCAGGCTGGTTTTCCTCAGAGAAGGAGAGGCAGGATGAGTCCCTGGCATGGAGCATTCTCCTGGCTGTGGCAATTCTGGTTCTGTAGAGTGAGGGAAGCCCAGCCCTTTGGGGAGACCAGCACAGACTGGTTTGCGTCCAGTACAGGCACACCTGCTGCTGTGTAAAGAGGACTCAACCACATTTGGCTGGGCCTAGACATCCTCAGAGAGAATTTTTGTCCCAGCTGATGGCTTTTCTTTGCAATCTGCATCAGCCCAACAACCAAGAGGCCACGCTGAGCACTCCCACTGCTGGAAAACTGTCCTGGGGAAAAGGGGCCAAGCTGTCTGTGTCGAGAACCCACCATATTTCCAGTAGACTGTGGTGTCATCAGCTCCTCATGATGGGAAAGAGCTGCTCTGGACCAGAACAAACCTCTCCCTTTCCATCAGCTTGGGGAGAAGGAGTTTTCCTCAGAGTCATCCTCTGCCTTACAGGGCCACTTGGGCCAGTGCTGGAGCTCCCCAGGGAGCCACAAACCCCATGTGTGCTCCCTCACCCGGACTGGGAACACCCAGGGCAGCTGCAACCACCAAGTAGAGGCATTAAAAAAAAAAAATCCCACTTTGCTGAGTTTTAAAGCATTTCCCTGGATCGAAGAGGCTCTGGTGAGTGTTGTCATGGCAGGGGATGTTTATTGCCATCTCAGGAAATGTTTCATTATTCTTTGGTAAGTGGTGGCCATGAATTTCAGCCTGTCTGCCTGGCCATAAAGGGGACCATTGGGCAGATTATTTCCAGCAGCCGGGCTCTGCTGAGGAATGAAGCATCACCTCCCAGCTCCAAGGATATTGTGACTGCAAAACCCTGGCTGGTTCCCTCTCTGGTAGGGAACAAGACCCAGATCCCACAAATCCCCTGGGGAAAGGGCAGCTGGGCAGCCAAGCAGGCTGAGGGGTTGCTCCCGATGGATTTGCAAATCCAATCTGAAAACATCACGGGTGCCTTCAGCACACAGTTTAAATATTCAGAGTAAGAATAGTGAGTTGAATTCCGTACCTGGCTAACAAAACTGTTCCAGAGGCTGCTTCAGTCCACTCAGAATCCTCAGGAAGCATTTCAGCAGGTTTGGATGGAGGTGGAAAAGGCAGAGAGTCCAAGCCACCAACTGGATGGGACACAAAGCAGATCCTAGTGAGCCTCTGGCAAAGCTCCCTTTGTCTTCTCACACCAACTGCTCTGGAACAGGATGGGGAGAAACAGCCATTTCATACCTTTTTTTTTTCCCCTGTGAAAATATCTAATCACTTTTCCAAGTCTGTGTAAGCTTCCGGTACCTAAATTTCCTGTGGCAATGAGTCCTACTTTTTAACAGGCTGCTGGGTAAAGAGTCTGCCTTTGCTTCTTGGAACTTCTCTAGATCTTCCCGGGATCTAGAACAGAAGGGATGGCATCCAGAGGGATAGGTGGAGAGGTGGGACTGTGTGAACCTCACAAAGTTCAACAAGTGAGGTGTCCCAGGCCAGGCTAGGTGGGGCTTGGAGCAAAATGGTCTAGAGGAAGGTGCCCCTGCCCATGGCAGGGGGTTGAAACTGGATGATACCTAAGGTCCCTTCCACCCCAAACCATTCTGGGATTCTGTGATACTCCTGATTCCAAGTGCTTCTTGAACTAAGCCATCATTGCTGATTAATTCTTCAGCTTTACAGCACAAACAATTTCATGTCTGGCCCTGCCTTTATCAATCCCTGCCTTCTGTGGATAATTTTCTAGGCTTCTTCCCATCCATTTTTTGTGGGCTACTCACAAATTACTCAAGGCAGGAGATACCAGACATTCATTAAGCAGCACAGTAACATTCCCCATTTTGGCCTCTCTTACCTCCCTGGAGTTTTTTTTCGGACTACCATGGACCAGCAGTGTCATTTTGATGGATATTTCCAGCATAACTGTCAGATCTCCTTCCTGAGCAGTAACAGCCAGTTCAGAGCCCAATGATTTCCCCCCTGTGCATTGTTTTTCATTTAGCAGCCTTGAATTTCATCTACCATTTTATTATCTGCTCACTAAATATCATAAGGTCTTCTTCCCATTCTTGGAGGCTGGCTGTGTTTTAATCTTTTTGGTATTAACTAAGCATTGCCATCATACTTTTTTTTTTTTTAATTTTCTCCCAGACCCACCTGGACTCCCCAAATTCAGGGGATGGATGAACAATAAAAGGCCTGTCAATATTAAATTGTCACTAAGTGCCAAAACATCTTCTCAAGGCTCCACAGGGTAGAGGATACAGGTGACAAAGTCACATCTACCACCATGCACAGTGGCTTTATAGATAATAATTCAATAACCATTGAATTTTAGCATAGCTAACACAAGCTGAAATGAGAAAAAGCCTCCCTAAAACAACTAGTCTTTTCAAATTCCTTTTAAATTCTCCTCTGGAGTTATAGCTGTGATTTTTACCAGCAACTCTGTGAAAATGGGTGATTTCAGAGCCTAAGGAAAACAAGAGGTTTTAGTTTCCCACCCCAGGGGAGGGAGTTACTAGGGTAAATCGAGCGCAGCTGGGAGCAAACAGAGACTCAGGATTTAAAGGGTTTCCCAGCATGGAGGTTCTGGGGCTTTAGAGTTACTGGGGTCTCATCATCTAAAATCAGGTTTGGTTGAGTTTTTTTTGTTTTGAAAAATACATGCAGTGGCAATGAATTCTTTAATGTGTCAGGCCTCAGGAGGAAAAGGCTGCCCTTGACAAAGGCTTCTGTTCTCTCACTGAAGAGAGGAACAGAGAAAAACCCCTTTTTCCCAGTGACAGAATGTGCCACCAGCATGTCCAGCATAATGGAGCACGGAAGCACTGGCCATCATACTTGCAAATGGAAAATGCTCCACAAAAAGCTCTGCCTTTGTTTACAGCCCTGCCAAGCTCTCTGGTTCCCTGATTTTCAGAAACGGCTGTTTTCTAAACCCTTTTAGCCAATGGGCCATAGACACCTTGGAAAAGTGCCCATTAAAATGAGCCATGGGCCCTCCAGTAGCCATCCCTCAAAGCCAGGTGGGAGAAAATAGTTTATTAACTGCTAAAGGATGGGTTTCCTCTATAATGAACCTTTCTGCAGTACTGAAGAAAAGCCATGTCTTACTTTTCCTTCCTAATAAATGGCTTCTTCGGAGTTTAATTAACTTCTCCCTGCTCTTCTTTTGTGGCAAAGTGTCACCCTGACCATAAGACAAACTCTGTTTGTTCCTTTATCTGGGAGAGTGCTGGCCTGTCAGATAAACTGCTCTGCCTAATTTTCTGGGGCTTTTTCTCTTCCCACTTTGCATATTCCAGGGAGGGAGGCAGTAATAACAGAAAGCGATGCTTTTTGGCAGCTGGATACCTTTGGAATTGGGAAGGAGCACCTCCTTAAAATACAACCTGGACCATGCTCCCCCAGTGCTGGCAGGGGCTGGGAATGGGCACCCGTCTCACAGACCCACCAGAAACTGGGTCAGGCTCTCTGCCTGGTCCTTTGTTTCCTTAGGCTTGAAAACAAACCTGGAGGAAACAATTTTTCCCCTTCCAGGAGTACAGGATTTTGTATTTTCAGCAGCGCTTGTCTGTCCCCATGTGTGTGTATAAATATAGCTCAAAATCAATAGGAGTGAGATTAGGTCACTGTATTTCTGAGAAATGTGCTCCTGATAGCTCATAAACCCAACCAGTTCCTGCTCCTTCACGCTTCCTACGGTGCTCCAGGACCAGCTACGTGTGCCAAGACAGTGGCACAGCCTGGAGAAGGCAAGGGCTGTTCTCTTTTAAAATGGATGAATTTGGGCCAAGTCAAGAGGGACCATCACAAACTTCTGCTTTGGCTTTTCAGCTCAGCTCTTAGCCCATCCCACAGCAGAAGGCAGGAGCAGAAGCTCCCACTTTGGGGTGGGAGGGAGGTAGGAACTCCTGAGTACCATCTGGAGAAATAGGTGGCCTTTTCCATGCGAAGCATGGGGTCCTTCTTGGGAAGAGATCCCGGGGCCAGCCTCATCATACACCGGCCTGAGTGGCGCCACTTGATTAATTGTGCCAGGCGAGGAGCAGCCAGGGACTTCTGTGACACCAATGCAGTAATGGTCTCCAACAAACAGACAGTCCCAGAGGATGTGTCCTTCCTACCCAAACGGAATTAATTAATGCTGGCAATAAATAAACCACGCCAGACAAACGAGAGCATCCGGGCAGCTGTCAGCACGACAGAAGAAAAATATAGGGAAAGGAGAGTGTTGTGCAGTACATTTCTGGGGAAGGAATAAATGGGGAAGGGCTAATACTTGCTTTTTCTGGATACACTGGGTGAAATGGGGCTGCAAGAGGAGAATGGGCTAGCACAGAGCATCCCAGGGGAACGACAGCGGCTGTGGCTGACCATTTATCCCTTTTCTGTACTCAGCATAAGCTCTGCCACCATGTGCAGCTGGACTCCAAGGACTCTCCTCCACAGCCATGATCCTGTTTGGTCTGCCCTAACCGTGCCTTGTGTATCCAACTGTTTTATCCCACCTCCCACACCCCTGGTGGCATAACTAAAAACTCTGTGTGTGGTTGATACCGATCACATTCATCCATCACAAGCAAGCCCTGAATGATTACAAGGCTGATTACCAGGGCCTGACACACCCCTGTGCTCACTCCACCCCTGCAAGGTCCTGCCTGGGCATTTCCTTGGATCCCCAAGCGGAGGTCTAATCACCAGGCTCTGGAGCATCTCTTAGGCACTCCTAATTGGCACGTGATGAAGTGCCTGCCACACGTTGGTCAATACCAATTAGCATACTCATTAAAAGAACGTGTGTGTTGGCAGCAGTTATCTAATTACCTTAACAAGTGCATCAGGGAGAGGCATCAAACCCTGTGGAGCAACAGGAAAACGAGCTGCCCTGGGATAAGGGACAGGATGGGTCTTTTGGAGCAAGTCCAGGGGAGAGCCATGAAGATGATTAGAGGGAAGGAACACCTGTCCTATAGGGAAAGGTTGAGAGAATTGGGATTGTTCAGCCTGGAGAAGAGAAGCTTCAGGGAGACCTTAGAGCCCCTTCCAGTGCCCAAAGGGTCTCCAAGAGAGGTTGAGAAGGACTGTGGACAAGGCTATGGAGTGACAGGACAAGGGGGAATGGCTTCCCACAGCCAGAAGACAGGGTTAGATGGGATATTGGGAAGGAATTCTTCACTGTGAGGGTGGGGAGGCCCTGGCACAGGTTGTTCAGAAGAAGCTGTGACTGCATCATCCCTGGAAGTGTCCAGGTTGGACAGGGCTTGGAGCACCCTGGAAGGTGCCCCTGCCCATGGCAGGGGGTTTGGAACATGATGAGCTTTAAAGACTCAACCCAGACCACTCCATGACTCTCTGAAATCCCTGCTGCCTGTGCAGGACCCACTGTTTAACACAGGGGAGTTTGATGAGCAGCTCCCACCAGTTCCAGGGTAATGTGACTCAGACATTTCGGGTTTTCCTTCTGCAGAATTAATTTCCTGGAAGCCAGGGATCATGAGTAACGAGAGAGGCCAAGGCACCTGAAATTACATTTACCAGGCTACACAAGGCTGGTGCTTTTTATTTATTTCTCGTCTTTTTGCACATCACCCCCAGGCTGAGCTTAGCCCTTGGGTACCACTGTTATCAGAGAGCAGGCAGGGGGAGAGTTGAGGCAATGTGTGTGCCTGGGAACCAAAACAGACCCTGTGCACTGTTTTAATTTAATGCTCATGAAAGTCTGCAATGCTGATTTCTTCTTTTTCTTTTTCTCCTTGGAATTGGTATGACAGAGCATGGCTGGTGGAAGTTTCTCTGCCTTTTATGTCAGGGCTGGCATGGAATCAGAATCACAGAATAGTTTGGGTGGGAAGGGACTTTTAAGATCATCTTGTTCCACCCCCCTGCCATGGGCAGGGACACCTTCCACTAGACCAGAGGTTGCTCCAAGCCCTGTCCAACCTGGCCTTGGACACTTCCAGGGATCCAGGGGCAGCCACAGCTTCTCTGGGCACCCTGTGCCAGGGCCAATGACTCCACCCTCTGCAAGGGAGAGGGCAACTCTTATGGGTGGAGAAGATGCCAGTTTTGCATTTTCAGATTTGAAAATGAGCAAGACCAGAGGGTTCTGGCTGCTACAACAGACCCAGAGCAGAGTAAGGGACTGGGGCAAGAATGAGGAAAATCCGTGATCCTGTTGAAGCAGTACCCAGCTCTACTCACCACTTTGCCTTTTCTGTCCAGCCTTGACTTTTTTTCCCCTCCATTTTCCTTAAGTTTCTCCATCCCCTGACAAGCTGAGAAGCACCATCAGTCCATCCAGCATGCTCCTTGCTCCCAGAGATTGATCCAGGATGGATGGAAGACATCAGTCTTCCCTGTTGCTGAGTCTACCACACATCAGATGCAAGCAGCATGCTGAGTAACTCATCTTTCCTGCGTGCCTATTAAGCAAAAATTAAAAGAAAATTACATGGGGAAGTCAGCAGCAAGTAGGAGGGGATGGGTTGTAATTATCTGGCTATTAATTGGCGTAAAGTTCCAGTTTAATGCTCTCAGGCCCGTGTCGCTATTTCCTAGGGAAATTTTCTCTCCATTAGTTTTGGATGAGAACTGGGATTCTCTCTGGAAGCTCTGAGTCCACCCGAAAAGGTGACTTTCAGCTTCAGTCCCCCAGCAGGCTTTTGTTTTCACACACTGAGGGACAAAATTAAGGGGTTGTTTCTAACATGGCTTCATCTGCCCAAGGTGAAGGTGGGAAGAGCCAAGTTTTACCTTTTTACCACTGGATGATGATAACCAAGGATGACCCTTTTAAAATTCAGCCCACATGCACATGTTTGCTCCAAATACAAAATTCAGAAATAAAAGAACTCAAGGGGTTGTTCCCCGTGGCTTCTGCCAGCCCTGGGAATTCCCTAGGGAGAGCTGAGAACCTCCTGCCCAAGCGGCTGCTTGTCAAAACCTGCCAATTAAACAGAACCAAAATGTTCTGAGCAGTGAACATCCATCAAACCCCACAGAGAATTTCAAGGAGTGATGTGCAGGTTCCTGCCAACTCACCTGGCAAGGCACCAGGCAGCCCATCCTCCTGCTCCGTGCTGCTCCTGCCATGCAGGATACAGCTCTGCCATGGGAGAGGGGGAAGCTGCAGATGTTTGCTGTTGAACCAACACACACAGGTATTCACAGCTCTACAAAAGAGGTGGGAAGCGTGGCCTTTCCTCCTCGGGAATCCCACAGGCAGCTGGAAGAAGCTGGAGCAGCAGGCAAATCTGCTGTGCTAGTACAAACTGGGGAAGGGCCGGGGGGGTGGGGGGACCAAGAAAAGAAGTTTTTAGATTTTTCTTTGCTAAAACAAGGTATTTCCATAGATAAACTATTTAAAT